>CM038797.1:121894819-122264736 GCA_021764765.1 Vicia sativa
GACAAAGCGGGCAAGAACGCAAATGCACCGAGGCCTTACCGAATGATACGAAACTTTGAACATCCATTCTATGTGTCAAATGGGTGTCCATGAAAAACTTCTTCCGGAAATTTTTTCCCTAACTCGTGTGGCCTTCGCTCCCGCCCCGTGTCGTGCCTTGAATCGCGGCACGCACGGCCTGGTGTCGGGCAAGAACGCAAAATGCAATCGAGGCCTTACCGAATGCTGCTACCAAATCCTCATCCATTATATGTGTCAAAATGGGTGTCCATGTAAAAATTCATCGAAATTTTCTCCTAATTCGCGGCCTGCTCTTCCCGTCTGCAGTCGTGGCCTTGAATCGCACGTAACGACGGTGTCGGCCAGAACGCAATGCACCGAGGCTCATCGAAGGCTACAAAATTTGCACATCCATTCTATGTGTCAAAACGGTATCCATGCAAAAATTCATCGGGAAATTTTTTCCGTACTCGCGGGCCTCCGCTCCCATCCGTGTCGCGGCCTTGATTCGCACGCACGACGGTGTCCGGAAAGAACGCAAAATACACCGAGGCATTACCGAATGCTAAGAAACTTTTCACATCAATTCTATGTGTCAAATGGTGTCCATGTAAAATTCATCGGGAAATTCTTTCCTAACTCGCGTGGCTCCGTCCCCGTCCGTGTCGCGGTCTTGAATCGCACGGCACGACGGTGTCCGGACAAGAACGCAAAATGCACCGAGGCCTTACCGATTGTTATGAAACTTTGCACATCCATTCTATGTGTCAAAATGGTGTCCATGAAAAAATTCTTCGGGAAATTGTTTCCCTAATTGCGGGTTCTGCTCCCGTCCGTGTCGTGCCTTGAATCGCACGCGCAAGACGGTGTTCGCAAGAACGCACCGAGGCCTACCAGAAGGCTACGAAACTTTGCACACATGATACGTGGGTCAAAATGGGTGTCCATGCAAAATTCATCGGGAAATTTTCCGTAACTCGCGGCCTCCGCTCCCCGTCTGCCTTGAATCGCATCGCACGACTCTGCAAGAACGCAAAAAGGCACCGAGGCCTTACCGAATGATACGAAATCTTGCACATCCATTATATGTGTCAAAATGGGTGTCCATGAAAAATTCATCGGAAATTTTTTCCCTAACTCGGTGGCTTCGCTCCCCGTCCGTGTCGCGGTTTTGAATGCGCACGCACTCCGGTGTCGGGCAAGAACGCAAATGCACCGAGGCCTTACCGGAATGCTACCAAACTTTTCACATCCATTCTATGTGTCAAAATGGGTGTCCATGCAAAAATTCATCAGGAAATTCTTCCATAACTCGCGTGGAGCCTGCTCGTCCCTGTCGCGGCCTGAATCGCGGCATCGCACGACGTGTTCCGCAAGAACGCAAAATGCACCGAGGCCTTTACCGAATGCTACCAAACGTTTCACATCCATTATATGTCTCAAAATGGGTGTCCATGAAAATTCATCGGGAAATTCTTTCCCTAACTCGCGGCTTCCGTCCTCAACCGCGTGTCGCAAGCTTGAATCGCGGCACGCACCACGATGTTTCCAAGAACGCAAAATGCACCGAGGCTCACCGAATGCTACGAAACTTTGCACATCCATTCTATGTGTAAAATGGGTGTCGATGAAAACATTCATCGGGAAATTAGTTTCCCTAACTCACGTGGCTCCCCATTCGTCCGTCGCGTTTGAATCGCACGCATTTACTCTGTGTTTCCGCAAGAACGAAAATGTACCGAGGCTTACGGAATGCACATAAACTTTGCACATCCATTCTATGTGTCAAAATGGGTGTCCGTGCAAAAATTCATCATCGATATTATTTCCCTAACTCACGTGGCCTCCGCTCCGCCCCGTGTCTTGGTGACTGCACGTGCACGACGGCAAGAACGCAAAATGCAACCGAGGCCTTACCGAATGTTACGAAACTTTCACATCCATTATATGTCAAATGGGTGTCCATAAAAATTCGTTGGGAAATTTATCCTAACTCACAAGTCCGCTCCTCGTCCGTGTCGTGCCTTGAATCGCAGCATCGGCACGACGCAGCCCAAGTAAGAACGCAAATGCACCAGGCCTTGGTCAGAATGTTGACGAATTCCTTGCATCCATTCTATTGTCAAAATGGGTGTCCATGCAAAATTCATCAGCCAATTCTTTCCCTAACTCCTCGCTATCGCTCCGTCCGTCGCCTTTGAGTCGCGGCAGTAACGGCACGACGGTGTCGGGCAAGAACGCAAAACTAATCGAGGCATTACCGAATGTTACCAAACTTTGCACATCCATTCTATGTGTCAAAATGGGTGTCCATGCTAAAATTAATCGGGAAATTATTTCCTAACTCACGTATGCCTCTCGTTCCGTGCCCGTGTCGCGCTCACCGTGCATCAATGCAGCACGACCGTGTTCGCAAGAACGCAAAATGCATCGATGCCTTAACGAATGCTACCGTAAACTTTTCACATCCATTATATGTCAAATGGTGTCCATGCAAAATTCATCGAAATTGTTTCTAACTCGGCCTGCTCCAAACCGTCGTGCTTTGAATCGCACGGCACGACGGTGTTCCGCAACGCAAAAAATGCAATCGAGGTTACCGAATGCTACTTCAATCTTTGCACATCCATTCTATGTGTCAAATGGTGTCCATGCAAAATTCATCGGGGAATTCTTTCCTTAACTCGCGTGGCCTCGCTCCCGCTCAGGAAATCGTGGCCTTTAATCGCACGCACGATTTGCGTGTGCAAAGAACGCAAAATGCACCGAGGCTTTACCTAATGCTACGAAAATTTGCACATCCATTCTACGTGTCAAAATGGGTGTCCATTAAAAATTAATCAGGAAATTATTTCCTAACTAACGTGGCTCCTGCTCCGGTCTGCATCGCGGCTCCTTGAATCGCGGCATCTAGACGACAAGTCGGGCAAGAACGCAAAATGCACCGAGGCCTTACCGAATGCTAAACTTTGCACATCCATTCTATGTGTTAAATGGGTGTCGATGAAAACATTCATCGGAAATTATTCTTAATCAAGGGTCTCCGTGACTGGGGCCCCGGCGTCGTGCTTTGAATCGGTGCACGCACGATTTGCCCGCAAGAACGCAAATGTACCGAGGCTTCACCGAATGCTACGAAACTTGCACATCCATTCTATGTGTCAAAATGGTGTCCGTAAAATTCATCAGGATATTATTTCCCAACTCGCGTGGCCTCCGCTCCCGTCCTGGTCTTGAATCGTGCACGGCACCCATGTTCGCAAGAACGCAAAATGCACCGAGGCTCACCGAATGCTACTAAACTTTTCACATCCATTCTATGTCAAAATGGTGTCCATAAAAAATTGTTTGAAATTTATCCCCAACTCTCGCGGGCCTCCGCTCCCGTCCGCGTGTCGTGCCTTGAATCGCATCGCAACGACGGCCGCGAGAACGCAAAATGCACCGAGGCCTTACCGAATGTTAACATCTGCACATCCATTCTATGTCAAAATGGGTGTCCATGCAAAATTCATCAGCGAATTCTTTCCCTAATCCGTGGCCTGCTCCCCGTCCGTCCGCAGTCGTGGTTTCGAGTCGCACGTGCACGACTGTTTCCGCAAGAACGAAACTGCACCGAGGCATTACCGAATGCTGCCAAACTTTGCACATCCATTCTATGTGTCAAAATGGGTGTCCATGCAAAATTAATCGGAAATTATTTCCTTAACTCACGCGGGCCTGCTCCTCGTCCGTGTCGCGTGGCTTGAATCGTGCACTGCACCCACTCGTTCTGCAAGAACGCAAAATGCAATCGATGCCTTAACGGAATGCTACAAACTTTTCACATCCATTATATGTGTCAAAATGGTGTCCATGCAAAATTCATCGGGAAATTGTTTCCCTAACTCGCGGGCCTCCGCTCCGTGTCGCGCCTTGAATCGCACGGCACTTGCCCAAGAACGCAAAATGCACCGAGGCCTTACTGAATGTTACAAATCTGCACATCCATTCTATGTGTCAAAATAGGTGTCCATGAAAATTCATCCGAATTCTTTTAACTCGCTGGCCTCCCGCCTCGTCTGTCGCGGCCTTTAATCGCAGGTAACGACCGGTTCCGAAGAATCCATGCAATTGTGTCGAACATGCACGTAAAATTTGCCATCCATTCTATGTGTCAAAATGGGTGTCCATGCAAAACAATCAGAAATTATTTCTAACTAACGCGTGGTCTTCTCTCGGCCCTGTCGTGGCTGCCTTAACGCGTGCATCTGTTTCACTGGCAAAGAACGCAAAATGCAATGCCGAGGCCCAATGTAATGTTACTTAAACTTTGCACATCCATTTTATGTGTCAAAATGGTGTCCCTGAAAAATTCATCGGGAAATTCTTTCCCTAACTCGTGGGCCTCTGCTTCCCGTCCGTGCGTCGCGCTCAACCTGGTGGCGGCACGACGGTGTTCAAAAGAACGCAAAATGCACCGAGGCCTTACCGGAATGCTATGAAACTTTTCACATCCATTCTATGTGTCAAAATGGGTGTCCATGCAAAATTCATCGACATTCTTTCCCTAACTCGCGGTTCGCTCGCCCGGTCTTGCCTTGAATCAGGCATGCACGCATTGTTTTGCAAGAACGCAAAATGCACCGAGGCCTTAATGGAATGTTACTTAAACACATCCATTATATGTGTCAAATGGGTGTCCAACAAAAATTCATCGAAATTCTTTTCCCTAACTCGCGTGGGTCCGCCCTCCCCGGTCGCGTCTGAATCGCGGCACGCGGGCACCGACTGCCCGCAAGAACGCAAAAATGCACCGAGGCATTACCGAATGATAAGAAACTTTGCACATCCATTATATGTGTCAAAATGGGTGTCCATGCAAATTCATCGGAAATTCTTTCCTAACTCCGGGCTTCCGCACCCATCCGCAGTCGTGCCTTGAATCGTACACGCACGACGGTGTCCGGGCAAGAACGCAAATGCACCGAGGCTCACCGAATGCTACCAAACGTTTCACATCCATTATATGTTCAAAATGGTGTCCATGCAAAATTCATCCGGAAATTTTTCCTAACTCGCTGCGGCTTCCGCTCGTCCGCAGTCGCGTTTTGAATCGCATCGGCACGACGATGTCCGCAAGAACGCAAAATGCATCGAGGCCTTACCGAATGTTACTAAACTGCACATACATTCTATGTGTTAAATGGGTGTCGATGAAAACATTCATCGGGAAATTATTTCTAACTCGCGGGTTCTCCGTATTCGTCTGCGGTCGGCCTTGAATTGCACGTACTGCACGCGGTGTTTCGCAAGAACGCGAAAATGTACCGAGGCCCACCGAATGTTAGATTAAACTTTGCACATCCATTCTATGTCAAAAACGGTGTCCGCAAAAATTCATCAGGATATTATTTCCCTAACTCACGTGGGCTCCTGCCCCGTCCGTGTCTTGAATCGCATCGCGTACGACGGTGCCCGCAAGAACGCAAATGCACCGAGGCTCACCGGAATGCTACCAAACTTTTCACATCCATTATATGTGTCAAAATGGGTGTCCATAAAATTGTTGGGAAATTCTATCCCTAACCGTGGCTCCTGCCTCCCCGTCCGAAATGTGTTTCGACTGCATCGCACGACATCACGGGCAAGAACGCAAAATGCACCGAGGCTCCACGAATGCACGAATCTTTGCACATCCATTCTATGTGTCAAAATGGGTGTCCATGCAAAAATTCATCAGCGAATCCTTTCCCTAACTCGCTGGCCTCCGTCTCCGTCCGTGCGGCTTGAGTCGCACTGCACGACGGCAGCGCAAGAACGCAACTGCACCGAGGCATTACCGAATGTGCCACGAAACTTTGCACATCCATTCTATGTGTCAAAATGGGTGTCCATGCAAAATTAATCGAAATTATTTCTAACTCACGTGGTCTCGCTCCCCGTCCGTCGGTCGTGCCTGAATCGCAGACGCGCACGACGGTGTCCGCAAGAACGCAAAATGCACCGATGCTTACTAATGCTACGAAACTTTTCACATCCATTATATGTGTCAAAATGGTGTCCATGCAAAATTCATCGGGAAATTGTTTCCTAATCTCGCGTGGCCTCGCTCCATTCCGTGTCGGCTCGAATCGCACGCAGCACGACGGTGTTGCAAGAACGCAAAATGCACCGAGGCTTACGGAATGTTACCAATCTTTGCACATCCATTCTATGTGTCAAAATGGGTGTCCATGCAAAATTCATCGGGAATTCTTCCCTAACTCGCGTACCTGCTCCGCTCCTCGCTCGCGTGCCTTTAATCGCACGCACGACGGTGTCGGGAAGAACGCAAATGCACCGAGGTTTTACCAAATGCTACGAAAATTTGCACATCCATTCTATGTGTCAAAATGGGTGTCCATGCAAAAATTAATCAGGAAATTTCTTAACTAACGTCGCTCCCTGTCCTCGTCGTGTCGTGCTCTTGAATCGCACGCAGCACGCGATGTCGCAAGAACGCAAAATGCACCGAGGCTTACCGAATGCTACTTAAACTGCACATCCATTCTATGTGTTAAATGTGTCGATGAAAACATTCATCGGGAAATTATTTCACCGCTGCGGGTCTCCGTATCCGTCCCGTCGCGCTTGAATCGCAGCATCGCACGGTGTCCGCAAGAACGCAAATGTACCGAGGCTCACCGAATGTTACGAAACTTTGCACATCCATTCTATGTCAAAATGGGTGTCCGTGCAAAATTCATCAGATATTTTCCCTAACTCGCGGGCCTCCGCCCGTCCGTGTCTTGAATCGCAGGCACGCAGCACGACGGTGCCCGCAAGAACGCAAAATGCACCGAGGCCTCACCGAATGTTACTAAACTTTTCACATCCATTCTATGTGTCAAATGGGTGTCCATAAAAATTGTTTGGAAATTCTATCCCTAACTCGCTGGGCTCCGCTTCCGCCCTGTCGCGGCCTTGAATCGCACGCAGTACGACGGTGCCCGCAAGAACGCAAAATGCACCGAGGCTCACCGAATGTTACTAATCTTTGCACATCCATTCTATGTGTCAAAATGGGTGTCCATGCAAAATTCATCAGCGAATTCTTCCCCAATCCTCACTGGCTCGCTCCTCGTCCGCACGCGGCTCGAGCGCGACGTGCACGCACGGTGTCGGGCAAGAACGCAAATCGCACCGAGGCATTACCGAATGTAAACTTTGCACATCCATTCTATGTGTCAAATGGGTGTCCATGCAAAAATTAATCGGAAATTATTTCCTCTAACTCACGTGGCCTGCTCCCCGTCCGTCGCGCCTTGAATCGCACGCACGACGGTGTTCCGCAAGAACGCCAAATGCACCGATGCTTAACGGAATGCTACGTAAACTTTTCACATCCATTATATGTGTCAAATGGGTGTCCATGCAAAATTCATCGGGAAATTCTTAATCGCTGGCGGGTCTGCTCCATCCCTGTCGGCTCTGAATCGCGGCACGCACGACTTTCTGTCGGGCAAGAACGCAAAATGAGGCCTCACTCGAATGTTACGACCTTTGCACATCCATTCTATGTGTCAAAATAGGTGTCCATGCAAAATTCATCCGGGAATTCTTTCCCTAACTCAAGGTGGCCTGCTTCTTGCCCCAGTGTCGTGTTTTTAATCGCACGCAGTAACGACGGTGTCGAAGAACGCAAAATGCACCGAGGCTTTACCGAATGTTACTAAAAATTTGCACATCCATTCTATGTGTCAAAATGGGTGTCCATGCAAAAATTAATCGAAATTATTTCTAACTAACGCGGCCCTGTCTCCTCGTCGCGGCCTTAAATCGTGCACGTGCTCGACGGTGCGGGCAAGAACGCAAAATGCACCGAGGCCTTACCGAATGTTACGAACTTGCACATCCATTTTATGTGTCAAAATGGTGTCCTGAAAATTCATCGGAAATTCTTTCCCTAACTCAAGGCTCCCCTCTCCGGCCCCGGGTCTGTGGTCGTGTTGATCAACGGCACGTCGGCAAGAACGCAAAATGCACCGAGGCCTTACCGAATGCTATGAAACTTTTCACATCCTTTCTATGTGTCAAAATGGGTGTCCATGCAAAATTCATCGGGATTTTTTCCCTATCCGCGGCCTGCTCCGTCTGTCTTGCCTTGAATCGCAGAATGCACGACGGCAGTGTCGCAAGAACGCAAAATGCACCGAGGCTCACTGAATGCTACTAAACATTTCACATCCATTATATGTCAAAATGGTGTCCAAGAAAATTCATCGAAATTTTCTTCCCTAACTCGCGTGGCCTCCGCTCCCGTCCTTGAATGTGGTCTCTTGACCGTCGTACCGGTTTGCGCAAGAACGCAAATGCACCGAGGCATTACCGAATGATAAGAAACTTTGCACATCCATTATATGTGTCAAAATGGGTGTCCATGCAAAATTCATCGGGAAATTCTTTCCTAACTCTCACGGCCTCCGCTCCCGCTCCCGTCGTGTGCCTTGAATCGTTCATCACATTTGCCTGCAAGAACGCAAAATGCACCGAGGCCTCTACCGAATGCTATGAAACTTTCACATCCTTTCTATGTGTCAAAAGTGTCCATGCAAAATTCATCGACATTCTTTTCCTAACTGCTGCGGCTCTCCGTCTGTTCCTTGAATCGCACGCACGATTCCGGCACGGCAAGAAGCAAAATGCACCAGGCCTTACCGAATGCTACGAAACATTTCACATCCATTATATGTGTCAAAAGTCCAAGCAAAATTCATCGGAATTCTTTCCCTAACTCGCATGGGCCTCCTCTCCGTCCATTGTCGGCCTTGAATCGCGTAATGCACGACGCTGTCAAGAACGCAAATGCACCGAGGCATTACCGGAATGCTAAGAAACTTTGCACATCCATTATATGTGTCAAAATGGGTGTCCATGCAAAATTCATCGAAATTCTTTCTCTAATCGCGTGGCCTCCGCTCCCGTCCGTGTCGTGCCTTGAATCGTATGTCCACGACGGTGTTCGAAAGAACGCAAATGCACCGAGGCATTACTGTAATGCTAAGAAACTTTGCATCCATTCTATGTGTCAAATGGTGTCCATGCAAAATTCATCGGGAAATTTTTCCTAACTCACATGCTCTCCGCCTCCCGTCTGTCGCCTTGAATCGTGAACGCAGTAACGATGTCGGGAAAGACGCAAAATGAACCGAGGCATTACCGAATGCTGCTGAAACTTTTCACATCCATTATATGTGTCAAATGGGTGTCCATGCAAAAATTCATCCGGAATTATTTCCCTAACTCCGCGGGCTCCGCTTCCCGTCTGCGCGTGCCTGAATCGCAGGCCGCACGACTTGCCCAAGAACGCAAAATGCACTGAGGCCTTACCGGAATGCTACCAAACTTTTCACATCCATTCTATGTGTCAAAATGGGTGTCCATGCAAAAATTCATCGGGAATTTCTTTCCCTAACTCGCGGGCTTCCGCTCCCCGTCCGTGCGGCCTGAATCGCATGTCCACGACGATGTCGCGCAAGAACGCAAATGCACCGAGGCCTTACCGGAATGCTACGAAACTTTGCACATCCATTCTATGTGTTAAAATGGGTGTCGATGAAAACATTCATCGGGAAATTATTTCCCTAACTCGCGTGGCCTCCGTCGCCCGTCCGCAGGCTTAAATCGTGCACGCGTAACGACGGTGCGGGCAAGAACGCAAAATGCACCGAGGCCTTACCGAATGTTACGAAACTTTGCACATCCATTCTATGTGTCAAAATGGGTGTCCATGCAAAATTCATCGGATATTATTTCCTAACTCACGTGGCCTCCGCTCCCGTCCGTGTCTTGAATCGCACGCACGACGGTGTCGGGCAAGAACGCAAAATGCACCGAGGCCTTACCGGAATGCTACGAAACTTTTCACATCCATTCTATGTGTCAAAATGGGTGTCCATAAAAAAATTCGTTGGGAAATTCTATCCCTAACTCGCGTGGCCTCCGTTCCCGTCCGTGTCGTGCCTTGAATCGCACGTGCACGACGGTGTCGGGCAAGAACGCAAATGCACCGAGGCTTACCGAATGCTACGAATATTTTCACATCCATTCTATGTGTCAAATGGGTGTCCATGAAAAAATTCATCAGCGAATCTTTCCCTAACTCGTGGCCTCCGCTCCCGTCCGTGTCGTGCCTCGAGTCGCACGCACGGTGTTGCAAGAACGCAAAATGCACCGAGGCATTACCGGAATGCTACGAAACTTTGCACATCCATTCTATGTGTCAAAATGGGTGTCCATGCAAAAATTCATCGGGAAATTATTTCCCTAACTCACGGGCCTCGCTCCCCGTCCGTGTCGCGCCTTGAATCGCACGCGGCATCGACCGCAAGAACGCAAAATGCCGATGCCTTAACGGAATGCTACGAAACCTTTCACATCCATTATATGTGTCAAAATGGGTGTCCATGCAAAATTCATCGGAAATTCTTTCCCTAACTCGCTGGCTCCGCTCCCGTCTGTCGCGCCTTGAATCGCACGCACGACGGTGTCGGCAAGAACGCAAAATGCACGAGGCATTACCGAATGCTAAGAAACTTTGCACATCCATTATATTTGTCAAAATGTGTCCATGCAAAATTCATCGAAATTCTTTCCCTAACTCGCGTGGCCTCCGCTCCCGTCCGTGTCGCCTTGAATCGCGGAACGCGTAACGACTTCGGAAAGAACGAAATGAACCGAGGCATTACCGAATGCTAAGAAACTTTTCACATCCATTATATGTGTCAAAATGGGTGTCCATGCAAAATTCATCGGAAATTCTTTCCTAACTGCTGCGGCCTCCGTTCTCGCCCGTCGTGCCTTGAATGCAGCCGCATTTCGCGGTGTCGCAAGAACGCAAAATGCACCGAGGCCTTACCGAATGCTACGAAACTTTGCACATCCATTCTATGTGTCAAAATGGGTGTCCTTGAAAATTCATCGGAAATT
This sequence comes from Vicia sativa, assembly GCA_021764765.1. Classification (NCBI taxonomy): domain Eukaryota; kingdom Viridiplantae; phylum Streptophyta; class Magnoliopsida; order Fabales; family Fabaceae; genus Vicia; species Vicia sativa. The sequence goes on from CM038797.1 coordinate 121,905,770, forward strand.
CTTTCCTAACTCGTGGCCTCTCGTTCTCCCGTGTCGTGCCTTGAATCGCACGCACGACGGTGTTCGGCAAGAACGCAAAATGCACCGAGGTCTTACCGAATGCTATGAAACTTTTCATCCTTTCTATGTGTCAAAATGGGTGTCCATGCAAAATTCATCGGACATTCTTTCCCTAACTCGCGTGGCCTCCGCTCGTCCGTGTCTTGCCTTGAATCGCACGCACGACGGGTGTCAAGAACGCAAAATGCACCGAGGCCTTACCGGAATGCTACGAAACTTTTCACATCCATTTTATGTGTCAAAATGGGTGTCCATGAAAAAATTCATCAGGAAATTCTATCCCTAACTCGCGTGGCCTCCGTTCCCGTCCGTGTCGTGCCTTGAATCGTGCACGTGCATGACGGTGTCGGGCAAGAACGCAAAATGCACCGAGGCCTTACCAGAATGCTACGAATATTTTCACATCCATTCTATGTGTCAAAATGGGTGTCCATGAAAAAATTCATCAGCGAATTCTTTCCCTAACTCGCGTGGCTCCGTCCGTGTCGTGCCTTGAGTCGCACGGCACGACGGTGTCGCAAGAACGCAAATGCACCGAGGCATTACCGAAATGCTACGAAACTTTGCACATCCATTCTATGTGTCAAAATGGGTGTCCATGCAAAAATTAATCGGGAAATTATTTCCCTAACTCACGTGGCCTCTGTTCCCGTCCGTGTCGTGCCTTGAATCGTGCACGTGCACGACGGTGTCGGGCATGAACGCAAAATGCACCGATGCCTTAACGGAATGCTACGAAACCTTTCACATCCATTATATGTGTCAAAATGGGTGTCCATGCAAAAATTCATCGGGAAATTCTTTCCCTAACTCGCGTGGCCTCCGTTCCCGTCCGTGTCGTGCCTTGAATCGTGCACGTGAACGACGGTGTCGGGCAAGAACGCAAAATGCACCGAGGCATTACCGGAATGCTAAGAAACTTTGCACATCCATTATATTTGTCAAAATGGGTGTCCATGCAAAAATTCATCGGGAAATTCTTTCCCTAACTCGCGTGGCCTCCGTTCCCGTCCGTGTCGTGCCTTGAATCGTGAACGTGCACGACTGTGTCGGGAAAGAACGCAAAATGAACCGAGGCATTACCGGAATGCTAAGAAACTTTTCACATCCATTATATGTGTCAAAATGGGTGTCCATGCAAAAATTCATCCGGAAATTATTTCCCTAACTCGCGTGGCCTCCGTTCCGTCCGTCCGTCGCGGCCTTGAATCGTGCACGTGTTCGACGGTGTCGGGCAAGAACGCAAAATGCACCGAGGCCTTACCGGAATGCTACGAAACTTTGCACATCCATTCTATGTGTCAAAATGGGTGTCCCTGAAAAAATTCATCGGGAAATTCTTTCCCTAACTCGCGTGGCCTCTGTTCCCGTCCGTGTCGCGCTTGAATCGGGCACGGCACGACGGTGTCGGGCAAGAACGCAAAATGCACCGAGGCCTTACCGGAATGCTATGAAACTTTTCACATCCTTTCTATGTGTCAAAATGGGTGTCCATGCAAAAATTCATCGGGACATTCTTTCCCTAACTCGCGTGGCCTCCGCTCGTCCGTGCTTGCCTTGAATCGCACGCACGATGTGTCGGCAAGAACGCAAAATGCACCGAGGCCTTACCGGAATGCTACGAAACTTTTCACATCCATTTTATGTGTCAAAATGGGTGTCCATGAAAAAATTCATCAGGAAATTCTTTCTCTAACTCGCGTGGCCTCCGTTCCCGTCCGTGTCGTGCCTTGAATCGCAGCACGCACGGTGTCGGGCAAGAAAAAATGCACCGAGGCTTACCGAATGCTACGAATCTTTTCACATCCATTCTATGTGTCAAAATGGGTGTCCATGAAAAATTCATCAGCGAATTCTTTCCCTAACTCGCGTGGCCTCCGTTCCCGTCCGTGTCGTGCCTTGAGTCGCACGCACGACGGTGTCGCAAGAACGCAAATGCACCGAGGCATTACCGAATGTTACGAAACTTTGCACATCCATTCTATGTGTCAAAATGGGTGTCCATGCAAAAATTAATCGGAAATTATTTCTAACTCACGTGGCCTCTGCTCCGGCCCGCAGTCGCGTTTTGAATCGCGGCACGCACGACGGTGTCGGGCAAGAACGCAAAATGCACCGATGCCTTAACGGAATGCTACGAAACCTTTCACATCCATTATATGTGTCAAAATGGGTGTCCATGCAAAAATTCATCGGGAAATTCTTTCCCTAACTCGCGTGGCCTCCGTTCCCGTCCGTGTCGTGCCTTGAATCGCGCACGCACGCACGGTGTTTCGCAAGAACGCAAATGCACCGAGGCATTACCAGAATGCTAAGAAACTTTGCACATCCATTATATTTGTCAAAATGGGTGTCCATGCAAAAATTCATCGGGAAATTCTTTCCCTAACTCGCGTGGCCTCCGTTCCCGTCCGTGTCGTGCCTTGAATCGTGAACGCGTAACGACGTGCCGGAAAGAACATAAATGAACCGAGGCATTACCGGAATGCTAAGAAACTTTTCACATCCATTATATGTGTCAAAATGGGTGTCCATGAAAATTCATCGGGAAATTCTTTCCCTAACTCGCGTGGCCTCCGTTCCCGTCCGTGTCGTGCCTTGAATCGTGCACGTGCTCGACGGTGTCGGGCAAGAACGCAAAATGCACCGAGGCCTTACCGGAATGCTACGAAACGTTTGACATCCATTCTATGTGTCAAAATGGGTGTCCATGAAAAAATTCATCGGGAAATTCTTTCCCTAACTCGCGTGGCCTCTGTTCCCGTCCGTGTCGTGCCTTGAATCGTGCACGTGCACGACGGTGTCGGGCAAGAACGCAAAATGCACCGAGGCCTTACCGGAATGCTATGAAACTTTTCACATCCATTCTATGTGTCAAAATGGGTGTCCATGCAAAAATTCATCGGGACATTCTTTCCCTAACTCGCGTGGCCTCCGTTCTCGTCCGTGTCTTGCCTTGAATCGTGCACGTGCACGACGGTGTCGGGCAAGAACGCAAAATGCACCGAGGCCTTACCGGAATGCTACGAAACTTTTCACATCCATTTTATGTGTCAAAATGGGTGTCCATGAAAAAATTCATCAGGAAATTCTTTCTAACTCGCGTGGCCTCCGCCCCGTCCGTGTCGCCTTGAATCGCACGTAACGACGGTGTCGGGCAAGAACGCAAAATGCACCGAGGCCTTACCGGAATGCTACGAAACTTTGTAAATCCATTCTATGTGTCAAATGGGTGTCCATGCAAAAATTCATCGGGAAATTCTTTCCCTAAGTCGCGTGGCCTCCGTTCCCGTCTGTGTCATGCCTTGAATCCTCTTAAGCCAAGTTGCCAAAGTTTCAATCCTATCCTTTCCTTGCTCATCATACCTTTTGGCCTATAAATAGAAGTCATTTATCACTTCTAAATAACACCAAAACAATCCTAAACAAGCTTTCTCACTTCTTTCTTCTTTTCCAAGTTTCAAGTTTAAAAAATGAGAGAATTTGCAAATCTCCAAACCTTGCAAGTACACTCTTTAAACATCTTTAGGAAGTTGTTAGAATCATCAAGCCATCACAAAAACTAGCCAAACTCAGAAATCACTTTCAAACTCCATATGTGCACATATTGAGCCTTAACTTGTCATCTTTCAATCCATTCGTGAAAACTTCAATTTATCACTTCAAACATCATCAATACACTTCATAGAAGTGACCCAAACATTTAGATCACATCTGTAACAGCTCCAACATCAAATTCAAAACTCACTTCAAGCAACTGCAGTTGAACTTGGGCAGACTGATCCAGGCCATTTCAATCCAAGTTGAGCATTCAAACACCTTCCCTAAGGTCCAGTGAAGCTATAGTAATCATCAAGCAACTTCTAGAAACAGTCAAGCTTGGAATTCGATTTCAGATCAAAGAGGTAATTTGCTCAAACTTTGAACTATATGATTCATGCATTACAAATGAGAAACTGCTTGGCCATCTTGTTTCTGCACTCATACTGAATGATAACCCTCAATCAATTGCATAAATTATGGTCCATACACGATTTCATGATCAATTCTTAGAATTATGGTTCATCTATTTTTCTATGAAATCAGTCCTCTTAGGCTTAAAATAAATGCAATTAAACTTCACCATCATGTTCCTGGGCTCAAACAAGCAAGTTTCATTTTTACATCATCCAATTTCATCAAGAAATGAGGAAGTTACAAAATCAAAGCTTGAGGAAGAAGATGAAGATCATGCGCGTGTTTTCTGAGTTTTTGAAAAATTTAAATATTTGTTTTATAATATAATTAAATGAAGTTAGTTTAATGAACAGACGTATAGCCACCCCAGTGGTAGAACACGCGCTCTTAGTCCTTTGCCTTGCCTATGGTCCAGGGTTTGAATCCCCCTGAGACCATTTTTTTCATTCTTTTCACTTTTCTTCACATTTCCAACTATTTTCAACCATTTTCACAATTCATTTTCAAATATAATTTTATCAATGCCTTATTTTAACAAGCTAAGCGCGTGGCTCAGTTGGTAAGATTTTGGACTTGAAACCATAAGGGTGTGGGTTCAACCCTTGGTGGCCACATCCCTTATTTTTTTAACTCTTGTTTTCTTAAGTTTTTATTCAAACTTCAACATTTTCAAAAACCAATCAAAACTTCTCATTTTGAGATGATTTTTTGCACACTTGTCATTCAATATACCTATTTTATGATTATTCCAAAAAATGCCAAAAAATATTTTCTTTTGATATATTTTTATTAGGTTAAAAATAGACGATTTTAAGTATTTTAATACTTTTCAAAAAATGTTTTCTTTCCGATTTTCAAAACCTTTTGTGAATATCTTTCACTTTTCAAAACCTTTTCAAAACTTTCAAAAACATTTTAATTGACTTACGCACCTCTTTTCCATGATCGATTCGATTAAATCTTTGAAAATACAAACCAAACTAGGTTTTTTCTTCGAAAATCTTTCGAACTCAAAATCAAATTGATCATGGGCCTCCCTTACGATGTAAGTCCCAACCCTCCTATGTACATACTTAGTTTCCTTGTACATATTCACCCCTTTGTGTGCATATTCAATTTCCTTGTACATATTCAACTTTGTTGCAAATATTTAAGTATAACAAACTTTGTTCGTTTGTTTTTATCCGCTTGTTTATACACCGATTCCACTAGTATTAAGAGGAGCATTATTCCCGGTGAAACTGCTCTTAAACTAGTGGGTCTCCCTTAAGGTGTAAGTCCCACTCCTTTATATATATTCAAGTTACACTAGCTTTTATTTGCTTGTTTTATACACTTGTTTATATACTTCCTTCACAAACTCCTGTGAATGCACACACACACTTTGTCATATATATACTTGTTCATGTTTATTCATGTCATTAAAACTAGTATAACAACTAGGTTCCCCATAGCCTCATTTTGGGCTTTGTACAAGATAACTCACCTGTTGAGTTAGCCTCCTCTTGGTCTTCATACAAAAGAACTCCCCTGTTGAGTTAGCCTCCTCTTGGGCTTCATACAAAAGAACTCCCTCGTTGAGTTTAGCCTTCTATTGGGCATGATACAAGAAAGAGATCTGGAAATCTCTAACAGCCTCCTATTGAGATTCCAATATAAAGAATCACCTTTGTTAGGATAGAACCCTAAGAGTATGGTTTCCTGTTGAAATCACTCTTAAAACCAAGCCAACCATACCCTATAGCCTCCTCTTGGTCTTCATACAAGGACCCTCGATGTGCCTCGGAAAGCCTCCTCTTGGGCTCACAATACAAGGACCTTCGATGTCCCTCGGATATCCTCCTCTTGGGCTTAAAATACAAGGAACCACATGCTTCTTAAAAGCACCCCCTAAGAATAACAAAAACAATTTCTCTTAGATATTTAGACATGTATCGTCTCTACGGAAGAAGTATCTCATCTATAGCATCACATACTTTTTCAAACAATTTTTCAAAACAAACATTTTTTCAAAACAAAACATATTTATTAACTTGTAAGTGGTAACGCTTGTACACTCAAGCAAAACGCCCAATGCTTAAAATGAAAGATTCAAACATTTTTCAAACATCTTCCTTAACTTGTAAGTGGTAACGCTTGTACACTCAAGCAAAACACCCAATGCTTACAATGAAAGATTTAAACAATCAACTTTTCAAAAATGTATGTGATGAAATAGATTAGATACATTTTTCATTAAGATGACACTTGTCCTTGTCTCTTAATCTTTGCTTCCACTAGCACAAAAGTGGGAACTAAGATTGCTCTGACTTTCTCAACCTCCTTTTGAGAATACGTAGACATAAGGTCTCACCATTGGCGAGCATACTTCTTTCTCCCTCAAACCAAACAATCCTTAGTTTCCTTAGATCCGAGCTACATATGCGCTGATTCCCATTAGGGGATATGTAAGTAGAGGATCCCAATGATCTTTGCGAGTACAATAATAAATAAACTTAGGTTCCTTCCTAACCTACCTTTCTTAAATCCCAAAGGAGAACCTTTCCTAAATAGCATAGTAAATAAAACACACAAACATACAAAATATGCATAAAAAAGTTCCTATAGAAAACTATAGATATATAGGTTGCTAATACCTTCCCTTTATATAACCAAGCCTCTTACCCTGGTCTCTCCCCAATGCGTTGCTTCTAGTTCATGCTAGTCGCATCGCATATCATATTTAGGGTATTTCAGCTTTCCCCTTTTCCAAATTCTTTCTTGTTTGGAAACAATAAAGCTTGGTGTTCGCGACATCTTTTAAAACAAAAAAAAATCAAAAGAGTAAATCGTTTTGAGCCAGATATTCGAATTCCGATTTGATTCCCTTGTTCGTCACTTTTTACCGCGAACAAAAAAATGGCGACTCTGTTGGGGAGTCACCAAGCTTTTCTTTGTTTTCAAAAAAAAAGAAAAAATGGTTAAGCTTCATTTGTGCATATGTTTGTTTTTTTTATTGTGTGTTTGGTTCTGTTACTCCTGATTTCATCTGATAGAAAAAGATCCTAACCTGAATTTAAGAAACATTTTAAGAATTGGGTGGGGATATAGTCCTATTAACTTACGAGGAGTCTCAGTACTTAATAAAATAATTTAAGATCCCTCTCTCAGTGGAAGTTTTCTTGGGGGTAATTATGTTTAGCAAGTTATTTGCAAAGACATTCTTGCTTTTCAAGCAAATCAACGAAGCTGAGTGGCTGTAGAACACATAACCCATCCTGGCCATTTAGGATGTAGTGTAGAAACTATTCAGGTGTAAACTTGGATTAGTTATCATGTGAGACTACGATCAAGCGAGTTTTTCTTGAAAAATATTATTGGACTACAAGTTAGTTGTTTAAACCGATAATATTTCAAAGAGAAGCGTTGACCCTGTATTATCGGTAGAACATGTTTCGCAGGTGAATAAGCCCATAGAACTTACCCACGTTTGGTTCTTATCGTTGGTCTCATACTCGTGACTTCAAACGCTTGCACATGTGTATAACCACTAACCATATTTGTATCTTTGTGGCATTCATTCAAAAACCTCAATTTCTCATTTTCTTTCCATTTAAACTTCCAAAGAATTTAGAGAATTTTTCTTTGAAAACATTTTAGGTTAGAGGGATGGATGTAAGAAGAAGAAATACCAAGAGATATGGTTTTAGATTTCTTGATGTGGAAAAGTTAAAAGAGTTAGCATCCTTGGTAAAAGATCCCTCAGATTTCAGAAAATGCTATGAAACTCTTTTAACTATCTTGAACACTAACGTTGATGAAGGACTTCTTAAAATATTGGTTCAGTTTTACGATCCAGTCTATCGTTGTTTCACTTTCCCTGAATATAAGTTGATGCCTACTTTGGAAGAGTATGAAAATCTTTTAGGTATCCTAGTGTCTAACAAAGTGCCTATCAATGGTTTGGAAGTCATTCCGAAGCCACAAGTCATTGCAGTGATGGCTCATTTAAGGAAATCTGAAATAGACAAAAACTTGACTACCAAAAGAAATTTCTTAGGACTAACTTCAAAGTTTCTAATGAAGAAAACTTTTAGTTTTGCCGAAGCCGGTAGCATGGTAGCTTTTGAGGCTATTTTAGCTTTGCTGATTTATATGTTGGTTTTGTTTCCCAACATCAAGGACTTCGTTACCATAAGGATCTTTTTGATTGGAAATCATGTTCCCACTTTTCATGGTGATACGTATTTCTCTATTCATCATAGGAATCATCAAGGAGATGGAATTATTGTGTGATGTGCGCCTTTGCTGTTCAAATGGATTGTTTCACATTTTCCTAAGTCTCCAATCTTCAAAGAAAACAAAATTAGTTGGCATTGGCCTCGAAGACTCATGTCTCTTACTAATGACGATATTCATTGGTATACTTTGTCCTACAATGAGATGGAAATCATTGAAAGTTTTGGAGAGTTTGCCAATGTACCTCTCGTTGGTACAAAAGGAGGAATTAACTAGAATTCGTTATTTTCAAGACGTCAACTTGGGTATGCAAACTCGAGTAAACCCCTTGGTTTTACAGTAGAGGGTTACTTTTATAATGAAGGGGAAGATTCCCCAGGTTTGAAAGCCAGAATGATAAGAGCTTGGCACCATATTTTTTAGGAAAGAAAAAGGTGATGTAAGGAATTGTTTAGCCATGGAAATTTACACTTCTTGGGTAAAGAAAAGCGTGAAGGAATTCATAATGCCTTATGCTTATGAAGAACCCATATTCCCAGTGGTATCCAAATCGACCACTATTCCCATTGAGACTATGGGAGAATACCAAGAAGCTTTGGCTAAGATGAGGCTAGAAAAAGATGCTTAGGAAGACAAATTTCTTAAGGCTGACTTTGAGAATGTAAAGCTTAAGAAACAGGTCATAGATCATGAAAAAATGATGTACTTTCAAGATGGATGGCTCATGGAGAAATATGAGAAGATTCGTCGAAAAGATGACGCGATCAAGAAATACATAAAAAAGAGAAAAAGAAAGCTTGAATAAATGACAAAAGGCACTCCTGCTCCAGAAAATTGCAAAAAAGTTGTTAGCAAGCTAAAAGCCAAGAAAGTTGAATTGAAAGCTTACTATGGGAAAGAGATCCTGAAGTTGAAGCTGCATCAAGCATTTGGTTCTTCATCTGACGAAGACGCTTAATTTGTATAGTTTAGCTTTTATTTATCATTTTCTTTATTGCTGTAAGAGCTATACTTCAAAAGAAACTTGTTGTAATCTTCTTTCAAATATTAATAAAATGAGAGTTTTTTCATCCAAATGTTTGCAAGAAATTTCTCTTTTAGCGTAAATTCTTTGGAAAATCTTTTCTTTTAAATTCATAACCATGCATCACCTTTGCATTTAGAGTTTGTTATTTAGAGTCTTATCTTTTGAATTTTTCTCCAGAGATCGTCAAGCTGTCGCGTCTTAGAGTTTCTCGACTACGTTCACAGTCAACTTGCAGATACAATACTCGTGCAAATAGAAAGAAAGCAATGGAAGATTTCGAACAAGAGAATATTGAGCTTCGTGGTACAGTTACCACACTTCAAGAGAAAGTGGAAAAACTCGGCGCTTTGGTAAGCTCGGTCGTAGCTGCGCAGAATCAGCAACCACCACCTAACAGTCAAATTCAAGCAACAATGATTTCAAAAATCACTCTAGTCCAACTTCTACCGTCGCAGTTAGTAATCCATTTTTCACTATGCCAGAGGGTTACCCTTGGGGCATTCCTTTCAACTTTGGCGTAGGTTTTCGTCAAAATACTTCTGAAGTACTGGCAACCACAATTGAGGTTCCTACTTTGCAAAATTTAGCATTCACTTTGCAACTCAGAGTAACCTTTCCTCAAGTCACTATGTCGATTTCTCAACCGATTATAACGAATTCAACTCCCGTGGTTCATGCTATTGCGAACAACGAAGTTTATCATGATCTTGGAGACAACATGGATTCTCGTGGTCGTATGGAAGATCTCCAATAACAGTTTAATAAGATGCTCATCCAAGGTATTATAATTGACTACGACAATGATCTCCATGGTTATCACCGAAGATTTGTGTCTGCTTGGGACATGGTGAAGAAGACTGATACTAACACTTTGGGGCATAAAAATTCTACTCCTTGGGAACCTTACCTCAAATGGGTACGAGCTCGTGCTCAAAATCTCATGATGCCATATGTTGTTATTCTACCAGTAATTATGGAGCCTATTACCGAAGGCGATGAATCTTACACCATTCTTCATTAAGATATGCCTACCGATTTAAAAGAATTGAAGAAATCCTAGATTCAGCTTAAAGAAGAAAGGGATACATTTGAAGCTCAATGTTATCCAAGCAAGAAATGAGTGTTAGAGATGATGAAGCTACTTCATGAGGAACAAAGCATTAACACCTATGTCAACACAAAGAGGAAGCGTCCATGGGAAGCTTAAGGCATTAGGAGTCTTGCTTTTTGAACTTTTATTTGTATTCACTAATCAAACTAATAAAAGTTTGTTATTGCTAGTTTACCAAATTTAAATTCCTAAGGTCCTTGAAAACATTGCATAACATTGCATATCATAGCATAACATTTCATAACAATTACAGAGACCAGTTTTCTTATTCTCTCGCTGTTTATTTCAGCATAAATGGCTCTCGAACAAACTGCCAAAGATCTCCAGGCTCAAAATGCTCATTTCCAAGAGATGTTCACTAACTTGGCCCAAGGACAGAAATATCTGAAAGAGCTCATCATCAAGAAGAAAAAGAAGAAGTTCGTTGGTATTCTCAACATGGGGAAAAGGTACAAAGGTCCGGTCAATGTAGTCAGACAACTTGAATTCTCAGAAAAGAGCGGTGAAACGGAAGGAAGTGTCAAGGCCGATGAAGGAAGTCATCATGGGTCTCAAGAATAAGAGGAAGAAGACTATATGAGCGAGCAATATCCTACTGACAACGAGAAGTATAAAAAACTTGAAGATTGTCTGAATGCTGTGGAAAATCTAAAAATGTCAGGGTTGAATTTTGGTGATTTAAGCCTGGTTCCTGGAGTGGTCATTCCCCGCAAGTTCAAAGTTCCTACTTTTGCTAAGTACGATGGAATTTCTTGTCTAAAGCTTCATCTAAAGTCCTATGTTCAGAAGATTCAACCATACACTGCTGACAGAAAATTATGGATGCATTTCTTTCAAGAGATTCTATCTGAAGCGCAGTTAGAATGGTACTATCAGCTAGAGAATACTCACATTCATACTTGGAATGAGTTAGAAGATGCTTTCTACAAATAGAACCAGTACAATGCTAAATTGACACCAGCCCGTATGCAACTACAGAGTATGTCTATGGGACATGATGATAAGTTCAAAGAGTACGCCCAGAAATGGAGACATCTAGTTGTCATACCCCAAATTTTGACCTAATATACCACCTTACATTTGCATCATTGCATAACTAACAGTTCAGACAGCATTAATCGGGTATAGCATTCACAGGTCAAAATTAGGGTTTCATCAGATTTTCATCTGATTCAAGAGGCAACCAATTAGGGTTTGAGTTTTACTCACCTCATTTGATCTATCTTGATCAAATCATCAACCTCTGATCATCAGATATCCATCTTTTCTCACTGATCAATCGAGGATCGACCAATTAGGGTTTTGATCGAGCCTGAGTATTCTCTGACTTTTTGAGCAAGGAATGACTTTTTTGGATAGAGATTGGTCATTATATCTTAGATACAACATCTTGACCTAATTTCTAGATTCAAAACATCACAAAAGTTCACAGACTTCATCAGTCAATTTCTGACACATCTGATGAAAATTCATCTGCACAGAAAAGTCAAACTTTGACTTTTGGTCAAAATTTTCAAAACAAAAACTTTTTCCATCATCAAATTACTTCAAATGATCCATCATGATCATAAAAAATCAAATAATTTGGAAAAGTCAACAAAAAGTCAAAAGTTCCAACACTTAGAAAAATTTCTAAGTGTCAAAATTTCTTATTTTTTCCAAACTTCATGCCATTTTTTCACATAGTTCCATTTTGATTTGGAAAAAACTCAAAACATGAAAGTTGTAGCCCTTGGAACAAGCTTTCCAAAATGTCCAAGAACTCTCAAATCCATGGATTCTACCTATACCTTTGAAATTGAAACATAAGTCTCCATGAACATGGTTTTTCAAGTTCAAAACTTCACATTTATAGGTCATTTTGTGATTTCTTCATCTAGAAGCAATACCACCTTGCCAACTTGATTTTGGAACTGATAAATATCAGCTTGAAAGTAATAATTGAGGATTGGATCAAGATTGGAAAAATAACACATGGTAAAAAAGGGAAGCTTCCTTTTTCTTTGCAAAATGCCTTTCTTACCCTTTAAGTTATCTTTGATTTACCAAAAGCCATGTACTTGTGCCTAACATTTCAGAGATATTGGCCTATAAATAGAGCATCATTTCAAGTTCAAATCACACCAAAGCAATGCAAGTTCATGCTTTCACTCTCCATCTTTGAAAATTCAAGAATCATATGTCAAATTGCCAAAACTTGCATTTTTGAAAATTAAGGAAAACCATGAGGAACTTTGGTGTCTAACATACTTTAACATCAACATGAAACTTGTTTGAACACTAAAATCAACATAAACTAAGCTAGAAACCAGAATTGCATTTCATGTTCACCATGCTTGCCAAAACTGCCTAAGAGCTCGAATTCATGGTTTTGCTTGAGCAAGTAATGTTCTGATCACTCAAACATCATCCATGAACATCATAGGGATGATCCAAATCATTAACAACCATCTGTAACAACTCAAAACACGATTTCCAGTTTCCATTTTGAGCTTATGCAGGTGAACTTGTGTAGCACGATCCAGGTTGATTCAAGGAGTGCAGACCACTTCTACAGCTTCTACATAGGCCGATGATGCTACAGTAATCATAAAACAAGTTCTGGAAACGCGCAATCACCTTCTTCGATCTCAACTTCAACAGGTATGAACTCAAACTTGGATATCATGATTCTTTGAACTTAAATGAAAAAACGCTTGGCCAATCTCTTTCTGCACCTATGACGATCATAAGCCCTCAAACAAATTGAAAAATCATCAACTATGCATCATTTAATTTGGAATTTTAGTTTCTAGGGTTCTTCGTGATTTCTGAGAATTCAAACGTGTTAGACCAAAAATAAATGCAATTAACAGTCATCATCGTATTCCTTGTTCAAAATCGAGCAATTTTCATGTTTACTTCATCCAATTTCATTGAGAAACAAGGATTTTAGCCTGGAGTTTTTTCCAAATTTAAATTTTCCAATCTTTTATTAACACGTGTTGTTGGTTCAAAATACACAAAAGCAAGCTTGTCCCAGTGGTTGCCAGCACGCCTTTAGTCCTCTCTGCCACGTAGCCACCCCAATGGTCATGGGTTCAACTCTCCACAAGACCATTTTTTTAAAAACTCTTCATATTTTTTCATGTTTTTTACAAAACTTCAACATTTTTTTAACCAATCAAAACTCCTCATTTTGAGGTGATTTTTTGTACACTTGTCAATAAATACATCTATTTTTTGATAGTGCAAAAATTTTCAAATTTTTTTTTCATCTGATTATATTTTAATCGAGCCGAAAACGACGCTCCGAGCACTTTTCAAAACACCTCTAAAGGGTGAATTTTTCAAACTTTCGACTTCCGATTCTTTTCAAAACTTCTCATAAATGAACTTCATATTTCAAAACACTTTCAAAATCATTTTTCAAAACTTTTCATCAAACTTACATCTTTTTACCATGATCGATCCGATTTAACGATAAAACCAATTCGCTTTCTCTCGAATTTCTTAATCGATCATGGGCCTCCCTCACGGTGTAAGTCCCATAACATTCTTTTATGTACATAATATTTCTTTGTACATATCAAACTCTTTTCAGATACATACAAATTTTTATCTGTACATAACACAGATACTTTTTATACTCAAGTACAGACAAACTTCGATCGTTTGTTTTCACTTCACTTGTGTATACACAAACAAAACATTCTTTTATGTACATATTTTCCTTGTACATATCAAATTCTTTTCATATACATACAAATCTTTGTCTGTACATAATACAGATACTTTTCACAGATAAACTTCGATCGTTTGTTTTCCGTTTCATCCAGATATATGATCATACCATTGGTATTGAAAGGAGCATTATTCCCTGTGAAACTGCTTTCAAACCAATGGGCCACCCTTACGGTGTAAGTCCCAACCCTCCTATGTACATCCATCTTTGTCTGTACATAAATACTCGTTTGTGTACATATTTACTTCCTTGTACACATTCAAACTTGTAAATAATCAAGTTACGCTCGTTTTAAACGTTCGTTTCACAAACACTTGTTTATATTTCAAATCATAAACTCTTGTAAATAAACATCATGCATTGTTTATATTTCCTTCATAAACTCCTGTGAATACATATCACACACACGCACTTGTTTATACAACTGTCTAATTATAACATAAAAATTAGTCTAACCAATAGGTTCCCCACAGTTGTAGCCTCCGCTTGGGCTTTATACAAGATAATTCATCCCCAGCACAGTTTAGCCTACGTTTGGGCTTTATACAAGATAACTCTCCCCATAGAGTTTAGCCTCCTCTTAGGCTTCATATAAGAAAACTCATTCATCTGATTTTAGCCTCCGCTTAGGCTTCATATAAGACAATACTCCCCTGTTGAGTCAGCCTCCTCTTGGGCTTCGTTCAAAAGAACACCTCACAAAGATTAGCCTTCTCTTGGGCATCATACAATGAAAGAGACAGGAAATCTCTTAACAGCCTCCTATTGGGCTTCCAATACAAAGAATCGCCCGCGTTAAGATAGAACCCTGAGAGTATAATTTCTCGGTGAAATTGCTCTTAATTCCAAAAGGATGGTTTCTCGGTGAAATCCCTTTTAAAGACAAAGCCAGCCATACCCTATAGCTTCCTCTTGAGCTTCATACAAGGACCCTCGATGACCCTCGGAATGCCTCCTCTTGGGCTAACAATACAAGGACCCATGGGCTTCTCTTAAAAGCATCCCTTAATCCAATCAATTTCTCCTAAGAGATTTAAGACATCTATCATCTCTATGGAAGAAGTATCTCATCTATCACATCACATACAATCAAAAACTTTTTCAAACTCTTTTCAAACAAAACATCTCTTAATTGTAAGTGGTAACGCTTGTACACTCAAGCAAAACACCCAATACTTACAGTTAAAAGATTCAATCATCTTTTTTTCAAAACATCTTTCTTAAACATGTAAGTGGTAACTGTCATACCCCAAAATTTGCCCTCCATCTACTCAAGAGATTTCATACATCCATACTCAAGGATTCCTCAAGGGTTGATCAGACAAACTCTCTCCTAGACAATCAACCCAAACTAGGGTTTGGTATCTCTCAAGTCAAAATGGATTTCCAACATCTCCAATGGTCTTCATGCCTCCTCACATGCTTCAAAGATTCTCCATGTCAAATTTCAAGCCTCACAAGTCAAGTTTCCTCAGGCAATTGCTCAGATGGTTGAAAATCGGGTGTATTGGACAAAAGTCAACGTGGTCAACAAACAATCAAAACTTGATTTTTGGTCAACACCTCATTTTGAAGTTACATTCATCATTTGATCAAGGGTTGATCATGATTCATCAAGAAAACTCAAGATTTGCTCAAAGTCAAACTTTCTAAATTAGGGTTTCTAGATGAAAAGTCAACTAAACTTTGACTGATCATAACTTTCTCATACTTTCTCGAAATTTTTCCACCACCTCTTGTTTTGAAGGAAATTCAATTCTCTACAACTTCATGTCTCACAAGAATGTCCAAAAATGCTTCATTTGAGAGGTATAGCTCAAAACATTGTGTCCTTTTCAAAGTCAACAAAAGTCAACTTTTGTTTTGAAGATATTTTGAGCATGGTAACTCCAATTGAGATGAGACCAAAGACATTGGTTAGAGTACTCTTAGAGCTTTCCAAAAGTCCAAGAACACTCAAAATGTGGAAAATTGAGCAAGATACACTATTCAGTTGGGCAATTTTGGACAATTGCACAAAAGGACATATTGGTCAAATTGCAAAATTTTCCAAATGGGCCTATAATCTTTTGATCCAAACTTGTTCATGACAATATTTTTGACCCATAAATGCTTGACCATGGCAATTTTCTATTTTATTGATTTTATTTTGAATTTTAGAACATTTAATTCAAAATTAAATTAATAAAAATATGAAAATCATATTTTTCTAAGAAGATGTTTTATATGTTCCTTAATGTCCAAGAAAGCCCAAGATACTTGCCAAATTCGTGCTTGATCATGCATTGAAGGAGAAAATCAAATTTCTTTCAAAATTTGATTTTTATTTGAAAAATATTGAATGCTCCAAATCAAATCTTTTCCATTCCTTTTTCCCTTCCAATCCTCTCTATAAATACCAAGCATCGAAAAACCTAGCTCAAGCCAAACCCTTATTTTGTCAAAATTTTCCAAGAATCTTTGAAATTCGAATTTCAATTTTCAAAGAAGCTCAGCCTCTTCCAGCCATCCAAACGTGCTCAGGGGGTAAGTATGAGTAAGAATACATCATTGGTATTGATTAAAACAAGCTAAATCGTGCCATACACATTCATACATATTTGAATTTTCTTGAAATTGCATATTACTATTCGCATGTTTTAATCGCTTCTAATGGTTTGAGTGTGTTCATGAGGTTCTACTTGACTGATCTGGGCAATCGTTTGAGAGGTTGAACGTAAGAATCATGGTTTGCCATGTTTAGGGTTTCTCAAGCTGTCCTCTTTGAACCGGCTTGTACAAGTCGTTTCAGCCAAAAATAACACCACCAATGGATTCAGGAGGTCCGATTTAGGGGGACAAGGTCCTTCTTTCTCTTTAAAATTTCGTGTTTTGCAGGTTTCGAAATCCTCGTCGCCAGAGAAGACGACCGGAGCTAGGCTCCGCGATTTGTTGACTCCGCTCGAGGCAAGCGTGGCACAATGGAGCCCTCGATTCGCCTCTCATCCAACGAGGACCCCACCGGTGACGGCCTTGACTTCTCCCAAACGGCGACGTGTTGTTTCATCACGCTTATTCCATAACACGCTTGCACACATGGCGAGCGGTCAGATTATGCTTTAAAGGTTTGAAAGGGATGTCTCGATTTGTTCGATAATCCTTTTCACTTTACAAACTCTTCATATTTTCCATGTTTTCATATTATTTAATATTTTCATTCATTTTAATTTCTTTTCTATATTTTATTTTGCATTAAAAATCACCAAAACATTTTTTCTTTTTACATTATTTTCATAAAAACTTTATTTAATTTAATAAATTAAAAATATAATTTTGCATGCATATTTATTTTTATTCATATTTTTGCATTTAAATCATTATAAATTGCACTTTAATTATTAAACCTTTTCTAAAAAATCCCAAAAAATTATTTTAACTTATTTATCTTATTTCCAGCGTATATTAATTTTCTCATATTAAAAATTGCATTTTTTCTAACATTTCATCTTATTTCAATTTCATCATATTTCCCGATTTTCTTATTCTTTCATGTTGTCTGATTCGGACGCTTTTCTTTTTATCATTTTATTTTCCAATAATGTAATTGCTCATGGGTTGTAATAGTTTAATCTAGGTTTTATTTTTCCGAATTTTAAATTATGTATCTGCCCCAAAGCCATGTAATAGCGTAGGACATTTACTTTCCGCATCTTTACATTCTGCATTTTATTTTCCGCACCCTTACCAACTGTTAGTAATTAGGCGTGTATGGCAAGATAATAATTGGACATAGCTCACACTAATCTTCAAGATAATATATTCTGAATTCAACAACACTTCTTCACACACGCACCCCTTAGGGTAATTCTCTCTCGATGCCTTTCGATTACAAATGGTCATGTCCCTCGAACGTAGAGGTATTCTAGCACCGTTGCCTTCCAAACAAATCATCATAGTCCCTTCGATACAAAGATCATAGACCCACGATGTCGCTTCCGAATACATGATCTTGACCCTCGATTGTCGCCTACGAAAAATGATGATAGTCCCTTCGAATATGCTAGGATGCTTCCTACAAGTTGCCTTCAATGACCATCCGATGTCCCTTCGAATGTCCCGTTTTCATCCAACGAATGGAGCTACCTACTAACTAATGGTATGGCTAGCGCTATTCTAAAGGAATGTAGAAGTACAACAAAACGACCAATTCTGAGTGGGTAAATAAGTCTCTTAGTTGCTTGCTCTATCAAATGCTTTTCACACCACACACTCTTTTTCAAAGTTCAAATTCTTTTCAAAACAAAAACATTTCCGAACACTTCGTATACACTCCTACATGAGTCATTACAAAGTCAAAGCGAAATGCCTTTTCAAAACATTTTGTCAAACACACAGAAAGAAATTTTAAAAGGTGATCTAGAGCAACTAAGAGCCCGTAGATAACTACGGATGGAAAGGGGTGCTAATACCTTCCCTTTTCATAACCATTCTCCGAACTTAATCTAACGAAGGTCTTTTACTTTTACCTTCCCTTAATTGATAAAATAAAAGTCGGTGGCGACTCTTGCTATCCGCACATTTGGATACAAAATCCTACAAAGTCGTTCACCGTACCGCATGTAACTGGGATACTCACCCAAAAGAGAGAATTGCCTTAGGGATTTCTAGATAACATTTATTGCTTTTTGTTTGACTTGCTTGCTTTATCTTTAAGGGTTGCTTGGGTATTATATTTGTGGGATCCTACACCCGGATCCGGGTTTCCTTTTAGGTAAGTGGCATTAGATCATCGCGTTAGACGATAACTACACGGTCAACATGATGGCTACGTTAGCGTGACACTTTGGTTGCCCCGATACTCTTCATTCCCAAGTTGAAGAAAGTATTTGGCTTCTGCGTGGTGTCATCAAGCGCTAACTAAACTTTTAGAACCTTAATTGACCCATCTTGGCCATTAGAAGGTAGTGAGATGGCCGGCTTTGGTGTAGACCGAGGTTGGTTGATACTCGATGCTACGCTCATTGAGATTAGACTTTTGGGACATTTTCGATCGACCACTTGGCCGTCGTATTGAAATAAGCGCCTACGAGAAAGATTTGTGATGTGAGATTCCTAGAACCCGGTTACTATTATAGGACAGGATGAACCAACTCAAACTTTTGGTGGGGTAATCACCTATACCTCATGCAAGCCTTAAACATAGGCTCATTGTGTGAATTGTTTGTGTGTGCTAAACATGACATCATGACATCATTTGCATTGCATATCATTTCTAACTATTTCAAGGACCTAGGATTTATCTTTGCTTTTTGTAGGGTATTATGGCTTCTAGAAAGACTATCTGAATCAACTTCATGGGTATCCCTTCTCAACTCAAAGAATTGGTTTCAGAAATTCCCGACCATGCTCAGTTCATCAAAAGACATGGTTATCTACTTGACTTGGTTATCTCGGTTTTGAAGAAGATATGATGCATGTCCTATTCCAGCTCTTTGATCCAAACACCATTGCTTTACATTTCATTATCGGTGGTTCCTACCTTGAAGAGTTCTCTAAGCTACTTGGGGTACCTATTCTCGACCAAATGCCATTCACGGTAGAAAAGTTCCTAGGTACGAAGACATTGCATCCACTTTGCACCTTAAGCGCTCGGACATTGAAGCCAATTGGGAAACTAGAAGTGGAGTTAAGGGTTTACTTTCCAAGTTCCCGATTAAGAAAGCCCGAGAATTCCTCAAAGTTATGAGTTTCCATGCTTCAAGACATTGTGGCCTTGCTAATTTATGGTTTGGTTCTATTTCCTAACTCGGATCAATTCATAGATATCAATGCCATCAAGTTGTTTCTCCCCAATCCATGCCTACTCTACTTGGAGATATCCTACATTCTCTCCACACGTACTACTAGCGACAAGGAACTCTCATGTGTTGTATACCGTTACTTTCAAGGTGGTTTATTTCGCACCTTCCTCCATCGCCTTGAAGAATGAACAAAGGTTGAGATGGTCTCAAAGGATGATGTCACTCTCTCTCTGGATATTCGTTGGAGTCTTTTCTCTCAAAAGGACTTCACATTCATCGAACGTTGTGGAGAATTCCTAATGTACCGCTACTTGGTATAAGGGAGGTATTACAACCCTTCTCTAGCTCTCGTCGGTTTGGTTTTGCTCAAGAGATGGTCCACATGATATGCTTCTCCAAGATATTGTGTTCGATTACAATCACGATCTCCGCATTACCGACGAAGGTTTATACACGCTGGGGCATGGTAAAGAAGACCGATACCAAGACTTTGGGGCACCGAACTCCATTCCTTGGGAACCTTACCTCAAATGGGTGCGAGCTCGAGCTCAAAACCTCATGATGCCATTTACTGCTTTACCAAGAATTATGGAACCTGCTATAGGTGATGTACCTATCTCGTTCTCCATCCCGACATGCCTACCGATTTTGAAGACTTGAAGAGATCCCGATTCACTTAAAGAAGAAAGGATACCTTTGAAGCTCAATGCTATGCAAGCGAGAAGAAAGTTCTAGAGTTGACCAAGCTACTTCATGAGGAGCGAAACATCAACGCCTACATCGGCACCAAGAGGAAGCGCCCATGGGAGATTTAGAGCTTTAGGATTTTTATGTTCTCTTTTATTGTTTTGAACTATCTCTTGTACTTAAAAAGAAAAAAGAATAATGAGAAGAGTACTAATAAATGTTTGTTCATTGTTTGTTTAACAAATTTAAATCTCTAAGGTCCTTGAAAACATTGCATTGCATTCGTGATAAACATCGTGATAGCATAGCATAACATTGCATCACAGGTACATTGGAGATTGGTTTTCTCATTTGCTCGCTATTTATTTTAGCAGAAATGGCTCTTGAACAGACTGTCAAAGATCTCCAAGCTCAGAATGCTCAGTTTCAGCAGATGTTCACCAGCTTGGTCCAAGGCCAAGAGGATCTGAAGAAGCTCATCAACAAGAAGAAGAAGGTTGTTGGTCTCCTCAACATGGGTAGACGTTTCAAAGGGGGTCCTAAAGTGGTTAGCCGTATTGAGCTCTCCGAAGGAAGTGTCCATACCGAGGGGAGTACCAAGGGTGATGAAGGTGAACAGCGTGAGCCAAAGAAAGGAGGAGAGGATCATTCTGATTATGGCCAATACTCTGAGGAAGATGACAAGTACAAGCAACTTGAAGATCGTCTGAATGCTGTGGAAAGCCTGAAAATGTCCGGGCTGAACTTTGATGATCTGAGTCTTGTTCCTGGTGTTGTGATTCCTCCCAAGTTCAAAGTCCCTACCTTTGCCAAGTATGATGGCATGTCTTGTCCAAAGCTGCATTTGAAGTCCTATGTTCAGAAGATCAATCCCCACACTGATGATGAAAGTTGTGGATGCACTATTTTCAAGAGAGTTTGTCCGAACCTTGGAATGGTACTATCGCTAGAGAATGACCGTATCCGTACTTGGAGTGACTTGGCTGATGCTTTCTGAGCAATATGAGTATAATGTTGAATTGACACCCACTCGCATGCAACTACAAAGCATGTCTATGGGTCGCGACGAAGTTCAAGGAGTATGCTCGAATGGAGAGATCTAGCAGAGTTCAACCACCCTTGTCCAATAGGGAGTTGGTTGATATGTTTATGGGGACACCGACAGCCCATTCTTCAATCATCGATTGAAATTCTTCATTCGGATTCACCGATGATATTGACAAAGGCGCATTGAAGCGGTATCAAGAGTGGGAAGATTCATGTAGAGTCATCTTTAAATGTCAAGAGATCTTTTGGTGCTAAGAAAGAAGCTAATCTGTATGGTCAAAACCGAGCCAAGTCCGACCGTGCTCAACTGTGCTTGGATCTCCAATCCTATATCAAGACAACCTCGGAGACAACGCCGTAAGCGCCACGAAGAGTTCGAAGATCAACATGCCATTGTCGCAAGCCTTGCAACACATGTTGAAAGCAGAGCGATTACCTTGAGGATCCTCCTCGAATGTCAACACTTCCTCTCAAGTATAATCCTAATGCCAAGTGTGCTTACCACTCCAATAGCCAACGATCGACAATTGTTGGGCTCAAGAACAAAATTCAAGATATGATTGAATCTAAGCATTGAATTTGATCCTCCCGTGAGACCGAATGTGATCAACGCTCCTATGCCTAACCATGACAAGAGTTCCAAGGCTGTGATGATACTTATGTTTTCAACATAGATGACTTGACCATTCCTCGATGATTAAGAAGAATTTGTTGCAAGCGGTGTCAATCCAGATGCCCAGAGGATTGTCGTTGATGCCCATCGCACCGATGGTTGTGCTTGGTTGAGAAGGTTCGATGCATGATGGACAACCGTGAGATATTTTACGAAACCACCGTGCGGTGTGTGAAGAAATATCCAAGTTGAAGATCGACAATGCGAAGGAAACTGATCATCTGTGGGATACCTTGGGCAACCAAGTGGAAAATATGATTACATGGTGAAGTACACGTCCCGATAGTTACAAGATTCCTATTGAAGATGTTAAGGCGACCGGATGGGGTGACGATTTCCTAGAAGATTATGCCACTATAAGTTTCTCATGATCCTGTGCCTAGAGTGGCACCTCTCATTATTACTTCTCCAAGACCGCCATATTCCTCCAAGGCTATCCCTTGGAATTATGGGCCGATGTTTACTATCATGGCGTCAAGCAAGACCCTCGACTATTGAAGATCTTCTAAAGTTTCTATTCCCGACATTGACAACATCACCGGATCCAAGAAGGTGACCGAACCGGAAGGGTATTCTCTCGAGATCTCTCCTCCAAAAGACATCTGACTCCACCGTATTCCGCCTACTCAACCAATATCCCACTAGAGGAAAGAACCAAAGGCTCATCCCGCTCAACCAAGTACCAAAGGAAGTTATCAAGACACCTCCAAACAAGAAATGGAGGAAATTCAAGATTATCAAGAAGAGTGACTACAATGTGGTGGAATTTCTAATTTCCATGCTTTTGCTCTTGTGCTCGAGGCTCATGCTAACGCCTTGGTGAAGTTTCAAGAATGCTCATGTTCCGCAAGACACTACCACCGATCAATTCGAAGTTTGTATTGCAAGCCTGGCTGCCAACAACGGCCTAGGCTTCGATGTCGATATGACTCTGCGGAAAGAAACACAACAAAGCCTTGCATCTCTCTTGAATGCAAGGGTACTACCATCTCATGTTTTGGTTGACACCGTTCGCTCGAATATCCTTCGAAATCGCTTTTGATCGACTTGATGTCGAAGGGTTGGTTCGAGACCCTGACATAATTGTGAGAGCTTTTGATGGTTCTAAGCGAACAAGCTTGAGAGCTCACTCTGTTAAAGTCGGTTCCTTTTGACTCCACTTTCTTTGTCATGGACATCCGTCCACCTTACTCTTGCCTACTTGGACGCCCTTGGATACATGGGCATGTTACTTCCACCGCATCGAACCCGAAATACCGGTGAAAGGGAAGGTTGTTACAAATGTGGTGAAGAAGAGTATATGGTCATCATCTACACTCATTCCGATACCTTGAGATGGAAGGTGAATTCTTCGAGACTCCGTCAAGCTTTGAAACAATATCCGAGTCATGCCTGCTGACTCTCCCGTACTCCGGTTACACAAGTTCCGCCTAGGATAGCCTCATTGAAAGATGCTCAAGCCACCGTTGAAGAAGGTAGTACTATTTGGGGACAGCCCCGATCTTCCTTTCAAATTTGACAAGACCGGTTTAGGCTTCACCATCAAGGGTCGAAGATGATACCGCGAACGTGCCGCCAACTTCCTTCCGCATTAGCCGAGTGGAATTCATGCTATAGAAGACGACGACAACGGCCGACATCGCAAGTGGATCTTCCCACCGGATCATGGGCTCAAGAATTGGAAGATCAAGACGTCATACCAATCTCCTTTAGCCAGGAGTAATTGCTTTTGTTTTATTTTGCTTTTCGTATTTCTTTATGATTCGAACAATAAACTTTGAAAGCCTAGTGCCTTGCCCGGGGCATCATGGCTCGTTTGCGAGGGTTATTATCTGTCGTTTGCGTATTTTCATTCAATAAATTTGTTGGACTTTTGAATTCAATTGTTTGTCTTCTTTCTTTACTTTATCACCCCTTCAAAAAGCTATGTGTTTCTTACACACACCCACGTGATACACTGCAGAATCACTCCGAATCTCATTAATAACAGCTATGCTAGTGCTAAATATGACTTGATAATCCGATCTACCAAGCCAAGACGAAAGTGAGGAAGATTGTGAAGTGCCAGAGAACTTGTCGGACTGCAAAGAAGAGCGAGTTATACACCACCGAAGAGCAAGTTGAGATTGTGAATTTGGGTGACGAAGATGAAAAGAGATCAAGATAGGAGCGGTCTTGAGAATGTGTTAAAGAAAGATTGGTATGCTACGAGACTACATTGAGGTTTTTGCTTGGTCATACGAAGACATGCGGGTTTAGACATTGATATTGTGGTACACCGATTGCCGACAAAGAAGGTTTTCTCCCAAGGAAATGTAGTTTCGCATGCGTCCCGAGATGTCGAGAAAATCAAACCGAAGTTATGAAGCAATGGGTTTCTTAGCGTCACCTCTTATCCCCAAAGGTTGCAAATGTGGTACCCGTACCTAAGAAGGATGGCAAGGTACGAATGTGTGTGATTACAGATCCGAACAAAGCGAGTCCGAAAGACGATTTCCACTTCCTCATATTGATGTTACGGTTGACAATACCGCCAAGATAAGGTTTTCTCCTTCATGGATGGTTTCTCCTACATAATCGATCAAAATGGCTCCGAAGACATGGAGAAGACTACTTTCGTTACACAGGGGCACTTTCGCTACAAGGTTATGCCGCTCGGATTGAAGAACGCGCCACTTATCATATGGTGACATTATTTCATGACATGATTCATCACGAGATAGAGGTCTACGCCGACGATATGATAGCTCGATCACGATCAAGAAGAACATCTTGATCATTTGCGAAACTGTTGACAGTTGAAGAAGTCAGATTGAGACTTAATCCTAACAAGTGCACCTTGAGTCGATCCGAAAACTCCTAGGGTTTGTTGTCGATGGAAGAGGTATTGAGGTTGACCAAGGTTAAAGCTATTCAAGAGATGCCGCCCCCGCAGAGAAGGAGGTCGAGGTTTCTTGGCCGATTGAACTACATTGCCGATTCATTGCACACTTAATCGCTACTTGTGAGCCAATCTTCAAGTTACTAAAGAAAGATCAAGTAGTGGAATGGAACGACGATTGCCGATCGCTTTTGACAAAATCAAGGAGTACTTACAGAATCCTCATATCCCGATGCGCCAGAAGGAAGACCTCTTATCATGTACTTGTTAGAGAACTCAATGGGGTGTGTGTTGGGGCAACATGACGAGTCAGGTCGAAAAGAGCATGCAATATACTACCTTAGCAAAAGTTTACCGATCGTGAAACAAGATACTCACTTGAGAAAACTTGCAACGCTTTTTGTCACGACTAAGGCAGATATGTTGACTCACACTACCTTGTTGATTTCAAGATGGATCCAATAAAATACATCTTTGAGAAACCAGCTCTCTCGGAAGGATAGCAAGATGGCAAATGATCTTGACCGAATATGACATCCAATACACTTCTAAAGCGATCAAAGGAAGTGTAGTAGCCATCATTTGGCTCATCAAGCCGTAGATGACTATCATCTGCGGTTCGAATTTCCAGATGAAGATGTTTTACTAGTTACGATCGAAGAACCAGCCTGCATTAAGGACCCGAACAAGGATCCCGATGGACTATGGTTTTGATGGAGCCTCAAACGCACTTGGCAATGGCATTGGCGCCATCATTGTATCCCGGCAGCGACATACCCTTTCACCGCAGATTATGTTTGCTTGCACGAACAACATGGCCGAGTACGAGCGCATCATGGGAATCAAAGTGCTATTGACTTAAGAATCAAGTTCTTATAAGTGTATGGAGACTCGGCTTTAGTGATCGGTCATTAAGGCGAGTGGGATCTGAAGCATCCGAATCTCATTCCGTATCGGGAGCATGTTCGAGTTTGATTCCCTACTTTGAAGAGATCACTTTCAACCATATTCCACGAGAAGAGAATCAGTTGGCAGACGCATTGGCTACTATGTCATCTATGTTCAAGGTTAGATGGGACAACGAGGCTCCCCAGATCATCATTGAGAGGTTCGACGAACCAGCGTATTGTTATGAGCTTGATACGTAAGAGAAACCTTGGTACTATGGCGAAGAGGTATCTTGAGACTCAGGAATATCCCGCAGGGGCATCTGTTAATGATAAGAAGTTCATGAGAAGATTTGCATCTAAATTCTTCCTCAGCAACGACATCTTATACAAGCGCAACCACGACATGTGCTTACTCCGCTGTGTAGACCAGAAAACAGCAATGCGTATCATGGAAGAGTTACACGAAGGCTTTGGTACCCACTCCGGTGGACACACCATGGCTAAGAAGATTTTGAGAACAAAGTTACTATTGGTCCACCATGGAAGCTAATTGTCACCGCTTATGCTCGATCTTGTCACAAATGCCGATTTATGCGAAAAGTGCACATACCTCCGACCTGAATGTTTTAACTTCCCCGTGGCCTTTTGCAATGTGGGGCATTGACATGATTGGAGAGATTAAGCCCACAGCTTCCAATGGACATCGTTTCATCCTTGTGGCAATTGACTATTTCACCAAGTGGGTAGAAGCGACCTCGATGCATCTGTTACCAAGAATGTTGTGGCTCGATTCATCAAACATAATCTTATCATCGGTATGGCACTCCGAAAGGATTATCACGATAACGGTTCCAATCTCAACAACAAGATGATCACCGAACTCGCACGCAGTTCAAGATCAAGCATCACAACTCTTCTCCTTATCGGCCTAAGATGAATGGCGCGATGGAAGCCGCCAACAAAAACATTAAGAAGATTATACGTAAATGACGGTGACTTACAAAGATTGGCATGAGATGTTACCATTTGCTCTTCATGGTTATCACACTACGCGAACATCAACAGGGCAACCCCTTCTCTTTATACGGTATGGAAGCCGTCTTACCCATCGAGGTTCGGATACCCTCAACCGAGTCCTCCAAGACGAGTTAGGCGAAGACGATTGTCTGACTTTGACCGATTAACTTGATCGATGAGAAACGACTCGCCCATCCGCCATGGATGATCTATCAAAGCGAATGATCGAGCATTTAACAAGAAGGTCAAGCATCGAGTCTACCAAGTCGGTGATCTAGTAGTCAAGCGCATCATTCTTCCACAAGGTGATCCAGGGCAAATGGACTCCCACCCATGAGGGACCATTTGTAGTCAAGACAAGATTTTCGGCGGAGCTATGATACTTAGCACCATGGATGGTGAAGACTTCACCCCGTGAATGCGACATAGTCAAAAATACTACGCATAAAGAGACCCGCTAGGTCGGTCGCCTAGGCAAAAATAAGGGCATCTGGCGAACCAAAAGGTTCGGCAAAATTAAGGATATATACAAAACATGTACACCGTCGAAAACACGAAAAGGCGGCTTGGGCAAAAAGGTATCCCAGAAAAACCGAAAGGGCGGTCTAGGCAAAAGTTAGGATTTAAGCGTCGACTATTTCTTCCACATCACCGCCTGCACTACTATCAAGATTCAAGGTTCAAATGGCGAAGATCGCCTACTCACTTTCTCCGACAAGAGGAGATGAGATAGTCGAAATATATGAGTACTAGCATAGTTGGAACTTAACGAGATTGTTTCCGCATAACTTTTACCTTTTTGTGTACAAACTACTTGGCCATACGCCACCCTTCAAATAAATACAAGTTCTTTCTCTTTACAATTTTCAGATGTCGTTTGCAATAAGTCCAACGCTTGCTTTGAATGATTATACGCGACTGACAAGAAAAATCTCTAACATACGAAAAGTGAATATGCAAAAGTACTTACTACAGTTCCGTGAATTGGGACGACGAAAGTCAACAAATAGTTCCCCACGAGCATAAAGGTGTCACCACAACACACCATCCCCATCGGGTATGTTAATCCACAAGTGATTCCACTCAACCGAGCAACGTTACATCGCCTCCAAGCAGAACACTTCATCCCCAGGATATTTCTCAATCCTCCCCTTCTCGGCGGTATCCACACAAGACTCGGTCGGATAGTGCATCGGAGGAAACATACACCTTTATCCCACCAGAGATTACAACGGACCTGCACTCTTCTAGCCCGGTCTCTCGAACCATCAAATGCTCTCCAATGAGATCTACACTGAATCCCAAGCGCCTCTTAAATTTCCTCAGCAGGATCTACATACAAGGTCCCCAGCGGATCGCCTTCCAGATTCTCCTCGGCAGGGTATATGAGATCTCCAACAACGAGCTTCTCAAATCTCTACCTTCCTCAACAATATCTAGGCCCAAGACTTGGTCAGATAGTGCATCGAAGGAATCCAGGATATCTTTCTTCTCCTTCAAAAGCTGGGTTTCCACCTACACACCCCAGTGAAGTCGAAATCTTCAAATGTAATATTCGTGATCTTCTTCAAGATGGATATGTTTTGAAAAATCGCGACATCTATCATTCATACATTACTCATAAAGTCATAATTCATGCATATGTCATTCATATACACTGTCATGCATCATACTTCGCATAAAACTAACCAATATTCTATCAAGGTTTCTCTTGTTTTCTCCAAAACAGGTGAAAGTCACTTCTGACGCAAACAGGTCCAGGATTAAGCCCCGAGCCGACGGGAAAACTATCCGAAAGACCGCCTTTGGTTGTCCTCCGACGACTAGTCCAGGATTAAGCCCCGAACCGACGGGAAAACTATCCGAAAGACCACCTCTGGTTATCCTCCGATAACAGGCAATGGATCAACACCCGATGCACAACAGGGAAACTATCCACATTTTCGCCAACCACAATCTCCCTCAGAGTAATCGACACGAAGATTTATTCTGACCTCTTCTTATTATCAACCGCAACTACAGAGTCTAGCGTACGACTCAGTTGCCTTAGATGGCATCTTAAGCCCATCTCCGACTAACTTGTCAACGTTTCTTCACTTTCAGAATGCTGCATATATGGTTAAAAATCAATACAGACCAATAACCTCATTCAAAGTGAACACGAAGTCTAACGTACGACTCCCTTCAGATGGCATCTTAAGCCCATCTCCTCTCCGTTCCAGGAACATCATCAGAGTCTAACATACGACTCACTCCCCAGCATCGACCTTTCTAGATGGCATCATAAGCCCATCTCCGTCAATTCTCCTATCAACAACCTCGAGTCTAGCGCACGACTCGTTCCCCGTAAGTATCCAACTTCTCCAAATGGCATCGAAGCCCATTCCCGCATCATCCACCAACAGTGCAAATGTGTATTTGTTCAATCATCTTCTACCTCCGGTCACGAAGACAAGCATGTCAATCTAACCCTTCCAGACAAGAAGATTGAACAGGGCAGTCATATACCCCAAAATTTGCCCTCCATCTACTCAAGAGATTTCATACATCCATACTCAAGGATTCCTCAAGAGTTGATCAGACAAACTCTCTCCTAGACAATCAACCCAAACTAGGGTTTGGTATCTCTCAAGTCAAGATGGATTTCCAACATCTCCAATGGTCTTCATGCCTCCTCATATGCTTCAAAGATTCTCCATGTCAAATTTCAAGCCTCACAAGTCAAGTTTCCTCGTGCAATTGCTCGATGGTTGAAAATCGGTATTGGACAAAAGTCAATCTGTGGTCAACAAACAAAAGATTTTTGGTCAACATCCTCATTTTGAAGTTACATTCATCATTTGATCAAGGGTTGATCATGATTCATCAAGAAAACTCAAGATTTGCTCAAAAGTCAAACTTTCTAAATTAGGGTTTCTAGATGAAAAGTCAACTAAACTTTGACTGATCATAACTTTCTCATACTTTCTCGTAAATTTTTCCACCACCTCTTGTTTTGAAGGAAATTCAATTTCTACAACTTCATGTCTCACAAGAATGTCCAAAAATGCTTCATTTGAGAGGTATAGCTCAAAACATTATGTCCTTTTCAAAGTCAACAAAAGTCAACTTTTGTTTTAAGATATTTTGAGCATGGTAACTCCATTGAGATGAGACCAAAGACATTGGTTAGAGGACTCTTAGAGCTTTCCAAAAGTCCAAGAACACTCAAAAATGTGGAAAATTGAGCAAGATACACTATTCAAGTTGGGCAATTTGGACAATTGCACAAAAGGACATATTGGTCAAATTGCAAAATTTTCCAAATGGGCCTATAATCTTTGATCCAAACTTGTTCATGACAATATTTTTGACCCATAAATGCTTGACCATGGCAATTTTCTATTTTATTGATTTTATTTTGAATTTTAGAACATTTAATTCAAAATAAAATTAATTAAAATATGAAAATCATATTTTTTCTAAGAAGGGCTGATTTTATATGTTCCTTAATGTCCAAGAAAGCCCAAGATACTTGCCAAATTCGTGCTTGATCATGCATTGAAGGAGAAAATCAAATTTCTTTCAAAATTTGATTTTTATTTGAAAAATATTGAATGCTCCAAATCAAATCTTTTCCATTCCTTTTTTCCCTTCCAATCCTCTCTATAAATACCAAGCATCACAGCCAGCAAAAAGGACGAAACCCTTGCTCAAGCCAAACCCTTATTTTGTCAAAATTTTCCAAGAATCTTTGAAATTCGAATTTCAATTTTCAGCAAGCTTCAGCCTCTTCCAGCCATCCAAACGTGCTCAGGGGGTAAGTATGAGTAAGAATACATCATTGGTATTGATTAAAACAAGCTAAATCGTGCCATACACATTCATATATATTTGAATTTTTCTTGAAATTGCATATTACTATTCTGCATGTTTTAATCGTTTCTAATGGTTTGAGTGTGTTCATGAGGTTCTACTTGACTGATCTGGGCAATCGTTTGAGAGGTTGAACGTAAGAATCATGGTTTGCCATGTTTAGGGTTTCTCAAGCTGTCCTCTTTGAACCGGCTTGTACAAGTCGTTTCAGCCAAAAATAACACCACCAATGGATTCAGGAGGTCCGATTTAGGGGGACAAGGTCCTTCTTTCTCTTTAAAATTTCGTGTTTTGCAGGTTTCGAAATCCTCGTCGCCAGAGAAGACGACCGGAGCTAGGGCTCCGGCGTCGGCGACTTGTTGACTCCGGCTCGAGGCAAGCGTGGCACAATGGAGCCCTCTGATTCGCTCTCTCATCCAACGAGGACCCCACCAGCTGACTGGCCCTTGACTTCTCCCAAACGGCGACGCGTGTTGCTCATCACTTCACGTTTTCATTCCATAACACGCTTGCACACATGGCGTAGCGGTCAGCGTATTGGCTTTAAAGGTTTGAAAGGGATGTCTCCAGTTCGATTCCTGGTTCAGACAATCCCTTTTTCACTTTACAAACTCTTCATATTTTCCATGTTTTCATATTATTTAATATTTTCATTCATTTTAATTTCTTTTCTATATTTTATTTTGCATTAAAAAATCACCAAAAACATTTTTTCTTTTTACATTATTTTCATAAAAACTTTTATTTAATTTAATAAATTAAAAAATATAATTTTGCATGCATATTTATTTTTATTCATATTTTTGCATTTAAATCATTATAAATTGCACTTTAATTATTAAACCTTTTCTAAAAAATCCCAAAAAATTATTTTAACTTATTTATCTTATTTCCAGCGTATATTAATTTTCTCATATTAAAAATTGCATTTTTTCTAACATTTCATCTTATTTCAATTTCATCATATTTCCCGATTTTCTTATTCTTTCACAGGTTGCTCCGATTCGGACGTTTTCTTTTTATCATTTTATTTTCCAATAATGTAATTGCTCATGGGTTGTAATAGTTTAATCTAGGTTTTATTTTTCCGAATTTTAAATTATGTATCTGCCCCAAAGCCATGTAATAGCGTAGGACATTTACTTTCCGCATCTTTACATTCTGCATTTTATTTTCCGCACCCTTACCAACTGTTAGTAATTAGGCGTGTATGGCAAGATAATAATTGGACATAGCTCACACTAATCTTCAAGATAATATATTCTGAATTCAACAACACTTCTTCACACACGCACCCCTTAGGGTAATTCTCTCTCGATGCCTTTCGATTACAAATGGTCATGTCCCTCGAACGTAGAGGTATTCTAGCACCGTTGCCTTCCAAACAAATCATCATAGTCCCTTCGATACAAAGATCATAGACCCACGATGTCGCTTCCGAATACATGATCTTGACCTCGATTGTCCCACGAAAATGATGATAGTCCTTGAATGTGCTAGGATGCTTCCTACAAGTTGCCTTCAATGACCATCCGATGTCCCTTCGAATGTCCCGTTTACATCCAACGAATGGAGCTACCTACTAACTAATGGTATGGCTAGCGCTATTCTAAAGGAATGTAGAAGTACAACAAAACGACCAATTCTGAGTGGGTAAATAAGTCTCTTAGTTGCTTGCTCTATCAAATGCTTTTCACACCACACACTCTTTTCAAAGTTCAAATTCTTTTCAAAACAAAACATTTCCGAACACTTTGTATACACTCCTACATGAGTCATTACAAAGTCAAAGCGAAATGCCTTTTCAAAACATTTTGTCAAACACACGTAAAGCAATTTTAAAAGGTGATCTAGAGCAACTAAGAGCCCGAGATAACTACGGATGGAAAGGGTGCTAATACCTTCCCTTTTCATAACCATTCTCCCGAACTCGTAATCTAACGAAGGTCTTTTTCTTTACTTTTACCTTCCCTTAATTGGATAAAAATAAAAGTCGGTGGCGACTCTTGCTATCCGCACATTTGGATACAAAATCCTACAAAGTCAGTTCACAGATCACGGTAACGCTTGTACACTCAAGCAAAACACCTATAACTTACGATGAAAGATTTTATCACCAAATTTTCAAAATGTATGTGATGAAATAGATTAGATACATTTTTCATTAAGATGACATTTAATCTCTTACTAACATCCGCTGCTTTCCACTAGCATAAGTGGGAACTACGATTGCTCGACTTTCTCACATCCTTTTGAGAATACGTAGGCTGAGGTCTCATCCTTGCCGAGCAAATTTCTTTCTCTCTCAGACCAAACAAACCATAGATCCCTGTAGATCCGAGCTACAAATGCTCTGATTCCCACTAGGGATATGTATGCAGAAGATCCACATATCTTTGCGAGCACAATAATAACAAACACTAGGATCCCACATAATCTATCTTTCTTAAAATCCCAAAGGAGAAACTTTCCCAATCATAGAAATAGCAATTAAAACACACAAACATATCAAACATATTCATATATAAAGCTATAGATAACTATATATATTTAGGGTGCTCCATCTATTCCCTTTATATAATAATCCCCCTTACTCAGAATCTCCCCGATGCGTATGCGTCTAGTTTGCGCTAGTCGTTGCATATCAATATCAATTGAGGGTATTATGACTTTCCCCTTTTCATAATCATTAAATCATCTTTCTTGTGTTGAAAATGATAAAGCTTGATGCTCGCGGCATCTTTATAAACAAATCAAAAGAGTAAATCGTTTCGAGCCAGAGAATCTGAATTTGTATTCAAATCCTCTAGCGCATCACCTTTTAACGCGAACAGAAAAAATGGCGACTCTGCTGGGGAGTACGCTGAAACTTTGATTTTCAAAAAAAATGTGACTCGCTCAAGAGCACCAAGCTTTTTGTTTTCAAAAAGAAAAGAAAAAGGATAAGCTTTATTATGCATATGTCATTTTCTTTATTGTGTGTTTCGCGATTTCATCGATGGAAAGAAATCCTAACCGGATTTAAGAAACATTTTTAAGATTTAGGTGGAGGTATTACGAAGTTAATATCTCTCTCTCGGTGGAGGTTGTCTTGGGAGTATTTGTGTTTAGCAAGTATTTGAAGACATGGTGCTTTCAAGGAACTTGAGAAGTCGAGTTGGGTAGAACACATAACCCATCCCGCCATTTAGGATGTAGTGCATGATTATTCGGGCGTAAGCCTAGAGTAATTGTCATGCGAGACTACGATCGAAGTTTTCTTGAAAAATATTATTGGACCATCGAGTAATCAACAAATCGATAATATTTCAAAGAGAAGTGTTGAGCTGTACATCGATAGAACCCGTTTCTGTATGAATAAGCCCTTAGAACTTAACCACGTTGATTCTTATCGTTGGCTTCATGCTCGTGACTTCGAACGCTTGCCCGTATGTATAACTACTAACCATGTTTGTCGCATTCATGCATTCATTCATTCAAAAAAAAACTTCATTTCTCTTCCCATTTCCAAAGAATTTAGAGATTTTTTCTTTGTAAAATATTTTAGGTTAGAGTGATGAACGTTAGAGGAAGATTCACCAAGAGATACAGTTTTAGAATTCCTGATGTAGGAAAGATGAAAGAGTTAGCATCCTTGGTAGAAGATCCCTCGGATTTCAGAAAACGCTATGGAACTCTTTTAACTCTTCTGAACACTAACGTTGATGAAGGACTTCTTAAAACTTTCGTTCAGTTTTACGATCCAATCTATCGCTGTTTCACTTTCCCTAATTATCAGTTGATGCCTACTTTGGAAGAGTACGTGCATATCCTAGGTATCTCAGTATCAGACAAAGTGCCTTTCAATGGTTTGGAAGCCATTCCTAAGTCACCATTCATTGCAACGATGACTCACTTAAAGAAATCTGAGATAGACAAAAACCTAACTACCAGAGGAAAACTCTTAGGACTAACTTCAAAGTTCCTAATGGAGAAGGCTCTTAAATTCTCTGCAGCTGGTAGTATGGTAGCCTTCAAGCTATTTTAGCTTTACTCCTCTATGGATTGGTGTTATTTCCCAACGTCCCAAATTTCGTTGATATTAACGCCATAAGGATCTTTTTGATTGGAAATCCCGTTCCCACTCTACTTGGTGACACGTACGTCTCTATTCATCATAGGAATCGTCAAGGAGACGAAACTATCGTGTGTTGTGTACCTTTGTTTTTCAAATGGATTACCTCACACTTGCCTAAATCTCCTATCTTCCGCGAAAACAAAGACGAGTGGCATTGGTCAAGAAGACTCATGTCTCTTACAAACGACGATATCCATTGGTATACCTTGGCAGACAATGAGATGGAAATCATTGAGAGTTGTGGAGAATTTGCCAACGTACCCCTCATCGGTACAAAAAGAGGAATTAACTACAACCCATTCTTGGCGAGACGATAACTCGGATACGCAAACTCCGGTAAACCTCTTGGTTTTA
The DNA here is from genome assembly GCA_021764765.1 of Vicia sativa. Classification (NCBI taxonomy): domain Eukaryota; kingdom Viridiplantae; phylum Streptophyta; class Magnoliopsida; order Fabales; family Fabaceae; genus Vicia; species Vicia sativa. The sequence continues at coordinate 121,941,168 of CM038797.1, forward strand.
CAGTAGAGAGTTACTTCTATCACGAAGGAGAAGATTCCCAAGGATTGAAGGCTAGAATGATCAGAGCTTGGCATCACATCCGAAAGAAAGAAAAGGGGAAGGCAAAGAATTGTGTAGCCATGGAAACCTACACTTCTTGGGTAAAGAAAAAGAGCAAAGGAATTTCGAATGCCTTACGCTTATGAAGAACCCATGTTCTCAACCGCTTCCAAATTAACGATTTTTCCCGTCGAGACTATGGGAGAATACCAAGAAGCTTTGGCCAAAATAAGGTTTGAAAAAGAGGCTTTAGAAAACAAGTTCTTCGAGACTGATCTCAAGGAGCAAGTCAAAGATCATGAAAAGACGCTTTACTTCCAGGATGAATGGCTCCTGCAGAAAGATGAGGAGATTTATCGAAAGTATGACGCGATTAAGGGATTCATCAAAGAAAGAAAAGGAACGTTTGAAGAATTGATGAATGATCCTCTTGCTCCCGACAAGTGGAAGAAAGTCATTAGCAAGCTAAAAGCCGAGAAAGCTGAACTGAAAGCTCACTATGGGAAGGAAATCTTGAAGCTGAAGCTGCATCAAGCCTTTGGATCTTCATCCGACGAAGATATTTAATTAGTTCAATTTAGTTTGTAATTTTATCATTTATTTTATCATTTGTGTGAGCAATGCTCCAAAAAACAATATTGTTGTAATCTTCTTTCAATAATCAATAAATAAGCGTTTTCCATCCAAATATTTGCCAGAAATATCTCTTTTTAGCATAAATTCTTTGGAAATCTTTCTTTACAATCATAATCATGCATCATACTTTGCATTTAAGTCTATTGTCTAGAGTCTGATACTTGAACAGTTTGAACAATTTCAACAGATAGGAAAAGATCGCCAAGCTGTCGCGTCTTAGAGTTTCTCGACCGCGTCCACAGCCGACTCGAACATATGATATAAGATCAAAAAGAAGAAAAGTAATGGAAGGATTTGAACAAGAGAATGTTGAACTTCGTAGTACAGTAACAACACTACAAGAAGAAGTGGAGAGACTCACATCTTTGGTCAACTCATTTGCAGACGAAAGTCAACAAGCAAGATCGAGCGTCAAAACCAAGCAATGACTTCAGAGGATACTACTACTCCGGTTTTTGTCGCGATCAAGAGTTCACCTTTCGATGAAGGTTATCCATGGGGCATGCCTTTCAACTTTGGCATCAGATTTCGCCAACCGACTTCTCAAACAACCTCGCTTGGAATACCTACTTTGCAGCAAAACTCTACATTTACTCCGCAACGTGGAGTAACTCTTCCACAAGTAACAATGTCGGTTTCTCCGATCATAACGAACTCGCCTGTAGTGCACACTACCATGGAGAAGTTCACCATACTCCGTGCAATAACACGAATTCCCGTGGCTCGATGGAGAATCTCCATGAACAACTCCTCAAAATGCAGCTTGAGATAAAAACAATTCGTGGAAAAGAACTGTTTGGGAAAAACGCCCAGGATCTTTGCTTAGTTCCTCGCGTAAGGATACCTGCAAAATTCAAAGTCCCTGACTTTGAAAAGTACAAAGGAAACTCCTGTCCACAAAGTCATCTCACGATGTATGCCAGGAAAATGTCTACATACAACGAAGACCATCAGTTGTTAATCCATTACTTCCAAGATAGTCTTACCGGTGCCGCACTAAAGTGGTACATGGGATTAGACAGCACGAGTATCCAAACCTTCAATGACTTAGGTGAAGCCTTTGTACAGCAATATAAGTTCAACTTGGATATGGCTCCCGATCGGGATCAACTCCGCTCCATGTCTCAGAAAGAAAGAGAGACATTCAAAGAATATACGCAACGATGGAGGGAAATTGCTGCCCAAGTCAACCCGCCCTTAGAAGAGAAAGAAATTACTAAGGTATTCCTAAACACCCTTGGCTCATTCTACTATGAGCGAATGATCGCTAGCGCTCACGGAGATTTCACCGAGATGGTAAGCATGGGAATGCGATTAGAAGAGGGGGTTCGAACTGGACGCCTAACCAAGGAAGCAGGATCTTCTAGTGGAACTAAAAGATTGGAACCGCTTTCCAAGGAAAAAGAATATGACATAGGAATGGTATCCCGAGAAACCGCGAAGAATGTCATTCAACAACGGTAGTTGCCATCAACACAAATCCTAACATGTGTTGCTCCAATTCCAACAAATTCAACAAAATCAACAAACTCAACGGCCTCAGCAAGCTCAGCTTCAACAATCAAAACGTGCGCCTCGGTCACGCACCGACCCAATTCCAATGACGTACACGTAACTTTACCCGCGCTAATAGAAAAGAATCGACATGCATAAGGTCACCACCTCGGTTCCCGAAAAATTACCATGGTGGTACAAAAGACGATCTTGCCCTTTTCACCAAGGGGCACGTGCCATGACCTTGAGCATTGCATAGCATTAAAGGCAGAAGTACAGAGATTAGTGAGATCTAATCTTCTTTCCTTCCGAAATATAAGTCCGAACGTGCAAGCCAATCCGCTTCCAATCACAAAGGACACTCTGAGTTTGATATCGAAATACGACGGTATCTCGTTATAGACGTAAACCTGATCAAAGGAAACTTGGTGCATCTCCATGAAGCATACAGTACAATGAGCACCTTCACTAAGCACGATTACGCAGCTTGCCATATCTGCTCCAAGGATATTCAAGGATGTCCCACCATAAAAGCAGACATTCAGCGATTGTTAGATATCGGTGACCTACAAATCTACAGAAACAGAGATGACCATGACGTAAATACAGTAGGGCATTTTCCGCATGAGCTTTTAGTCTCAGATATCAACTCGGAAAACCCCGAAGTAAACGTTATCATCCCTTGCTTCAACATACCCAAACATGTGGAGATTAAATGCAACAGTTCCCGCACCCCAGAGTCTCCTTTGGTGATTTGCTTACCCGGTCCTGTTCCATACAGTTCTACCAAAGCAATTCCTTACCAATACAATGCAACCCTGATAGAGGATGGGAAGGAGAAACCCATGCCTACTCTTCCAGCTAATGTCAATATAATAGAAATCGGACGAGTAACACGAAGTGGACGAGTACACACTCCATTGCTACCAAGACTGCCTGCAATTCTTGTTGTCAGACAAAAACCAGTTAACATATCTTCCGAGAATCCTGCAACGATTCCAGTTGTTAACCCAAGCACAAATGTTGGTCCTCCTGATAGAGCCAACGTCAACACAGATTTTGATGAAATACTGAAATTAATCAAGAAAAGTGAATACCGAGTCGTGGATCAACTAATGCAGACTCCTTCCAAGATTTCAATACTGTCTCTACTCCTCAACTCCGAAGCTCATCGAGAAGCTTTAATGAAGGTACTAGACCAAGCCTATGTAGACCATGATGTCACTACAGACCAGTTTGGAGGTATTGTCGCCAACATAACGGCTTGTAATAATCTAAGTTTCAGTGACGAGGAACTTCCAGAGGAAGGGAAAGATCACAATTTGGCCTTGCACATCTCAATGATTTGCCAATCGATTCCCCGTCCAATGTATTGGTAGATCGGTTCATCTTTGAACGTAATGTCAAGACGACACTCGCTCGCTTGGCTTACAAAGGAAACCAATGAAGTTCAATGACATAGTAGTAAGAGCTTTGATGGATCAAGGAAGTCGCTTATTGGGAAGTCGATCTCCGATGACAATTGGTCCGCACACTTTCCAAATTACTTTCCAAGTCATGGACGTACCAAACTTGCTTGTCTACTAGGAAGACCTTGGATCCACGAGGCGGAGCGAGAATTTCTACTCCATTAGAAATTAAAATTCACGAATGGAAAGTTGGTGACCATCACAGGTGAACAAGCCTTGCTTGTAAGCCATTTGTCCATTTCTTTTCATCACGCCTAATGACATTGAAGGACACATCTCCCGTAATATCCGTTAGAAGATGAATCTACCAAGAAAAATGATCATCTATCTCTTCGTATAAAGCGGCAGATGGTGAAAGATGGCAATGCTGAGGGATGGGGACATGTAATCAAACCTGTCAAAAATGAAACAAAAGCCGGACTCGGGTTCACACCCGTATTCTCCAAAGACAAGCAAAAGGATGAAGCACTTCGTCCAATCAAAGAAGTATTCAGCAGTGGGGGTTTCTTAAAACCCGTTCTCCAAGAGGTTAGTGTCGTCACCATTGAAGATGATGAAGAGGATCCCTCTGAATCTGAAGAATGGAGCACTTATTTAAACAACCTTGAATATGTGTCTCAAGAGGAATTGTACGCGCCGACTGATCAATTCAAAGACATGTCCCTGCAGCGACATGAAAATCCACCTGTCCCTTCTGAAGTTTGGGATACCTTGGGAGAACCAAGCGGTAAATTTGACTACATGGTAAAGTATACTGCGCCAGAAAGCTCGAGAATCAGAATTGAAGATATCCAACCCACGGGATGGGGTGATTCTTTTGATTATCCTAGTCAATCAGAGGAGGTATACTGCCTTCTCGGCCCGATCACCAATCGAGGTCCCGAATGAAGATCTCTGCTTTAACACGCCTGTGGAATTCACTAAACCAGATCTGGATTATCACTACATCAACGTGATCACTGAAGATCAAGAGTACGACTCGGGATACGAAGTGGAAAGTGTCGCCGACAACGAGTCTCTTCACTCAAGATTGGAGGGTATATCCTCGTAATTCAACCCAAAGATCAACAGAAGCACATATGTCAGATCCCATACTTCCCGATCTATTCATCAAGCGGAAGAAGACTGCTTTAGCAGCACGAAAGGCAAAGTCCATCGTCCAGAGTCTTCAAAACCTGCCCAAACAGCGATCAAAGTCTACTCAAGGGTTAAACCAAAAGGAAAATTACCAGAATACCTCGACTTCCAAGGAGTTCGTCACTACTGGAAACCCGTTGAAGTTCAGACTAACGCTCCTAGTTCTGAGTAGTTTATCTTTGCTTTTTGTTTTGAACTCTCACTTCGCCCAAAGTGAAGAGATGTTTTATAAGGGTTTAGCTTTTAAAAATCTCTCTTTGTCTTGCCCAAGACGAATGAGTTTGTATTTTAGGGCCCTGTTTCATAGTGTGAATTATAAATAAAACGCGTTGTTTTGTTTCTACACTTTGTGTTTATTTTCATTTTACCCTTTCTTGGAAATGATAATCCTAAAAAACACAATAAAAAAATCTTCAAAAAAAAGATATACACAATCTGCATACACTTTCACATTAACTTTTTCAAAAAACAAAATGATGAAAAAATTAATTAACCAGACATAAATCAAATATGCAGATTAAACAGATGGACAAATCCATTGAAAGCAATAACTCTATGCTCTCTCCCAACTTGAAATCCTCGTGAAGTCGCCGAGGAAGAAGTTGAAGAAGAGATCCCGATGAAATTTCTAGACGCTAAAGCACGAGGAAAGGACCATTCAAATTCACCAAGAGCCATTGAAGCAATCAATTTAGGTTCCGAGGAAGACAAAAAGAAGTAAACATCGGAGCTTCGCCGACAAAGAACGCCAAGAGCGATCGATAGATCTTCTCAAAAATATGTCGATGTGTTCGCTTGGTCCTATCAGACATGCCAGGTTAGATACCAAGATTGTGGAGCATCACTTGCCATTAAAACCAGAGTGTCCACCGCTAAGCAAAAGTCGAGAAGAGTTCACCCGATATGGCGTACAAAATCAAAAGGAAGTTCAAAACAGCTCGACGCAGGTTTTCTCGTCACTTCTGAATATCCTCAATGGCTAGCCAACATAGTGCCTATCTCCAAGAAAGATGGGAAGGTCGAATGTGTGTGACTACCGGATCCGAACAAAGCAAGTCCGAAAGACGATTTCCCACTACCGCATATCGACATGCTAGTGGATAGCACTGCGAAATTTAATGTCTTTTCCTTCATGGACGGTTTCTCAGATTATAATCAGATCAGAATGGCTCCCGAAGACATGGAGAAGACATCCTTCATCACGCCATGGGGCACTTTTTGCTACAAAGTAATGTCGTTTGGATTAAAGAATGCTGGGGCAACTTACCAAAGGGCAATGACTACTCTCTTTCATGACATGATGCACAAAGAGATCGAAGTCTACGTGGACGACATGATAGCAAAGTCTGACACTGAAGATGAGCATATAGACTATCTCTTAAAGTTTTTTCAACGACTAAGGAAATTTCAGCTCCGCCTGAATCCTAACAAATGCACCTTTGGGGTAAGATCTGGAAAACTCCTAGGTTTCATCGTCAGTCAAAAGGGTATTGAAGTGGACCCTGACAAAGTCAAAGCTATTCAAGAAATGCCTACGCCACATACAGAGAAGCAAGTAAGAGGATTTCTCGGACGGTTGAATTACATCTCCAGATTTATCTCTCAAATGACTACTACCTGTGGGCCGATATTCAAACTTCTCCGCAAGAATCAAGAAGTTGTATGGACAGAAGATTGTCAAAAGGCTTTTGACAATATCAAGGAATACCTGTCAGAACCACCAATATTGATTCCTCCAGTCGAAGGAAGACCGTTAATCCTATACCTTACCGTGCTAGAAGAATCCATGGGCTGCGTACTTGGACAGCAAGATGACACCGGTAAGAAGGAGCATGCCATCTACTATTTGAGTAAAAAGTTCACAGACTGTGAAACTCGTTACTCCATGCTCGAGAAAACATGTTGCGCTTTGGTGTGGGCTTCAAAATGTCTCCGCCAGTACATGATCAATCACACGACTTGGTTAATCTCCAAAATGGATCCGATCAAGTATGTCTTTGAAAATCCTGCCTTAACCGGGAGAATCGCTCGATGGCAAATGTTGTTATCTGAATTTGACATTCAATACCGCGCTCAAAAAGCGGTCAAAGGAAGCATTCTCGCTGATCACTTGGCTTATCAACCGCTCAACGAATACCAATCTCTCAAATTTGATTTCCCAGACGAGGATGTTATGTACTTGAAGATGAAAGATTGCGATGAACCGCTACCCGAAGAAGGACCAGATCCAGAATCCAGATGGGGCCTAATCTTTGATGGAGCAGTTAACGTCTTTGGCAATGGAATTGGGCAGTCATTATCACCCCCCGAGGGTTCTCATATCCCATTTTCCGCCAGATTGCTATTTGATTGCACGAACAACATCGCAGAATACGAAGCTTGCATCATGGGTATCGAAGAAGCCATCGACTTGAGGATCAAGATCCTTGATATATATGGAGACTCAGCCCTTGTGATCAATCAAATCAAAGACAAGTATGAAACTCATCATCTTGGTCTAATTCCATACAAAGATTATGCGAGACGTTTGTTGACTTTCTTCAACAAAGTTGAGTTGCATCATATCCCTCGAGATCAAAATCGAATGGCAGACGCCTTGGCCACTCTATCTTCCATGTTCAAAGTTAACGATTGGAATGATATGCCCAGAATCCGTATCAGACGCCTTGAGAGACCTGCATATGTATTTGCAACAGAAGCAGTCTTCGACGATAAACCTTGGTTTCACGACATCAAACGTTTCCTACAAACACGAGAGTACCCACTCGGGGCATCGTACAAGGATAAGAAAACTCTAAGGAGGCTTTCTAGAAACTTCTTCCTCAATGAAGAGGTTCTATACAAAAGAAACTTCGACATGGTTCTACTCAGATGCGTCGACAGGCAAGAAGCAGACACGATCATCCATGAAGTGCATGAGTGGTCCTTTGGAACCCATTCAAATGGGCATGCAATGTCCAGAAAAATCTTGAGAGCAGGATACTATTGGATAACGATGGAATCTGATTGCTGTAAACACGTCAAAAGATGTCACAAGTGCCAGATATACGCAGATAAGATCCATGTGCCACCGACTCTACTCAACGTTCTCTCTTCTCCGTGGCCTTTCTCCATGTGGGGCATCGACATGATCGGAATGATCGAACCAAAAGCGTCCAACGGACATCGCTTCATTCTAGTGGCTATTGATTACTTCACCAAATGGGTCGAAGCAGCATCTTACGCCAACGTCACAAGACAAGTGGTTGTGAGGTTCATCAAGAACAATCTCATTTGCCGATATGGAATTCCAAGCAAGATCATTACAGATAATGGATCGAACTTGAACAACAAAATGATGAAAGAACTGTGTGAGGAATTCAAGATCGAGCATCATAACTCATCTCCTTACCGGCCAAAGATGAACGGCGTCGTTGAAGCTGCCAACAAGAACATCAAAAAGATTGTCCAAAAGATGGTCATCACCTACAAAGACCGCACGAATGCGCCATTTGCTGCATGGGTATCGTTTGACGCGCACTTCAACAGGGGCAACCCCCTTTTCTCTAGTATACGGCATGGAAGCAGTGCTCCCCGTAGAAGTTGAGATCCCATCAATGAGAGTTCTCATGGAAACTAAGCTATCTGAGGTCGAATGGTGTCAAAGCAGATACGATCAGCTGAACTTAATCGAAGAAAAACGCCTGACCGCTCTGTGTCATGGACAATTGTATCAAAAAAGAATGAAGAAAGCTTTCGACAAAAAGGTTCGACCTCGTGAATTCCGAGAAGGCGACCTCGTGCTTAAAAAGATTATGTCTTTTCAACCAGATTCTAGGGGCAAATGGACTCCTAACTACGAAGGCACATACATCGTCAAAAGAAGCTTTTCTGGCGGAGCTATGACTCTCACAACCATGGACGGTGATGAACTCCCGCATCCGTGAATGATGCAATCAAGAAATACTTTGTCTAAAAACAAAAGAACGGTAAGTCGAAAACCGAAAAAAGGCTTCGGAAAAACCGAAAAGGCAATCCAGGAAAAAATTAGAGACAATAAACAGAAAATATCCTGATAGATTGAAAACCTGAAAAGGCAATCTAGGCAAAAATAAGGATACAAAAATGACAAAGTAATCGCAATCATCAGATTAACTGAGAATCTTCCGTCAATGGATCTTCAATCAAATCTTCTGAAGCAACAAACACAGTGGGAATTCGAAGTTGTTAGGGATAATAGTGGTTATTTGCTTTCAATGTAGCCCTTTCCCAATAAATTATCATTTCCAACTTTTGTAAATAGCTCATGGAATCACGCCTTTGGCTGATTACCATTCTATCAATAAATTTGAGCCTTGTGCCTTTTGTTTGCAATCCTTACTTTATTCTGTTTTGCAAAATAACGCTTTTTATTGTGAAAATCACTTTTCGAAACTAAAAAAAAAGGGGTTTTAAATGAATTTTTACTTCAAAATGTTGAAACAAAAAAGCAAAAATGTTCCTTTGAACTATGAACACAGAAAGAACTTCGACAGTCTCTCCATAAGTATCTCGATCTCCGAAGGACAAGAACGACTGCTACAGAAGTCTTCTCCTCAGCAGAAATCATCAAAGGACGATATTCTTATCCAAAAAGAATTCCCAACAAAGTTGCCAATGAAATGCCTTTCTTCGAAAGTTTAAAGCATGCAACTCAGATCCTTCATCAGCAACGCCTAACACCATTGCTGCGGATATTGCTAAGTATTTGTTCGAACTGTGACGCGGTTCTTTTCCCAAATGCCTCTTTAGTGTTTTTGTCAAGTATTGTTAGCATGCATATAACATTCATGACATTCATACATAATAGCATCATTTGTGCATTTTTGCATTCCTCGAAATGTTTGCTTTCATATCACTGGTGTAAATCACACTTACTCATGTAAGTACAATCATATCCCCAGTAGATTATCCCAAAGCAGAGAAATACATCTTTTCTCTCTCCTGTTCCCCAGCTGAGATCATTCCTCATCAGGAACAAAGTCTTGATTGACCCTTTCTTTCCAGTTCATTCCTGGATAAAACCCCGTCTATAATCAACAAAGCAGTAAGCAATAGCCTCATCATTTGAGCCGCTTATTTCTTTTTCATTCTTAAACTTGTCATAAAAGTTTGTTCTTCTCAACAAAGTCAAATCACGACTATACGAGAAATCTCTCAGCAGTTGTCTTTCTATTTAAAAGAAAACCTGTGTCTTCCGATCAAAATGCCCGCGTCTTCTCAAAAGAGAGATCCTCGGCAAGATTTTATTCAAGAAAGTAGAAACTCATTTGAGTTCTGTTTCTTTCACTGTCTGTTATTCACAAGGCTGAATACTCAGTAACTTTCTTAAAAGATTTACCTTGTTATAGTTATCACTTCGCTGATAATTGGTAATATCTTCAGAACTCATTACCATAAACTATCACAAGGCTGATAATTGGTAATATCATTTTCACTTACCTTAAACATTGTCACAAGGCTGACAGAAGGTAATCTCTTTGTTTCCCAAAATAAAACAGATATTCAAATGTTTTGTGAATCTCTTTTTCCCCAGGGAGACATATTGCGTGTTTCCCAACAAACAGGGTCCTCTTTTCTCAAACAGATCGAGTCATCCTCACAAGTTTTTCCCCACCATATCATCTGGGTAAAACTTTTACAATCATTTTGCATCATCCGCATCTTTTGGTATCTTAGGTCCAAAATTTGCGTATTCTGATATTTAAGTCTCTTTACACCTATCAAAACGAAGATATTCATCTTCATCTCTCAGGTGAAAGAAACTTAAATAGGGGCATCTGTCATACCCCAATTTTTGACCTAATATACCACCTTACATTTGCATCATTGCATAACTAACAGTTCAGACAGCATTAATCGGGTATAGCATTCACAGGTCAAAATTAGGGTTTCATCATATTTTCATCTGATTCAAGAGGCAACCAATTAGGGTTTGAGTTTTACTCACCTCAGTTGATCTATCTTGATCAAATCATCAACCTCTGATCATCAGATATCCATCTTTTCTCACTGATCAATCGAGGATCGACCAATTAGGTTTTGATCGAGCCTGAGTATTCTCTGACTTTTTGAGCAAGGAATGACTTTTTTGGATAGAGATTGGTCATTATATCTTAGATACAAAATCTTGACCTAATTTCTGGATTCAAAACATCACAAAAGTTCACAGACTTCATCAATCAATTTCTGAAACATCTGATGAAAATTCATCTGCACAAAAAAGTCAAAGAATACATCAGTCAAATTTTTCAAAACAAAAACTTTTTCCATCACCAAAATACTTCAAATGATCCATCATGATCATAAAAAATCAAAGAATTTGGAAAAGTCAACAAAAAGTCAAAAGTTCCAACACTTAGAAAAATTTCTAAGTGTCAAAATTTCTTATTTTTTCCAAACTTCATGCCATTTTTTCACATAGTTCCATTTTGATTTGGAAAAAACTCAAAACATGAAAGTTGTAGCCCTTGGAACAAGATTTCCAAAATGTCCAAGAACTCTCAAATCCATGGAGTCTATCTATACTTTTGAAATTGAAACATAAGGCTCCATGAACATGGTTTTTCAAGTTCAAAACTTCACATTTATAGGTCATTTTGTGATTTCTTCATCTAGAAGCAATACCACCTTGCCAACTTGATTTTGGAACTGATAAATATCAGCTTGAAAGTAATAATTGAGGATTGGATCAAGATTGGAAAAATAACACATGGTAAAAAAGGGAAGCTTCCTTTTTCTTTGCAAAATGTCTTTCTTACCCTTTAAGTTATCTTTGATTTGCCAAAAGCCATGTACTTGTGCCTAACATTTCAGAGATATTGGCCTATAAATAGAGCATCATTTCAAGTTCAAATTACACCAAAGCAATGCAAGTTCATGCTTTCACTCTCCATCTTTGAAAATTCAAGAATCATATGTCAAATTGCCAAAACTTGCATTTTTGAAAATTAAGGAAAACCATGAGGAACTTTGGTGTCTAACATACTTTAACATCAACATGAAACTTGTTTGAACACTAAAATCAACATAAACTAAGCTAGAAACCAGAATTGCATTTCATGTTCACCATGCTTGCCAAAACTGCCTAAGAGCTCGAAGTCATGGTTTTGCTTGAGCAAGTAATGTTCTGATCACTCAAACATCATCCATGAACATCATAGGGATGATCCAAATCATTAACAACCATCTGTAACAACTCAAAACACGATTTCCAGTTTCCATTTTGAGCTTATGCAGGTGAACTTGTGTAGCACAATCCAGGTTGATTCAAGGAGTGCAGACCACTTCTACAGCTTCTACATAGGCCGATGATGCTACAAAGAATCATAAAACAAGTTCGAAAGCGCAATCACCTTCTTCGATCTCAACTTGAACAGTATGAACTCAAACTTGATATCATGATTCTTTGAACTTAAATGAAAAACGCTTTAATCTCTTTACGCAACTAACACGATCATAAGCCCTCAAACAAATTGAAAAACCATCAACTATGCATCATTTAATTTGGAATTTTAGTTTCTAGGGTTCTTCGTGATTTCTGAGAATTCAAACGTGTTAGACCAAAAATAAATGCAATTAACAGTCATCATCGTATTCCTTGTTCAAAATCGAGAAATTTTCATGTTTACTTCATCCAATTTCATTGAGAAACAAGGATTTTAGCCTGGATTGAAGGATCGGAGGATCAAAGAAGAAGCACATGGATGCTCGCGTGTTCTTGAGTTTTTTCCAAATTTAAATTTTCCAATCTTTTATTAACACGTGTTGTTCGTTCAAAATACACAAAAGCAAGCTTGTCCCATTGGTTGCCAGCACGCCTTTAGTCCTCTCTGCCACGTAGCCACCCCAATGGTCATGGGTTCAACTCTCCACAAGACCATTTTTTTTAAAACTCTTCATATTTTTTCATGTTTTTTACAAAACTTCAACATTTTTTTAACCAATCAAAACTCCTCATTTTGAGGTGATTTTTTGTACACTTGTCAATAAATACATCTATTTTATGATAGTGCAAAAATTTTCATCTGATTATATTTTAATCGAGCCGAAAACGACGCTCTGAGCACTTTTCAAAACACCTCTAAACGGTGAATTTTTCAAACTTTCGACTTCCGATTCTTTTCAAAACTTCTCATAAATGAACTTCATATTTCAAAACACTTTCAAAATCATTTTTCAAAACTTTTCATCAAACTTACATCTTTTTACCATGATCGATCCGATTTTAACGATAAAACCGAATTCGTTTTCTCTCGAATTTCTTAATCGATCATGGGCCTCCCTCACGGTGTAAGTCCCATAACATTCTTTTATGTACATAATATTTATTTGTACATATCAAACTCTTTTCAGATACATACAAATTTTTATCTGTACATAACACAGATACTTTTTATACTCAAGTACAGACAAACTTCGATCGTTTGTTTTCACTTCACTTGTGTATACACAAACAAAACATTCTTTTATGTACATATTTTCCTTGTACATATCAAATTCTTTTCATATACATACAAATCTTTGTCTGTACATAATACAGATACTTTTCACAGATAAACTTCGATCGTTTGTTTTCCGTTTCATCTATATATACACTGAATACCATTGGTATTGAAAGGAGCATTATTCCCTGTGAAACTGCTTTCAAACCAATGGGCCACCCTTACGGTGTAAGTCCCAACCCTCCTATGTACATCCATCTTTGTCTGTACATAAATACTCGTTCGTGTACATATTTACTTCCTTGTACACATTCAAACTTGTAAATAATCAAGTTACGCTCGTTTTAAACGTTCGTTTCACAAACACTTGTTTATATTTCAAATCATAAACTCTTGTAAATAAACATCATGCATTGTTTATATTTCCTTCATAAACTCCTGTGAATACATATCACACACACGCACTTGTTTATACAACTGTCTAATTATAACATAACAATTAGTCTAACCAATAGGTTCCCTACAGTTGTAGCCTCCGCTTGGGCTTTATACAAGATAATTTATCCCCAGCACAGTTTAGCCTACGCTTGGGCTTTATACAAGATAACTCTCCCCATAGAGTTTAGCCTCCTCTTAGGCTTCATATAAGAAAACTCATTCATCTGAGTTTAGCCTCCGCTTAGGCTTCATATAAGACAATACTCCCCTGTTGAGTCAACCTCCTCTTGGGCTTCGTTCAAAAGAACGCCTCACAAAGTTTAGCCTTCTCTTGGGCATCATACAATGAAAGAGACAGGAAATCTCTTAACAGCCTCCTATTGGGCTTCCAATACAAAGAATCACCCGCATTAAGATAGAACCCTGAGAGTATAATTTCTCGGTGAAATTGCTCTTAATTCCAAAAGGATGGTTTCTCGGTGAAATCCCTTTTAAATACAAAGCCAGCCATACCCTATAGCTTCCTCTTGAGCTTCATACAAGGACCCTCGATGACCCTCGGAATGCCTCCTCTTGGGCTAACAATACAAGGACCAATGGGCTTCTTAAAAGCATCCCTTAATCCAATCAATTTCTCCTAAGAGATTTAAGACATCTATCATCTCTATGGAAGAAGTATCTCATCTATCACATCACATACAATCAAAAACTTTTTCAAACTCTTTTCAAACAAAACATCTCTTAATTGTAAGTGGTAACGCTTGTACACTCAAGCAAAACACCCAATACTTACAGTTAAAAGATTCAATCATCTTTTTTTCAAAACATCTTTCTTAAACATGTAAGTGGTAACGCTTGTACACTCAAGAAAAACACCTATAACTTACGATGAAAGATTTTTATCAGTCAAATTTTCAAAAATGTATGTGATGAAATAGATTAGATACATTTTTCATTAAGATGACATTTGTCTGTCTCTTACTAACATCCCGTTGCTTTCCACTAGCATAAGTGGGAACTACGATTGCTCTGACTTTCTCAACATCCTTTTGAGAATACGTAGGCACAAGGTCTCATCCTTGCCGAGCAAATTTCTTTCTCTCTCAGACCAAACAAACCATAGATCCCTGTAGATCCGAGCTACAAATGCTCTGATTCCCACTAGGGATATGTATGCAGAAGATCCACATATCTTTGCGAGCACCATAATAACAAACACTAGGATCCCACATAATCTATCTTTCTTAAAATCCCAAAGGAGAAACTTTCCCAATCATAGAAATAGCAATTAAAACACACAAACATATCAAACATATTCATATATAAAGCTATAGATAACTATATATATTTAGGGTGCTCCATCTATTCCCTTTATATAATAATCCCCCTTACTCAGAATCTCCCCAATGCGTTGCGTCTAGTTTGCGCTAGTCTTTACGCATATCAATATCAATTGAGGGTATTAACAGCTTTCCCCTTTTTCATAATCATTAAATCATCTTTCTTGTGTTGAAAATAATAAAGCTTGATGCTCGCGGCATCTTTATAAACAAATCAAAAGAGTAAATCATTTCGAGCCAGAGAATCTGAATTCATATTCGAATCCTCTAGCGCGTCACCTTTTAACGCGAACACTAGCAGGTAGAGTCCAACCACCCTTGTCTAATAGAGAGTTGGTTGACATGTTCATGGGAACGCTGACAGGTCAATTCTTCAATCATCTTATTGGAATTTTCTTAGCTGGATTCACCGATTTGATATTGACAGGAGAATGTATTGAAGCTGGAATCAATAGTGGAAAGATTCAAGTTGAAACATCTTCAAATGTTAAGAAGAGATATTTTGGTGGGAAGAAAGAAGCCAATGTTGTGTATGGTCAGAAGAACTGTGACAAAGGTTATCGCCATCAATCCGTGGGGGCAGTCCTGATCTCCAATCCTACACCAGTGAAACCTCAACAAGACAATGCACGTAGGCAGAAAGCAGAGCTGATTACTTTGAAAGATCCTCCACCATTGTCTCAAGCACTACAACACATGTTGAAAGCAGAGCTGATTACTTTGAAAGATCCTCCTCAGCATGTCAACACTTCCTCTCCGAAGTACCATACCAATGCAAAGTGTGCATACCACTCCAATAGTCCAGGGCACGACACCAACAACTGTTAGGCCCTGAAGAACAAGATCCAACACATGATTGAAGCTCAGGAAATTGAATTCGACACTCCTGTCGAAACCCCGAATGTGATTAACGCACCTATGCCTGATCATGGCAAGAGTGCCAACGCCATTAATAACAACTCATATGTATTTGCTGTGAATCAGTTAACCACTCCTTTGATGACTATTAAGAAGAATCTTCTACAAGTCGGTCTGTTTCCAGGATGTTTTGAACATTGTTGTTGTTGCGCGTCCGAGCCCAATGGATGTTCCTGGTTGAAGAGAGGTGTCCAATGTCTGATAGACAACCGAGAAGTTCTGTTCATGAAAACTCCATTTGTAGAGAGTTTGTGCGAAGATGTTTCCAATAGCTTGAAAATCGAAGATGTAAGCAAAGCCGTACCAGAAGTCTGGGACACCTTGGGGAAGCCAAGTGGGAATTTTAATTTCATGGTGAGATATATTGTCCCTGGAAGCTCCAAGATTGCAATTGAAGACATCAAGGCAACCAGATGGGGAGATGACGACTATCTCGAAGAATATGCTTATGTGAACACAATAAGGATCACCTCTGCAGATCTTGCACCCAGAGTGGCACCTCTGATTATTACCTCGCCCAGACCAATTCCATATTTCTTGGCAAATCTATACCTTGGAATTATGGAGCTAAATTTTACTACTATGGCGTCAAGTAAGAGCCATTAGCCATAAAACACAATACATTTGATGCTACAAGTCCTGATGTCGACAATATCACCAGATCAAGCAAAGTAACCAAAATTGAAAGAGTATTTTCACCAAATATCTCTCCTCCAAAAGTCACTACTGCACCATTCCGCATTCCTATTGTGGAGCCAATTCCCGAGGCTTGAGGGAAAGAGAAAGTGAATCAACCTGCTCAGACAAAAGTACCAAAGGAAGTTGCTAAAGATACCTCTAAGCAAGAGATGGAGGAAATCATAAAGATTATTAAGAAAAGCGATTACAATGTTGTGGAGCAGTTGGGACAAACTCCGTCAAAGATTTCCATGTTAACACTGTTGTTGTGCTCTGAGGCTCATGCTAAAGCCTTGGTAAAATTTCTGAAGAGTGCTCACATACCGCAAGACACTTCTGCTGACCAATTAGAAAGTTGTATTTCTAGCCTGACCACATACAATGGTTTGGGTTTTTCTGATGCTGATCTAAATCCCGTCGGAAGGAAACACAAAAAAGCCTTGCACATTTCTATAGGGTGTAAGGGAACTACGTTGTCTCACGTATTGGTGGATATTGGCTCTACTCTGAATTTCTTACCGAAGAGTTCTCTCAACAGACTTGATGTTGAAGAAATGGTCATGAAACCCAGTGACATAATCGTAAGAGCTTTTGATGGTTCGAAGAGAATAGTACTTGGAGAGCTCAACCTGTCGATCAAAGTGGGTTCCCAGACTTTTCATTCTACTTTCTTTGTGTTGGATACTAGTCCAGCTTATTCTTGCCTGCTCAGATGCCCTTGGATACATGGGGCAGACGCTGTTACCTCTACCCTGCATCAGAAATTGAAGTACTCAGTGAAGGGGAAGATTGTTACAGTATATGGAGAAGAAGAATATATGGTAAGCCAACTGCAGTCATTCCGATACATTGAAATAGAAGGAGAATTTATCGAGACTCCTTGTCAAGCTTTTGAAGTGGTTCCACGAGTCATGCCTGTCGACTCGTATTTCACTCATAAGGTTACTAGAGTTCCACCGAAGATGGCCTCACTGAAAGACGCCAGAGCTGTAGTCAAAGAAGGAGGTTGCACTGTTTGGGGTCAGCTACCCGATTTTCCGTTCAAATCTGATAAGACTGGTTTAGGCTTTACTTCCAAAGGCCAGAAAATGGTACGCCGCAAACATGCCAGTGGACCTCCTTTCCGCATCAACAAAATTGGAGTTCATGCTATAGAAGACGATGATGGTGACTTCGACATCAACAATTGGATCTTCCCAACTCTTGGCGATAGACTCAACAATTGGACGACTAAGGATTTCATTCCAGTCTCCTTTATAAAGGAGTAATTTTTTTTTCTGTTTTATGCTTTTATATGCTTTATAGTCTCGAATAATAAAACTCTAAGCCTAGTGCCTTGCCTGGGGCACAACGGCTCATTTGTGAGGGTTTTTATTTGTCATCAGCATATTTTCATTCAATAAATCATTGGCCTTTTGCATTCACATATTCTGCTCTTTGTCTTTCTTTTTACTTTATCATCTTTTCAAAAGCTATGTGTTCTTACATACACCCACATAATAAACTACAGATCCACATTCACTCTGGATCCCGTCGATAACGACTATGCTATTGCTAAATATGACTTTGATAATCTGATCTACCAAGCCGAAGACGAAGGTGAAGAAGATTGTGAAGTTCCAGGAGAGCTTTCTAGACTGCTACAGTAAGAGGAAGGGGCTATACAGCCACACGAAGAACCGGTCGAGGTTGCGAATCTAGGTACCAACGAAGACAGAAAAGAAATCAAGATAAGAGCTGGTCTTGAGAATAATGTTAAGAAAAGATTGATCCAGATGCTACGAGATTACATCGAGATTTTTGCTTGGTCCTACAAACATATGCCAGGTTTAAATATCGACATTATGGTACACCGACTACCTATGAAAGAAGGTTTTCTCCCTGTGAAGCAGAAAGTTCGTCGCATGCGTCCTGAAATGTCCGAGAAAATTAAATCCGAAGTTATGAAGCAGTTCAATGTCGGTTTCTTAGCTATTACTTCTTATCTATAGTGGGTTGCGAATGTGGTGCCCGTACCTAAGAAGGATGGCAAGGTGCGTATGTGTGTGGACTACCGAGATCTGAATAAGGCGAGCCCGAAAGATGATTTCCCGCTTCCGCATATTGATGTCCTGGTTGACAACACCTCTCAGCATAAGGTTTTCTCTTTCATGGATGGTTTATCTGGTTATAATTAGATCAAGATGGCTCCTGAAGATATGGAGAAAACTACCTTCGTTACACAGTGGGGAAATTTCTATTACAAGGTCATGCCGTTTGGGTTGAAAAATGTTGGCGCAACATATCAACGTGTTATGGTAGCTTTATTCCATGATATGATCCATCACGGGATAGAGGTCTACGTTGACGACATGATAGCTCGATCACAAACTGAGGAAGAACATCTCGATCATTTGCGTAAGTTGTTGGATAGACTAAAGAAATACATATTGAGACTGAACCTGAGCAAATGTATGTTTGGAGTCAGATCCGAAGAACTCCTGGGATTCGTTGTCAGTAGTAAAGGTATAGAAGTTTACCCTGCTAAGGTTAAAGCTATTCAAGAAATGTCAGCTCCCTGCACCGAGAAAAAAATTAGAGGTTTCTTAGGATGACTGAATTACATTGCCAGATTCATTGCACATCTAACTGCTACTTGTGAGCCAATCTTCAAACTATTGAAGAAAGATCAAGTAGTAGAATGGAATGACGATTGCCAGACAGCTTTTGACAAAATTAAGGAGTACCTACAAGAACCTCATATCCTGATGCCACCAGTTGAAGGAAGACCTATGATCATGTACTTAACAGTATTAGAGAATTCAATGGGATGTGTGTTGGGGCAACATGTTGAGTTTGGTCGAAAAGAGTATGCAATATACTACCATAGCAAAAAGTTTACCGACTATGAAACAAGATACTCACAGCTCGAGAAAACTTGCACTGCTTTGGCTTAGGCTGCTCTCTAACTAAGATAGTATATGTTGACTCACACTACCTTATTGATCTCTAAAATGGATCCGATAAAATACATATTCGAAAAACCTGCTCTCTCCGGAAGAATAGCGAGATAACAAATGATCTTGACCGAGTATGACATCCAGTATAATACCCAGAAAGCGATCAAAGGAAGCATAGTAGCAGATCATTTGGTCATCAAGCCATAGATGACTACCAGTCTATGCATTTTGAGTTCCCAGACGAGAATATCATGTTAGTCACCGATTACAAAGAGCCTGGACCGGATGAAGGACCGGGACCAGGATCCCGTTGGACTATGGTCTTCGATGGAGCTTTTAACGCACTTGGCAATGGTATTGGCGTTATGATTACATCTCCTAAAGGTGGACATGCACCTTTCACCGCCAGATTATGTTTCGATTGCACCAACAATATGGATGAATACGAAGTGTGCATCATGGGTATCGAAGTTGCTATTGACTTGAGGATCAAATTCTTGCAGGTATACAAAGACTCAGCTTTGGTGATTAGTCAGATCAAAGGCGAGTGGGACAAGAAGCATCCAAATCTTATTCCATATTGAGAACATGTGTTAAATTTGATCCCCTACTTCGAAGAAATCACTTTCGAGCATATCCCACGAGAAGAGAATCAACAGGCAGACGCGTTAGCTACCATATCATCCATGTTCAAAGTCATATGGGACAACGAGGCTCCTCAGATTAATATTGAAAGACTAGACGAACCAACATACTATTGTGAACTTGATACGGAAGGAGTAGAAGAGAAACCTTGGTTCTACGAAGTGAAGAGGTATCTCGAGGCTCAAGAATACCCTGAAAGGGCATCTGTCAATGATAAGAAATTCCTAAGAAGATTTGCTTCCAATTTCTTTCTCAGTAACGATATTCTATACAAACGCAACCATGACTTTGCCTTACTCCGATGTGTAGATCAGAAGACGGGTGAACGAATTATGGAAGAGTTACATGAAGGCACTTTTGGTACTCATTATAGTGGACATACAATGGACAAGAAGATTCTGAGAGTCGGTTACTACTGGTCCACTATGGAAGCTGATTGCTATCGCTATTCCCGATCTTGTCACAAATGTCAGATATACGCAGATAAAGTACATGTTCCTTCGGCTCTGTTGAATGTTCTGACAACTCATTAGACTTTCGCGATGTGGAGCATTGATATGATTGGAGAAATCAAACCTACCTCTTCTAATGGGCGTCGTTTCATCCTTGTTGCTATCGACTACTTTACCAAGTGGGTAGAAGCAGCCTCATTCGCATCTATTACCAAGAATGTTGTGGCTCGATTCATCAAACATAGTCTTATCTGCCGATACTGCATCCCCAAAAGGATTATGACAAACAATGGTACCAATCTCAATAACAAAATGATCACCGAACTCTGCACGTAGTTCAAGATAAAGCATCACAACTCTTCTCCATATCGACCAAAGATGAATGGCATAGTGGAAACCGCCAACAAGAATCTTAAGAAGATTATACAGAAGATGACAATGACGCATAAGGATTGGCATGAGATGTTTCCATTTGCTCTCCACGGTTATCTCACTTCAGTGTGAACATCTACAGGGGTAACCTCATTCTCTCTCGTATATGGTATGGAAGCGGTTCTACCCATTGAGGTTTAGGTTCCTTCACTCAGAGTATTGAAAGATGCGGAGTTAGACGAAGACGAATGGGTCCAAACTCGACTTGACCAGATAAACTTGATCGATGAGAAACGACTCGCAGCTATCTGCCATGGACAGATATATCAAAAACGAATGATCAAACCCTTCAATAAGAAAGTCAAGCATCGAGTATAACAAGTTGGAGATTTAGTGGTCAAACACATCATACTACCACAAGGTGATCCCAGGGGCAAATAGAGTCCCACCTATGAGGGACCATTTGTAGTTAAGACAATATTTTTCGGCGGAGCCATGATACTGAGCACTATGGATGGAGAAGACTCCCCGCACCCTGTGAATGCAGACATAGTTAAAAATACTACACATAAATAAGACCCACTAGGTCGACTGGCCTAGGAAAAAATAAGGGTGTCCCGGCGAACCAAAAGGGTTCAGGCAAAAGTTAGGGACATATATAAAAAATGTACATTCGGCAAGTCAAAAACCTACAAAGGCGGCTTGAGAAAAAGGGTATCTCGGTAGATTGAAAACCCGAAAGGGAGGTCTAGGCAAAAGTTAGGGATTAAAAGCGTATGACTATGTCTCGTCAAGACCATCTACTTACAGACTACACTACTATCAGCTTCAAATGGCGCAGATCGGTTCAATCACCTTCTTCCGGCAGCAAGGAGATGAGATAGTCGAAAATATATGAGCAATAGCATAGTTGAAACTCGACGAGATTGTTTCCACATAGCTTTTACTATTTTCCAAATGTTTCCGACAATTTCCTCTTACTAGGATATTTGTCTCTCTGTACACGAAATGCCTGTCTATAGGCTTACTTTTCAAAATTAATACAATTTCCCTTTTCCAGTTCCAAAATTTTTACTTTTATCTATTTTGTTTGTATAAAGTCCAATGTTTGCTTTGAATGAATATATGTATCTGACAATAAATATTTGTTCACAAATATACGAAAAGAGAACAGAAACAACAGTTACATCAGGCTCTAGGAATTGGGATGACAACCTAAGTCACCAACACATCTCCACAGAGTAAGTTTCACAAAAATATTCCCACAGAATAATCTCTACAATCCCCACAGAGTCATCGCTCCCTCAGCAGAGACAGATTTCCCCAATAGAATTACTACTCTATCATCTCCTTTCAGCAGTGTCCAACGCTTCTGTTCATCATGTTAGTCCCCGAGCAATGATCGTCTCAACATCGTCACGTTAGTCCTTAAGCAGTGATCATATTAACTCATCACATTAGTCCCCGAGCAGTGATCATCTCAACTCATCACGTTAGTCACTAAGCAGCGATCATATCAACTCATCACATTAGTCCCCGAGCAGCGATCATATCAACTCATCACATTAGTCCCCGAGCAGTGATCATATCAACTCATCACATTAGTCCTCGAGCAGGGATCATATCAACTCATCACGTTAGTCCACAAGCAGTGGTCATATAAACTCATCATGTTAGTCCCCGAGTAGTGATCTTCCATATTGTCACATCAGTACCCACGCAGTGAACGTCAACTTTGTTACGTTGGTCCTTGAGCAGTAACAAATCATCAATCAAATTATTATGCCAGTCTCCGAGAAGTAATAAGTTATTCAAAACCACATCATTCACCAGCAAGGTTTATACACAAGATATTCATCCTCAGCTGAGTATCTCTCAAGGATTATCATCTTCCAACAACGTCAATATCCAGACCTGAAACTTGGTCAAATAGCGCATCGGAGCAATCCGTATCTCTCTTATTCCTTAGTCAAGGTCTCCAACAACTACATCCCCAAGAAAAAGTCGAAGATCTCTAGCAGAACATTCCTATCTTCTTCAAGATGGATATGTTTTGAAATACCACAACATCTACAATATACATCATTCATAAAAAAATCATAACATATGCATATATCATTCTCAAGCATTATTACATACTCGCATGCATCATAATGTGCATAAAACTAACCAAGTTCTTTCAGGTTAAATTCTCAAACAGGTGAAAATTATTCACAAATTTCCAGACAGAAGGTCAAAGATTAATGCTCGAAATAAGACGGGAAAACTATCTGAATGACTAGATGAGTTTACCAACAGACAACAGGATACAAATTAATACCTGAAACAAGACGAGAGAACTATCTACATCTTGAATGAATACTCATTTCAGATAAAGCGAAGACGAAGGTTTATTCTGACTCCCTCTTATCATTAAGTATCTCTAGATGGCGTCTTTAAGCCCATCTCTGACTACACATGGTCATCTCTCCACCAACAGAACGCTGCATATCTGGTTAAAAATCAATGCATACTAATAACCTCATTCAAAGAAGAGAATGGGGTCTAACGTATGACTTACTCCCTAGCATCAACTTCTCCAAATGGCATCTATAAGCCCATTCCAGCACATCGTCGGCTGACGGTCCCATTCCATACACTAGAGAGTGCAAATTTCAGGGGCAGTCGAGTGTTCAATCATCTTCGACCTTCAGGTTATGAAAGGTAAGCATACCAATCTAACCCTTCACGTACCAGAAGATTGAACATGGGCAACTGTTATACCCCAAAGTTTGTCCTCCTATTTTTCAAGTCAATATACTCAAGATTTCCTTAAGGGTTGACCAGATGAACCCTCTCTTAAGCAATCAACCCACAACTAGGGTTTTGCTTCTTTAAAGTCAAAATGGATTTATCATGTCTCAAGTGAGCATTATGCCTCCATATATGCATCAAGGAATCACCATGTCAAGTTTAAAGCCTCATAGCCTAAGTTTTCTCAGTCAATTGCTCAGATGGTTGAAAATTAGTTGTATTGGACAAAAAGTCAAATGTGGTCAACATGCAGTCGGTCTTCAGAACCCTTTGTGTAGTAACTTATGTTCAGAAGAACTTCAAGTCTTTCAAATCTTCAGAGCCACGTATTTAGAGTCTTCAAGCACTTGGTCTTCATAACCCTTTCTCTTTTGAAACTTGAGTCTTCAGCATCTTGACATAAGTCACACTTCTATCTTTAGATCTTTTGACTGGTTTCTTCAGACGAACGTATCATAGTAACTAAACTTCAGAGCCTTCTGACTAAGGACCATATGAGCAACAACTCCCCTTGATTCCAACAGATCATATGGAAGATCTTGAGAGTCTTAATTCTTTAAGACACGACTTCTCAACTGAGAGCTTGAACTTTAATGTCACTCAGACAAATTCTAAATCTTTATTTTGCCTCTGTTCCATCTTATAGCTATAAAAAAATTTTAAGGATTGAATATATAATATGACTCATGTAAAGATATATTATTTAAATATTTTGCTCTGTTCCATCTTATAGCTGTAAGAAAATTTTAAGGATGTAAAGATATATTATTTAAATGTCATGAAAGAATGTTATTCAAATAATATGAATAGTATTATTCAAATAACATGAAGGGGTGTTATTTGAATAAAACGAAGTGGTGCTATTTAAATAATATGAAAGAATTTTAGTCAATTAACATGTGATGTGTGTTATTCAAATAAAGTGAAAAAAGGTTATTGTAAATAAGAATGAATAACATCCACGAAGAAAATGTGTTATATATTGATGATTTGATGTGAGTCAAACACGATAATTGAGGAAATAATTATATATCTTGCATAATAATTTCTCTACCAAATAGCTATCAAGAAGTATGAATCAAAAAGGAATATAATAGGTTTTAATGAATTGCATTCGCCTTTAATCATCATCATAGGCTAGAACCAAATATTATGTTTACTATTTATAAACATTACACTTTATTTTTAAATAAATAATATACATTTTTGTGAACTTTAAGCAAATTTTATTATTATTTTAATTAAATAAAGAATATTACATTTTAATTAATGATTATTTTAGTAAAAAATTACTTTGTTATATTATTTTGGTAACAAATTGATTTGTCATGTATTTTAGAATGATTCAAGATATATTTTATTTCGGTGTAACAACATAGATATAATTAAATACCAACATATTTAAACAATTTTATCTATAATAAATATATAAATATCTATAAACGATAATATTTTAAAGTTATATATATATATATATATATATATAATATGCTATAAAAATGTATATACTAATAAAATATAATATGTAAAAATATTAATTTATTGATTTAATTATAATTTTGGTCCTCCTATTTTTCACAACTGACGATATCAGTCTCCTATTTTGTTTTTAAATAACTTTGGTCTCTGATGCCCATTTTCTATCAAAAAACGCTGATGCCTCTAATTTCCACAACTCAACGCTTTCTGACAGAAAAATGGACATGGAGGACCAAAACTGTTTAAAAACAAAATAGAAAGACTAATACCGTAAATTGGGAAAAACATGGGAACTAAAACTGTAATTAAACTTAATATATATATATATATATATATATATATATATATATATATATATATATATATATATATATATATATATATATATATATATATATATATATATATATATATATATATATATATGAAGGACTGATATCTTGCATAATAGTTCTCTACCAAATAATTATAATTTCATTTACATAAAATATATTATATAATTGAATTTTTTTTATATTTTTTATTTAGATAAAATAAATTAATATTTATTTCAAATATTTCATTATTGAAAAATAATATATTTTTAAAAAATTTAATATTTATTAATATATTTATATATAGTAAGCTATTTTTTTTGGTAATGATATATTTAGTAAGCTTTAGATGTGTTAATGTTAATATCTATTTATATATAATTATCCATCTATAGTCAATGTTGAATGAATTTAAATATATTTGTATATAATTATATCTATATTGTTACACCGAAATAAGATATATCTTGAAGCATACAATCTGAAATTGAAATGTTTAATTGGTACTGATTAAAGTTTTAAATTTATAAATTTTAAAATAATATATATATAGATCCATATCTATATAATATATATATATATATATATATATATATATATATATATATATATATATATATATATATATATATATATAGAGAGAGATGAAATTACACCCGAAGAGTTACACCATGAGTTACACTTGCTCAAAAATGTCACTTCGGATTAATAATTTTTAAAATCACCTGTTGAATTGAAACATACCAACATATAGATCATACCTTTAAAGTTTGAGATTAATCTATAATGATTTACTATACGATCAAGATATCCAAAGATTAACGTCAAAATGGACTTTCATATAACGTTAATTTTGATGTAGTTCAATGACATAGTAAATCATTATAAATTAATCTCAAACTTTATATTAATCCAACAGTTGATTTCAAAAAATATTAATCCAAAGTGACGTTTTTGAGCGAGTGTAACTCATGGTGTAACTCTTCGAGTGTAATTTGATCCTCTTCATATATATATATATATATATATATATATATATATATATATATATATATATATATATATATATATATATATATATTTATACATATATATCTATTTATATATAATTATCTATTTATAGTAAATTTTGATTAAATTATGTTAAAAATATAAGTTTGAATAAATATAATATAATTTTTGCGTGCAATACTAACAGCTAAATCAATGTTCATAAGTTTTTTCCTTTTTCCAAAACAAAATCCTTTCATTATAAAAAGTGGTCTACTTTGCTCCATATAATTTCACATATCTAGTTCTTAATCTTCTTCCATAAAAAGGTTTATGTTGAATTTATCCACACTTTCATTTTTTTATGTTGTAATTATTTTTATTCAATCCGTTTATGTTTTATGGTTTTTTTAACTATGTTTCTGATATGTTTCAACATAACCATTTCAAATATTTGTTTCATGATATGTGATTTTTTTATGATTTTTCATGTTCTACAAATTTTATCGATTGTTCTAATAAAACAACTTATCCATTTGATGATCTGCAATGCTATTACAACATGAGTTTTAAATCCTAATTTTATTTTATTGCCTTTATTGCTCACTGACTTTATTTTACCTGTTTCTCATATTAATGTACTCAAACATGTGCAGAATGTCAATACCTTCCATCTTTATTGATGACTTGAAACAAGGGGTCAAGATATGGAAGATGTTGAAGGTTGAGAAAAATATAAGAAAGAGGGGTTTGAATTGAGTTTTCAAAAATGATTTATTTTAGAAATACTTCTCACAAACAAACAATAATAGATAAGCAAGAAAGAAAAGTGACACAATTAGTTTATACAAGTTCACCTTAGAAAAGGCTACTATTGTTCACCCTCCAAGGTGATTTTTCCTTATAAAATGACTTAATCCAATAATCTAAAAATATTACAAGAACCTCTAAGAGTCTAAAAAGACACCTTAGCCCTCTCAAGTAATTATGACTACAACTTAGTCACTTGAGGAAACAAATCTAGAAAGATTTACAATCAAACAATGTTTACAATACTACTTCTAAAAAGCAGATTTAACACTTCAATGAAGAACAAATGTTTACACACAAATATGGGCAACAACTCTTATTTATACAACAATGATAGATAACACAATAATGAGCCAAAACTCTTGTGTTAGAGAGAATGAAAGTTAACACAAAACTGAGCAACAACTCTTTCTAATTTTGAATATCTCTTTAGTATTTTCTCTTTTTGTTTTCTTTCTTTGCACATTGACTTTGATTCTTTAATTGTTTGAATATTTTCGTTAAATCGTTTTTTTGTTCTTCGAATATTCGATTGAAGTAGCCACCCCTTTATATAGGCTGAGAAAAGAAGACTGTTGGGTAGTATAAACGTCTTTTTCCTTTTGAAAGTTGCTACAGTGGTAGCGTGTGATCGTGGGAGACAAGGGCACATCAAAACTTCAAATCATACACTGCATTCTTCACAAATAGCGGAAAGGTGTTGTACACTATACTGTATTCTTCTTGTGTAAGTTTATGATATTTTCTTTTGATAGATACTTATGATCTTGCAGTAGTAAAAAGGTGCAAAAAAGATTATATCTTTGTTCTAATCTCCTGATAGAATATTTATGATAAGAAGTGAAAAATATTCCATAAGATGTTTCATTGTAGTGTTTACAAATGTTTCATTGTTCTTTACTCTTAAACTACATATTTGATTGGAGTTTTGGATGAAGTTATCAAGACTCAAACTCATGGAGCCAATAAGAAAGCTTGTGTCAACATAACTGTGTCAGATGAAATTGGATCCATCATTGAACTGGCCTTACGAGAGGACTACAGAAACAAGTTTATGAGTTTTGCCAACTCGAAAACATCTTTGTTTGATCCAACAATTATCATTTTAACACATACAATATGCAATCAAAATAGATGTATGATACCTTACTTAATGTGTGAGTTTATCTATCTATAATTTCTATATGCCGTGTTCTCTTTTACCACATACATTCAATTATTGCAACATTTTGAAAACTTCATATTTCAAATGCTTGGAGTGGATCCAGACTATTCATCAATTTAAATCACCCACTATTATAATGTCAAACTTTGCATAATGTCCTTTTCACAATTCTTTCATATGTATTTTTCAAAGGTTAAGTGAATAAAATGTTTTCAATCAACATCACAAGCATTGTCTCAAGCCTCTGATTCAATTCAAACTTCCCAAGACAAGTCTTTTACAAACTTGAGTGAAGTTATGACTATTGCAGATATCAATGATGCACAAAAGGTAAGTTAAACCTTATATTGATTTTAGAAGTATCTCTCCAAAAAGGTGGTGTATTTTCTCTGTATGGCTACAATGGATCAGGTAAAATATTTTTCTAGAACACTCTCTCTGCAACACTTCACTCACAAAGACAAATTGTTTTAAACGTTGCCTCAAGTGGATTGCAAGTTTGTTGTTACCAGCTGGAGGGAAAACTCATCCTAAATTTAAGATTTTGTTTCCTACCATTGAAACATCCATTTGCAATATAGGGAAAAAAGATGACCTTGTTGACTTACTTAAAGTAACATATCTCATTATATGAGATGAAGAACCAATGCTACACAAGTTTTGTTTTGAGTCACTTGATAAAAGCGTGAAATATATTATGAGTGATGACAAGATTTCTTGTCAAAATATTTTTACATGTAAAGTGGTTGTCTTTGGTGGAGATTTTAGACAAATACTTCCAGTTATACCTGGAGGTTCTAGATCAGATATTGTACACGCAACAATCAATGCTTTATATATTTTGGATTATTTCAAATTTCTTAAGCTTAAAAAGAACATGTGATTACAAAATGGGTCTTAATCTTCCACCACTGAAGATATCTAAATTTTCTCAAAATGGATACTATAAATTAGTGATGGAACCATCTCAGAGCCAAATGATGGCTATGCTGACATTACCATTCCATATGAGTTTTTGATCCAATTTTATGGACCCTCTTAAAGTAATTGTATCATGTACATATCCATATCTAATTGATAACTACAAAGAGTCAAGCTATCTTCAAAGTAGAGCAATTTTGGCTTCAACTGCTGAACTGATTGATGATATCAATGACTATATCACAAAATTGATTCCAGGTAGTTAGTTTAATTATTAATATATCAAATCAATTATTGATTTATTTGTATATTTTTGGAATGTCATACTAATTATTTATTTTCCATTGAAGAAAAATAAAAGGAATATCTAAGTATTGATTCAATCGACAAGTGTGAATCTATTGACTTTGATGCATTTGAACACTTAACTTCTGAATTCTTGAATTCTCTTAAAACGCCAAGGCTGCCAAATAATTCCACCAGGTTAAAAACTGCCACAACAATTATGTTGTTGTGTAATTTAGATCAATCTGAAGGATTGTGAAATGGTACAAGACTTACTGTCACTATGCTTGTAAATCACGTGATCGAGGCAAAAATTATTTTTGGAAAAAATATTGGGAATATCATTTACATTTTGCGGATGTCCAAATCTCCTTCACAATCACCTTGGCCTTTCAAATTGGTTAGGAGACAATTTCCCATTGTTGTTTCATTTGCTATGACTATTAACAAATAATTAGGTCAATTATTAGACTTTGTTGGACTATACTTGCTGAAAGATGTTTTTAGCCATGGACAACTTTATTTCGCAATGTCTAGAACGAAAAGCAAAGATTGTCTCAAAATATTGATTCATGACAAGGATAAACATTGTTTGAAAACTACAACTAATGTAGTTTTTAAAGAAGTATTTCACAATATTTCATAGGTAACACTTTACATATGTTTCCACTGTAACTACTACTTCATGTTTTTCTGTATATTTTCATGCATAAAACACTATCATGTGATATTGACATATTTGCTGAACTTTTTCTAATAATCTAGGTATACACAAAGTTCAACATCATGATGTGTGCTTACTGATCTTTTTCTTAGGAAATTGGTGGATTGTATTGTCTAACTTGTGTGACATAAAAAATGCTTGTATGAAGTACTTGTCCAAACAAATTGCACACTAATTTAAAATGTTGTCAAATTCATACTACAATAACATTATCGAATCCTGTGACAATGTTGAATTTAGACTTTTCCTTTTTGTGTGCTTTCATTACTTTTGTATTAAGATAGGACTAAAGTTCAATACATCTTTGATATGGCTATGGGAATCTCATTACTAACTAATTAGTTGAATTGTGAAATGTTAGTGAAGTTAAATATGGTATAATTAAATATTTTGTTTTAAATGTATATGTATATTTTAATATATTTTATAACGATTAAATTAATTTATCCATTCGGACGCACATGTATCTTACTAGTTAATAATAAAAAGCTAACGCTCTCAAACTCAACAATTTTAGTAATTATTAAATTACCCTTATATCACCTAAAATCACCAAAAGACCATAATAAACTAAATTAAACTACACAAAAAATTTTAATATTAAAAAAATTATAAAATTGAAGAAAAAGAAAGAAGAAAAAATATGGGTGTTACAATTCAAAATAAGTAAACATGGTCTGGTTTTAAACGTGTATCAATAAAAAAAAATCTTATAAACATGTTTTGATTTGTATCACTAAACATGATCGGTCAACAAACTTGTAAACATGATTTGTATCATTAAATTCAGGGCCGATCTTGACTTTTTGGAGGCCCGGGACCAAAAAAATATATTCTTAACAAAAAATTAATATTTCATTCTCCTCCAAAATCGTAATATAAATAATTGAATTAAAAATAAGAATCTTTTAAAAATTTTAATTGCTCTAATTTCTAACCAACAACCATCATCTTAAAAAATGAAATTGATGTTTTCTCTTACTTTAATTTCAAGTTTATTTGGCCGTAATATGTCGGTTTATCTTACTGATAAAAAAAATTATTTCAATAATCAAACAAAAAATCAAAGTACAAATAATCATGAATTTGATTTCATTATAAAAATTTGATAATAAATAATTAATTGTAAGGCAAATTTTTATATATTTAATTGTAATATATAAATGGTCTACTAAAATAAATTAAAATAAACTATAGATAAGATGAGAGCTCAATTATATCTCTAGTGAAACATTTAGAAAACCCGTTAGATGCAGTGTTTTATTTTAAAAATTAATAGATATAGATATTTATTAAGAAAAATTAAACAATTTATAAAGCATATATGAAGTTTTTTTTAAAAATGGAAAAGAGAATAAATATATTAAAAGAGTGGCATCAGGAATGCAAGCCTGTAAAGAAAATTTAATAAATAACTGAAAAAATGCGGGATATGAGTGTTGAACCGCAAATATTAAGCTTCTAAAATGACAACTCAACTGCTGGGCTAAATGCAACGAGTTGTAATTATGTTTCGCTAAATTATATTTATTTTATTAGTTCAGTTTATAATTTTTTTATCTACACCATTCAGATTGAGGCCCCATTTTTGTGAGGGCCAACCCTGATTACACTTCATTCATTAATTTACAAGTCCTTAAAGGACAAAGTAGAAATACAAAGTACCAAAAGGTATTTTAATATACCAAAAAGCCTATAAAGGACATAGTACTCAACATAGTACCTAATACATCAAATTAGAGTCCCAAAATAGCAACATTACAACAATACATTATAACGTAGTTCCAAAACATATCTAACTTAACAAACATCCAAAATAGGTTTCCTAATGGAGTTTATTTAGTTTTATTAATTGGTTGAGATAAATTGAGTTTAGTTCTAGGGGATGCAGAATTCCTTGTTATACTTAACCTGATTGTAGGACTCGGTGATCCAACTGTTCTGGTTGGTCTCCTTATGCCTAAATTCTTGACATGACTTTTTTCAGTTGCATGTACATGAGTTCTTTTAGTTGAATGTACATGATTTCTTCCACTTGCCTGTAAATGAGTTCTTCTAGTTGAATGTGTAATATTGATTTCACTTGCTAGTGCATGACTGGTCTCACTTGCTTGACTTGGTGTAGGTTGACCTTGTGTACCATGTGTTGTTCTGATCATGTGTAGACTGGTCCAGACTTGGTAGAGGTGGAAACTTACAAGTTGCCTCATTATGAACTATTTTATTGCACCTAACATTTAAACATGTCCTTCTCATTTTTCGATCAGTGCCATCAATTTCACCTTGCTCCAAGTTCCTTTTATTTTTTGGCTTGTCTAGCATTTTTTAATACATGTGGCTGCACATCAGAGTAGTCAAACTTTTTCCAAAGGACCCATTAACATGGTAAATAACATGCTTGCATACCTCTTGATATTATTTTTGTTATTGTAAATATCAGGAATATAGTCGTCTAGCCTTAGGTTCATGATCCTCATGGAAGATATTGCATGAACTCATGCCAATTATGTAAGCTTCCATTTCCTACATGATTAAACACGGTCTTGCAAACTTATAGAGAATTTATCACCAGACTTATCAATGTACATAACTTCAAAAATATGTTCAGTATACATTTTGCAATATGAGCAATACATATCAGTGAATTTAGTGAATGTCAATGGATGAATTTACATAATAATCCATAAGTTTATGTATCCACTAACTCTCTCAATCATAATCATTAAACAATACTAAAAAATAAATGATATTCAATTTTGTTGTACTGTTCCAAAGAGGAACCATCAATCTTTCCCCTTGCTACACACCTAGCCCTAACCGCCTTAGTCTTCTATACACCAACATTCTATTTCCTTTGAGCTTTTTCCTCGAGGTCTTGGATTTTCATTTTTGGACTATCTTTCAATGAGTTCTGAATTCTCTTACTTAACCATTTTGTAGTCAGCATCTTACATTTTAAGCACTACAACATATATAGACATCCACCATTTTCCTCAATTTCCTCGAGTAATCATTTGGTAATTTGGTACAATAGGCATTCCTTTGACACCCTTCCTTACATATAACCCAAACCCTATATTGCT
Organism: Vicia sativa; assembly: GCA_021764765.1. Taxonomy (NCBI): domain Eukaryota; kingdom Viridiplantae; phylum Streptophyta; class Magnoliopsida; order Fabales; family Fabaceae; genus Vicia; species Vicia sativa. The sequence goes on from CM038797.1 coordinate 121,974,751, forward strand.
CACTTTTAGCAAAATTCAGATATCTACCTAACTGAACTACATATGTAGTAATTACTTCCTTGAAATCACCCTTGGTAAGTAAAAAAGGTTATAACAAAATGGTTAAGTTATAAACCTTTGTAGTGGAAGACTACGTTTGGAAGATGCATTGAAGAGTAGTAATGCATAGAAGAATATGAAGCTAAAATGGATTTAAATTTTAAATTATGCCAAAATAGTTTAAGTCATTGATATATCAATTTTAAAATACAAAAAGGTCGAAAGAATCAAGCAGGGATATCAGCTTTCATCTTATCAAAACGTATTTTTGCAAGCCAAATCCTCTATCAATCAATGCATCTTCGACCTTCATTTTGTTAACTTCATTTTCCAGATTGTGGGCAACTTCAGCATGACGAATGTCAACCTTCTTCTCCTTAACCATTTCCTCATCGATAGTAGTAATTTGTGAAGTATAAATCTCAACTTTATGCTTTTCTCTTGCTTCAATTTTCTATTGTAACTCGTCCATCTGTTGAGTCCAGTTCAAAATTTCCTCATTAATAAAAGCCAACAGTTTCTTAGGTCCTTTGACCTTTGTTTCCATCTCTTTGAATCAACTTTAGATTGATGGGCCAAGCCCCATTCTTCAATCATGGCATTGATTTATTGATCAAGTTTGTTGGAAAATTCCTCTTTGAGGCCTATGCTTTTAACAAATTTCTTAAGAAGTAATTTGAAGTCGAGTTTAAAGCTAAATACAAAGTTATATGCCTATGATGTCTTAAATTGTGTTAGCAATCCCTTCACCTTATAAAGAGCAGCATGATTGTCTCATCCGAAATAGATCCAAGCTAGTAATATTCGCTTGTAGATGTTGAACTAATCCATCAAAAAGATCTTCAGAAGTTTCATTTTTAGGTGCGAACGAGGGGTTGAAAGAGCTCTCAACCTGAGATCTTCAGCTACCCATAAGCATCTTGAATGCTTTAATGGAGTTTGTCTTATACTCTTATTGACCCCATCACTCCCTACTTTATTAGGGTTGGTAATGAAGGTGTTTATGAAGACATCGAAGTTATGTTGTCTATAGACGTCTGTGGAAACGGTGAGGTATGGGAAGATAAGGTGTGCTCTTGTCGAGCAATATCAGCCTAAGATGAACCGATGAATTCAGGTTCTTCTGTTCCATCGACATTTAGAATATTTTGGATATGACATTCATATTGATTCCCCTATTAGTGTTCGACATGGTATAAAGCCTTTGAGTTATTAATAAATAGGTTGACTTGATATAGAGTCCTTGTATTGTTAACAAGTTTTTTGACATATGGAGATCCTTTTTATGGACCAATTGATTAATGATCACAATTAGGAGCTTCAGGATGAGGCAAAGTTCGCTCAAGATTTTGTTTGTCCGGCCCTTCAGATGTTGGCCCAATTGGTTAGTCTTCAGCTATGTTGGACATAATTATATTTTCCTCAACCATATTTTCTGGTTCAACATTTGTTTCCCCGATTGCATGCTTAGTAGTTTTTGGTTGGTTTAAGGGAAACAGGGGTCGACCAATTAATGTTGGATATATCATTGTTGGATAAAGGATTATCAGGAACTAATTATGATGTTGGGAATTCAACATTTAGGGGTGGCACATATGAGGTAAATAAATTCAAAATTTGATATAAAAGGTAGAATTTGAAAGGTAAGTGACGAGGAATTGACAAATACCTTAGCTACGTGGAAATTTGGACTGGAGTGGGTGCTCCATGGGATTTTTTCAGGCCGAAACGGCTATGTTCACCTTTTTTTTTAAAGTTGTGGCCCTTTTCTTCAGCATTCCCTTTATTTTCAAAGATGACCATCGCCTCCTTCCTGATTTTCCTAGGACTTGCCTTCTTCTTATTTTTCTCCCTATGACATGAACTATCAGTAGAAGCTTTAACTTACCTTCTATCCTTGAAATTGGAGGTATCAGTATTAGCAACTAGAGAAGTACATTACTATAGAGGAATAGGGTTAGTCAAAATCAAACTTTCATCACTCTTAACCGTGAACTCTAACTCTTTCTGTGGAGACTAAGGAATTCGACATGGTTAGTCTGATTAAGGATAAGAACCAATAATTTAAAATAATGGAGGGAATTGAAACATATGTACCTTCGTTATCAAGAGCCTCATTCTCTTTACTCTTTTTGGATTTCTCTTTTGGTCGACCATCAGTAGTCGAAGTGTTTCCTCTCTTTCGACCCTAGAAAATGAGAACAGAGATAGATAAGTCAAATGAATTTAAAATAGAGAAAATATTTTTTTCCTTTACCTGATAAAAGCTCTCGAGTTTGTTGCTTGTTCTGACATGTTTATTTTTTGGCTCTTTTGGATTAATGGGCATAGCTGTAAGATTTTGAAACAATTATGTTAAATACATAGGGAAAACCATAATTTCCAAATAGTCTTTTATGTCACATGTTAAGACCGGGTACAAGACTTGGACATGTTTGATATCGATATGTAGATGACCTCTATAATTGTCCATGTTGTACTTAGTCAAAACTACTCAATGACGAGGGTTTTTTAGGTCATTGTTTAAAGCTAACCAAGATCCACAAGGGAAGTCAATCTGGAATATGTGGTCAAAATGCCAATCCAAATTCGTAGGTGGGAATGGTGGGAACTTAGAAAAATAATATTTGAAAGAAAAAAATGACCTATCTGTTCCATAAGGGGGAATTTTCAAACTTGGAAGTTTTTCAGTTATTTTTTCATTTTAAACTAAGAGTTGTGTCATAGATAGTTCGACTAATATCACAAGGATTATAAGGAGTTTTAAAATAACGTTGGAAAACCTGAATTTATTTGATGTGTGTGCATCTACTCGTCTTCTACTAATTCTACATAAATAAAAAGGCATCAGATAGGTGTTGAGCCATCTTGAAAGGGTTTGTCACGCCCTGGTATAAGGCGGCCCACTAGCCTTCAAATTCTTAGGTATAGTGGAAATAAGGAGAAAATATGAAAAGGTTGAAGTGCATAATTCTCTTCTTGAAAAATTTCATACATTTTTTGAGCTAGTATTCCTTTGGTATGTAAAAAACATCAAAAATTCTTTCCTCTTTCGTAAAAAGAATATTGGCAGGAAATGTATGAAACTAAACTATCTAGCTAACAAGTTTGATTGGTATGCAATCGCCGTAATGCGTATTTCTTAAGAGATGAGCTTCGTCGACAATACACATAACTTGAATAATTTCATCCATATGTCATGGACTTCTTTTTGGTCTTCAACAATGGAGCATGCATATTATTTTCTAAACCAGCATGGTCCATAACTTCGATTGACAAAAGGCACCATGGTCGAGATGAAGGTTTTGCAAGTATAGAACATATCGAAGTAGGTCTCAAAAACTTCCTTTAGTGCAAAATTACCCTCATTAAGAGTAACTTGAGAAAGCCTCAGACCTTTGACATTCCTCTCCCAGTGAGGTGAAACCCTAGTTCTAAGGGAAGGTTCAAAAGTGGCATAGAGCCATAGTTGCAACAACCAAATAGGGCTAGAAACTCGAAGGCTTTCAAGATTTTTTTGATCCTTGAGATTATAGGAAGCAAGCCCCAATGATTTATACAGACCATAAAAAATCAATTTGATTAGGAAAAAATTTCTTCTTTCATGAAGTTGGGTGGCCAAAGGAATGGATTTTATGCTACCTGAAGAGAACTAGTGCAGAAAAACAAAATGGCAGAGCCAATAGGTAAGGAAGATATATGTTCTTGGGCACCTACACTATTATTCGAAGCATGATGATCCTTGATAAAAGAAATATAAGCAACCCGATTAAAATTGAAAATGGATTTGGTTTTTGTCATCACAGTGGGATAACACGACAGTTACCATTTCTTCTAACACCCTATTTTTCCTATATGCTATCCCATTTTGTTGTGTGGAATATGGTGCAGTTATTTGATGTATAATACCAGTAGACTCAAAATAATTAGGATGATAGAACTCTCCTCCTCTATCACTCCTAAAACATTTAATAAAATTTTCACGTTGAAGTTCTATTTGTGCTTTAAAAATTTGAATTTGTCTAAGACTTCATCCTTAGAGTGCATTAAATAAACATCAGTCAAAGTGACAAAATGTTATAGCGTCTTCTTGCATGTATCTTGATTCCAATTTCTCCCATAATTATTTTGTGGAGTTACCGCTCTGATAAATATCGAACAATGAATCACACATATCGTTGAGGATGTGTCTCATGCATACATAATCATCACTGTCCCACTTTTACCTATCCCTAGTTTCAGCAATTGTTTCATCTTCTTTTCTTTCGATTTTGGAATGTTAAGGACATGCACCACTTTCAATGTTGTGAAAAGGAATTCCATTTTTTTTCTGCCAACGGATAAAATTCCCTCCATCAAACTTCTCTAATTTTACAAAGCCAAAAGTCATCTCTTTAAGTGAAGCAACCACTGAATAAGATAATTGTTCCTTAAGATTGTTAGATATTTTGATTTTTGGTGTTACTGCAAAACTAAGAATAAATGGAGATGAAAATAGAGAACTTAATTTTCACAATAAAATTTCGAAGCATGTGTTTTTGCACTAAGCTTAAGGAATCGCTCCCACCAATCTTTATATGTTGGATGCAAAAGGAGTTACCGGCGAATTTCATGCAGGATACTTTGAAACCCTTAAAGAGAATTACACAATCTCTCTAAGCGTATCTTTTGATAGTATTTTATAGAATAATGTTTCTCTTATTTGCTCTCAAGTATTAGACAAGAAAAAGATGATTTAGAATGAGAAAGTAATTGAGACTTTTCAACTTTCATGCCGTAAAATTCTGCTGCATAGCTCTTTACTTCCAACATAGAAAAACACACATTTTAATAATCAAATAAAAAAATCAAAACAAACCTTTTAAAAAATATGAAAGTTGTTATTTTAATAGGATCAATTTCAATATTCGAACAAAAAGTTTTAAAAGAGAAAAAGTAAATTTGAATATTCAAACTGATTATAATGACAAAGAAAACTTTTGATTTGAATAATTATACTAGAAAAATAAAATATTCAGATTGAATATTTAAACCGAATATCTATAAAAATGAATCTTCTTATACCATGTACAATAGTTTTATTATTCAACACCCTACTTTTTCACTTTTTATTTTTTACATTATCTTCTCTTTCTTCCACTTAATAATTCAACATTCATTCAATTTTTACTCACTACAATGATTTTTGTTTAATACAACTCAACACTTTATTCCACTACCATTCACAACACACTAAAAATCGAAATAATCACAACAACCAATAAATTTATGCAAAATATTGCATGTGGTCCACACTCTCTCTTCATTCAACATGTTGAATCTTTTCGGCACCAATTAATTCACATCATATTTAATACTTCATTCAACATATCATTGTAAGGATTCAACTATTGAATAAATTATTCAACACCCCATTGTACATAGCCTTAGAATTTGTATATTCTTATTTCATTTTGATTTTTTTAAAAATTTTTATTTCTTTGGAGGGTATGTGTTTTGTGAGAAAAAAAGAGGGGTACGAACCAAAATATTGTGGAGTTACCTAGTATAATAGTTTTTGTTAGGATAAGGTATATGAGCTTAGTCTAGCCTAAAGTATTATCTACAAAGTTGGAGAATATTAAAGGGATTTTTTTGTATAGCTCTTATGAATGGAAAAAAAAATCTTTTAAAACTCAAAATTATTCTTCGGAGATGTATCTCCAAACGCATCATAAATCAAAGTGTTTCGAAGATGTATTTATGAAAATGTAAACAATCAGGGAATATTTCAAGTTGTTTCGGAAGTATATTTCTAAAACATGCCCTGACATATGATAAAAACATTTGTGACTAAATTGTTCCAAATCTTCTATAAGGTTTATGTAATATCTATGTACTATCAATGTTTCAATATCTATGTTATATTTACATAATTTTCTATTTCAAGGTTTATGATTTTTTGGAAATACATCTCAGAATTCACCAAAAAAAATGAAACTTTGTAACTTTGGAAATACATCTCCGAATTCACCCAAAAATGAAATTTCGTACCTTCAAAGATACATCTCTGAATTCACCTAAAAAAAAGAAATTTTGTAACTTCGGAAATACATCTCTGAACTCACCCAAAAATGAACTCTGGTGCGTTCAGAGATACATCTCCGAATTCTGGGGCTAAAAATGAAATTTCACTAGAGGTGGCTAAGAAGGTGTAAGGATGGGGGGGGAAAATTCTCATTTTAATTAATTGATAGATTTCATCCTTACATCCTACCATAACCCAACATTCCTATATGACATCACATAAAATAGCTGCAATTACACTTATGTCCTTATTAATTTTTCGTACTGAATTTTTTATGCAAGTATTTGATTTTTTTTTGAAAATTTTACCGTTTGGATGAAAAAAATACCAAATATTTTAAAATCATACAAGATATTTTTCAAAATTATGAAGAGTTATCGAACATTTAAAAAATTGTCGATAAAAAACACAAGTTTCTGCAAAAAAAAGTTGGAAAAATATTAGATATTTAAAAAATCTGATGCATTTTTATTGGTGATTTGAAAAACTCGGTGGACTTATATCATATATTTTAGCAAACTATACTTGATAAAATATAATATAATGCAAAAGGACTACAATATCATTACAAAACAAATCATGTAGACTTCCTAGCTGCTCCTTCTGAGTGCGTAATACATCATCACATATGTTGATTCTCATACTTTTGCAACTTCACTACAACTCTATCTCCATCGATCTATGACGGGAGGAAAAAGACAATTGTATTTCAACTTCACCTGAACCCAATTGTTATCAATAAAATCAATTGCAATAATTTTGTGTCTACTTTAAGTTATGCATGGAGCTATCACTAATGGAAAGAATGTGATGTTGAGCTTCATGGATAATGAGACCAATATGGAACTATACCTATAAGCAATAGGATAACCCATATTAGGGATCGTCATTGATTTCTCACAACCCTATACACCCAAGTTAGATACATGTAATCCACTTCTAACTTCTGGTATTGTTCTTAGAACAAATTGGAATACAATTGATTGTGCTGATAAAATTTATAATCTAATCACGTCTGAACCAAAGGCCAAGTCTCTTCACCCCATCCAAGTAAATTTCAAATTGCCTAGAAACCACAACTTCCATCTTTACCCACACCAAAAATGTCAACAATGTATGAATGTAAGAAAACGCGAAACTGAGACAAGTAAAGAAGTCTTAAAGTCTGGCTAACTGGTTGACTTTCAATTGGTATTGTAAGTGATCTCTTTATAGATTAACTTCCATGCGGTTCCCCAACATACTCCCACTACCAAGGATCACGATGCACATCATTCTTTTCACTTTTTTTACTCTTCTTATTTCCTCTATTTGCCTTGTACTTCATTGGAAGTGGACACATGAAAATTGTGGATGGATGTGTGTTGTTGCGGTAAAGTAGTAAGTATTTTTGTTTTACCGCTCCATATTGATTAGTGTCGTATCAATGATATTCAATAGTCACTATGTTTATAAACTTATGGTTACAAGATGTTTGGAAGTTTAAAGTTGCAGAATTTAAAACAAGCGAATGAAAAATGGATTTTTTGAGATATGAGAGCTTGTCAAGATTGAATTTCATCTGCCTATAAAGTATGCAATTTTTTCCAATTAGTTGTACACATTATAAAGAATCATCAATATCATAATGTATCACTCACAAAAAAGTTTATGTCTAAACTCTTATGTGATTAGTTATCAACCCCGATCATGTCTAACCGATTTTACGGGTTCTATCGTATTATTTAATCGATGAAGTCTCAACTTATAAAACATTATGACACATTACGACCCGATACTCATAGTGAATGTTAAACCTAAATATTTGTCTAGAGTTTAAAATCTAACATATGTTCATCTTAGTTCGAGTTTGAATCGTATTTGTCAATAACAATACAAACCCATTAAGATAAAGGTTAAAACAAAGATAACATCAATATATTTCAAGGATAAATTGTATAAAACACCATGTTCAATAAAAATACACCCTAATATGGTAAACTACATTAAATCCCAACAAGAAAAAGAATTAGCTACACATGGCAACTAAATACAAAATAAAGAGTGAAGAAGAATAAAAATCTACCACAATGTCCTGCTAGTTGATGCAAAACCCGCTCCAATTCTTCAAGATGGACCCTTATATTGTTGTTTTCCAAGGATCTCACACCCAAAATGGGTTTTAGGTTCTAAAACCCTAAAAAAACCCACATGCTCTTTACAAAATCTATTTTTACACTATATATACAAACTATGTGCAGAAATATTTGCCTGATGCCCAAAAGATTCTCCCGATGGAATATGACTTTTCACCGAGGAAAATATCCAAATTTCCTAGAGAAATAAACTTCTCCCGGTGCTTAAAATGCCCTGGATTCGCCTGGAGACCTTTGAGCGCTTAAAATTCTCCGAATTTTCCTGGCTAAATTGACAAGCACTTGTTAAACGTTGTTATCTCGACATTTTTATTTAGTAGACACTCCTTTTTGGTGCTTCCTTTTACTTGGCTAGTTAATCCTTCAATCGAAGTTACTCCTAACCAACACTTGAACCAACGTTATGCAAATTAAAAATATATACAATATGAACAAATTTTCAAAGCTTAAAAAGATAGAAACTATTGTGATGCTTTTAATATATAAAAACTAATCCCCGACAACGATACTATTATGTTGTTACGGTTAAGCAGTAATCAAAATTAAGTATTTTTGTTTTATTGTCTCCACATGGATTAGTGTGACACCAATGTCGTTCAACAATGACTATGTTGTTAAGATTATGGTTACAAGATGTTTGGAAGTTCAAAGTTGCAGAATTTAAAACAAGCGAGTGAAAAATGGATTTTCATAGACACAAGAGTTTGTCAAGATTGAATTTCATCTACCCATAGAGTATGCAGTTTTTACAAATCAGTTGGACACAATCTAAACAATTATCAATATCATCATGTATTACTCATAAAAGAGTTTATGTCAAAACTCTTATGAGATTAAGTATAAACTCCAGTATTGTCTAATCGACTTTGCGGGTTCTATCGTATTGTTTAATATATGATGTCTCAACTCATTAAAAAATACTATGCATTATGAGCCGACACTCACGGTCAATGTTAAACCTAAATATATTTCTAGAGTTTAGAATCTAACAAATGTTCATCTTAGTTCGAGTTTGAACAATATTTGCCAATAATAATCCAAACGCAATAAGATAAAGTTTTAAAAAAAATATAACATCAATATAATTCAAGAAAAAATCATATACAACACCATGTTTAATAAAAATACACACTAATATGGTAAAGTACATTCAATCCCAACAATAATAGGAATTAGCTACACATGACAACTAAATACAAAATAAAGAGTGAGGAAGAACAAACATCTACCACAGTGTCTCGTTGATTGATGCAAAACCCACTCCAATTCTTCAAGATGGACCATTCTCTTGTTGTTTTCCTAGGATCTAACACTCCCAAAATGGTTTTTAGGTCCCAAATCCCTAAAAACCTAAAAGCTCTTTACAAAATCTATTTATACATTATATATACAAGTTTTGTACAGACAACGTCGCCCGACGCCCAAAAGATTTATCCGTCATAATGTCACTTTTCACCGGTGAAAATATCCAAATTCTCCTGGTGAAATAAGTTTCTCTTTGCCCTTAAAATGCTCTGGATTCGCCTAGCAAAATTGATAGGACATAAACTTTTTGCTTTATTGCTTTGTGCATTCTCTTCCATTGTTTGTGTCTTCTTCTTTTAGGCTTGATCAAACACTTTTCTGCATAATAACACCCAAATCAAAGATTCTACTACTAAATACTAAAAATGATAAATTCTAGCAAATCTTGGGGAAAACGATAATTGAATATGCAAAACAGAGCTAAAAATGCCAAGTTTTCAAGCGAAAATTTACAAACATTTGGCCCTCATCATTGTGTTAGTTCCCTTAACTTTTTATTCATTACCCTCTAGCCTATAATATCCAGTTTACTAAAATACCTCTTTAATTATTCACACTCTTCTTTTAAATCCAATTGTGTCCTACTTTCTTCTTAATTGACCTCATACTCTTTAATGAATATTTGTAAGACATGAATTAATTCTAATGGAATATGCTCACATTGTAATTGAAGATCTGCTAGTTCACACACACAAGTTAACCCATGTGTTATTTTAATGAAGCATTCACATGCAAATTTATCATTACCAACCAATGTTATCTTGTCCACCTTCTTTCCAATGTGTTGTTTACATAGTATTGAAATGAAGATGTGTACACAATCTGGAGTAAAATGGAGTGTTACACTGATACTAAATGTTGTCAACTCTTTTTTTAATTAATACTCTAATTGAACCTAGTTTCAACTTAAATATGGTGTTAGTAGTATACTAAATTCTACATAAATCTCCCCTACTATTTGTCAGCATATTTTTTAGTCTCCAGTGAGCAGACTCATCCCTAAAATACATAAACAAAACAAAATGTCATTATTTGATAATTAGTAATGTAACTATATTCAAATGCACATTAATGCATTTGTTCATGGTCATGTTCTCTATATGAGTGACTCTATTAGTCCAAGATGTAACAAAATATTTCTTTATAGGGTGCCATCATAGTTTTGCGCACATACTAACAAATTTTAAAATATTAACACATACAACCTCAAAATGATTAAGGAGTACCAAAAACTTAGACTCTGTATTTGAATATATGATGTTGTTTCATAGTTCTATAAAATGCTCATGCCTATATGTTTCAACATACTCCTTACACTTTATACTAACATTTTTGAAATATGGAACAAACATAACAAATAGGATGAGTTTAGAAACACAACTTCCACAATATTAATCAATGTCAGTCACAGTCTATAACCAAAATCTTCTATAGAAACTTCTCAGAAGCTAACAAGTATGTTAGCTTCTCTAGTACCCATGTGAATTTTTCCTCCAATTCATGTTCCATATAGGCAAATTAGATCGAAAATGTCAACTTCATGGATGCAACTCCAACAATCTCAAGTAGGGGATCCAAATGACACCGTCTATGATCAGTGTATTGATCCTCTTCATGTACTCTTAAAGATTTCCTAGATTTAAACGTATAACCCTAAATTTGGTTGCTTGTGGGGAGCCAGTGATAGGAACACAAACATGCCTATCAGAAATAGACGGGAAATGCTTGTATATCCAACACTGCACAAGAAGAAATTACATTTAAAAAACTTATTTGATCAATAAGAACTAAATAAATAAAACATAATAAATAATCACACCTGAAATAAGCTCATATAACCAACAAGCTACCTTGTCTTCAAAGGCAGTAAGATCTTTAAAATAGTGTATAGTATTGCCAAAGCAACACAATGAATGCCTGGTCAACATGCCTAAGCTTAGTAAACAGGGAGATATATATGGCATAAAAGCATCCACAAGACTAATCCACTAGGATATTACATCCTATAATATGCAACATGTATACTAATTTTTGAAAAATTCAAACCAACAACCTCTATAACGAGAATTTTGAAATACAGTAAGCATGTATGCAGTTTTACCGAACATTTCAGAATACCGGTAAAAATACATATGTTTTAACCAGATTTTTCAAAAACTCCAATAAAATTGCATTTATATGATGGGCTTTTACCCAACATTTAAAAAATGCCGATAAAAATGCTTGATTTTTGTAAAATGTGTTATACATCTTAAATATCTATTAAAAAATAAAAGTATTAACCTAAAAATAAACTCGATGGGTCTTATAAATTTATGTAAAAGGCTCGAAAATTCAATTACTCGCACATGTTTTCTCAAAAGATAATTTCTTATGGCATCCTAGATAGGGGGAAAAACCCTATGAATAACCAAAAATGCCCCCCAGATATGCATTTCTGGGACACACCTTTGTTTTTTTAAAATCATGTTTGAAACTGGAAATACAACTAGGTTTGTTGCCAGATATGCATATTTCATTCATGTATAGACAGTTTAGACCATATTATTATGCAGGTTTTGGTGCATTTACAAAATATGCATTAAAATACGATTTCAACTAAATACGAAGCAATCACAAAATACATACAAATGTTCATAAATATTATGTTCCAAAATACGATACGCAAAATATTCCTTAAAGTGTTATCTAAATAATCCAAAATATGAAAAACATAATAGTACTATAAACAAAATGCATCTAAAACTATCATACTATTGAGTATGGCGGATAATGATTCGACCCGTGATATTCGCGACACTCCTCCGTTGTTGTCTGTAATACAGAGCCTCCCAGCCTCCATCGTGATGGCATCTAGAACACCTCTAACATCAGAGCCATCAGGAAACAAACCTCCATCAATACCACATGTGTAATCTCCACGATATGAAGGCACTTAGGCAACACATCATAAGCATGCATGATTGGCCATATCATCCTCCTCTTTTAGAAGCTCCGCATGTGTTAGTCTAGGTGGGTTACCTAGAGCCTCCTGTACCAAATATGAATGTGACACCTTGAAGAACCATAAGATATATCCATTCTCATATACCATATATCCTCATAGGCCAGGCGGTCTGTAACACCCCAACTAAATACCCCGAATATATTAATTAAATTAATATCTAGATCATCTTTTAATCAGAGTTAACACGGAAATCAGGGATGTCACAACTAATAAATGAAATAAACCTTCAATCAAACAGAGCTATGCTACCGAGGATCAACATTTTCAATAAATCGGTCAAACTAAGACCATGTCTTACGGAAAATACCATCACCAAAAACGGAATAATTCAATCATTATATTCCCATCAAAATTTTAATTAAACAATAAACAAATGTCTAATTCCTCATCTCGTCCCCGTGTTACAATCTAATCGAGCATGACGACACGCGGACTAAACGATAAGCTCTAGAGCCATCCTCACCGACTCTTCACTAACCTTAATCGAAATGGTAAAGTAAGGGTGAGACTTCTCATAATTAAAGCATATTATAAGTCTTTCAATCAATAATATATCACAAGCATATTATTTCACCCACTTAACATAAATTGATTCACACACACAACCACATTCATCATGCATAATCATAATAATCAAAGAAGAGTAACACCGAAGACATCCTAACATGTTACCACTTCATACAAATATAATGCACTCAATGCATGCGGTACCGACACGTGACCAAGTCACCCAACATCGATCCATCATCAACCGGATACGCTCCATCCATTCGTCCATAACCACCGGACACGAATCCAAATAACCACCCATCCTCACTCGTATCGGTTATCGGCAATCCAAGTCAAATTCCGCACAATGAGAATTAACTTCACCAAACAATGCAAATGCACGCACATCACTAGCATGCAACATCAATCAGTCTATGTATACATTCATTTAACATAACTGAATCACCACAATCAACATGATACATCAACCAATCATGCATACATCTAACATCAGCATAAACATGCTAACCAATCACCATGATATATCACCAACCATGCATACATCTAACGTCAGCATAAACATGCTATTACATCTACACCATACAATACATCCATCAACACAGGATCTCTGCTATATACAATTCAATATGCGTCAGTCAAAAGTCACCTATCTCGGAATTTGGCTCATTTTCAAAATAATTTCAAGTTTTGGAAAATATTTTCATTTCATAAAATAGAGCATTAAATTTAGAAAATAACGTCCAAAACGGCGCTCAAAACGGACTTACGGTTTGAAAGTTATGAATTTTCAAAGTTTGACATTTTTCAAAAATTTGAAGTGGAACCCGGTTCCTACATATACAGGAACCGGTTCCTGAAACGTTCCAAAACCTCGCTTCTGGAAAAATGTATGGGAACCCGGTTCCTACCCATACAGGAACCGGTTCCTGAGTGCATTTTTCCAGTTTTTGCCAATTTTCCAAAGTGGAACCCGGTTCCTCCCCACTGGGAACCGGTTCCCACGTGTTAAAAAGCCATTTCTTGCACTTTTTACAACATTTCTTCATTCTCAATCCAACCCAAACTTGTCCATACGAATCCCAACATGGAAAACACTAAACCACCTCTTATTGACATCATTATCACATCAAACAACATATTTCCATCATTTATTTTCATCTACTGACACTCTAATCATATTCCATACGTATTCTGACACAATCAGACTCAATCTGACACCATCTGACACTATTAGGTACACATCCATGGGAACCTAGAAATTCCTAAACATAGATTTCCTAACATGCTATGATCTATAATATTAAAATCAAAACCTATAATAAGCAATAACCAATCGAAATCACCCCTTACCTTGTGGGTTCTTCGATTTCTGACGCTTCTAGGTTTCTTCCTTCTTTTCTCCTCTTCTCACTTCACGTATCTTGTTTGTTTTCCAAAATGACTCATTTCCTTATTAAATTCCTTTAATTCCTTTTTAACATAATTAAAATAAATCAATTAATGTGAGTAGAGTCTTTTACTCCTCACACCCCACTTTACTCAACATACTCCCAATAAATCCATATTTAATCTCAATAATTCAATATATTAATAAATTACATTCTCAATTAAATTAATAATTAAAAATCGTAATTATTTAATTACCGAATTATTTTGGGGTGTCACAACTCCCCCCAACTTAAAAGAGTTTTCGTCCTCGAAAACATACCTCAGACGAATAGTTCGGGATACGAGTCCTTCATCTGACTCTCCAGCTCCCAAGTGACATTTCCATCAGCTGGTCCTCCCCAAGCCACTCTTACCAATGCAATCTCTTTGCCTCGCAACTGCTTCAACTTTCGATCCTCAATCCTCGCAGGCACCGCTTCCACAGTCAAATTCTCCCGTACCTGTATATCATCTACCCGAATCTCATGAGACGGATCAAGAATGTACTTCCTCATAGACACATGAAAACATCATGCGATTCGCATGACAAAAGCAATCGATATGCAACCTTCCCAACTCTTTGGTAATCGAAAGGACCAATAAATCGTGGAGTCAACTTTGACTTCAAAGCTCGACAATACCACATCGGAGTAACTCGCATAAACACATGCTCTCCTTCACTAAACTCAAGGTCTTTCCTCCTCTTATCATGATAACTTTTCCGACGACTCGAAGTCCTCATCTTCTCTGAATCATCTTAATCTTTTAAAGTTTGTTGAACAATTTCGGTCCAACCACAACACTCTCCGATACCAACACAATGGTGTCCGACACCTCCTACCATACAATGCCTCAAACGGAGCCATACCAATACTCGAGTGAAAGCTATTGTTGTAGGTAAACTCAATCAACAGCAGATAACTATCCCAAGCTCCACCCTTCTCTAACACACAAGCTCTCAACAAATCTTCCAACGATAATCGTTCTTTCCGTCGACCATCATGCATGGATGATAAGCGGAACTCAAACGCAACTTGGTACCCAAGGCTTCTTGCAATCCCGTCCAGAACTTAGATGTAAACCTCGGATCCCGATCCGACATAATACTAGACGGAATACCATGCAAACTCACAATCTTTTCGACATACAATTCTGCCAACCTCTCCATCGGATAATCCATTCTTATCGGAATGAAGTGAGCAGATTTTGTCAACCTATCCACAATAACCCAGATGGAATCGCAATTCTTAGCTGTTCTTGGCAAACCAGACACAAAATCCATTGAGATTCCATCCCATTTCCATTCTAGAACAAACAACGGCTCCGTCAATCCTGACGGCTTCTGATGCTCGATTTTCGACTTCTGACAAATCAAACAAGCATACACAAACTCAGCAATTTCCTTTTTCATTCCCGGCCACCAAAACAACTTTTTCAAATCATGGTACATTTTAATAGCACCGGGATGTATACTCAACCCGCTACGATGCCCTTCCTCTAAAATGCTCTTCCTGATCTCAGCAACATCCGGAACACACACCCGATCACCAAATCTCATAACACCATTCTCGTCAATTCGGAACTCGCCTCCTTGACCTTGGTTGATCAATGTCAACTTATCAACTAAACCAACATTAGATTTCTGTCCATTTCTAATCTCTTACAAAATACCACTAGTCAGTTTCAGCATACCCAGTTTCACACTATTCAGAGTAGTTTCACAAACCAAACTCAGATCTCTGAACTGCTCAACCAAATCTAACTTGCGGACCATCAACATCGACATATGCAAGGATTTCCTACTCAAAGCATCTGCAACAACGTTTGCTTTACCAGGATGGTAGTTCAAACCGAAATCGTAATCCTTTAGGAATTCTAACCATCTTCTCTGCCTCATGTTCAGCTCTTTCTGATCAAAGAGATACTTCAGACTCTTATGATCACTGAATACCTCAAATCGAGAACCATATAAATAGTGTCTCCACAACTTCAAAACAAATACGACAGCTGCCAACTCCAAATCATGAGTCGGATAATTCCTCCCATGCACTTTCAATTGTCGTGAAGCATAAGCCACGACCTGCTTATCTTGCATCAACACACCACCTAATCCCATTAATGATGCGTCACAATACACCACAAAAGACTTAGCCGGATCTGGCAAAATTAAGATCGGAGCACTTGTCAACCTCCTCTTCAGCTCTTGAAATCCTTTCTCACATTCAACATCCCAAACAAATATCTGACCCTTCCTTGTCAACTTAGTCAATGGCAACGCTAGTTTGGAAAATCCTTCAATAAACTTCCGGTAATAACCTGCAAGACCCAGAAAACTACGGATCTCAGAAGCATTCTTCGGCGCTTCCCACTGAGACACCGCCTCTACCTTCGTAGGATCAACAGCAATCCCATTCTTGGAAATCACATGACCAAGAAAACTCACCTCCTCTAACCAGAATTCACACTTGGACAACTTCGCATAAAGCTTCTTTTCTTTCAACAATTCCAACACAACTCTGAGATGTTCTGCATGCTCCTCATCGCTTTTCGAATAAATCATAATATCATCGATAAACACTACTACGAACTTGTTGAGATACGGATGAAATATCCTGTTCATATACTCCATGAAAACACCAGGTGCATTAGTAACTCCAAACGGCATAACGGAATATTCATAATGTCCATACCTCGTTCTAAATGTAGTTTTCTGAATATCCTCTGACTTCACACGAATCTGATGATATCTAGATCTCAGATCAATCTTACTAAACACACACGCTCCAACGAGTTGATCCATCAAATCATCAATCCTCGGCAAAGGATACCGATTCTTGATTGTAACTTTATTCAACTGTCGGTAGTCAACACATAATCTCATTGAACCTTCCTTCTTCTTAACCAACAACACCGGAGCACCCCACGGCGAAACACTCGGACGAATAAACTTCTTCTCCAGCAATTCTTCTAACTGCTTCTTCAATTCAGCTAATTCAGATGCCGACATGCGATAAGGCGCCATCGACACCGGACTAGTTCCAGGAATTAAATCTATAGTAAATTCTACCTCTCTCTCAGGTGGCAATTCACTAACGTCTTCCGGGAACACCTCTGGAAATTCATTCACCACTGGCAATCCATCACCTTTCACTTTACCCTCCGCTTATATCGCAGAATACAACATAAACACCATCGCACCATCCTTCACAGCTAGGTTCATCTGCTTAACTGACATAATCTCACTTTCGACTTTAACCTCTTCAGGGAAAATGACCGTCTTCTCAAAACAGTTGATATGAACCTGGTTGAATTCCAACCAGTTCATTCCAAGGATGATATCAAGTTGTTCTAGCGGTAGGCACACTAAATCCATACGAAACCCCTATCAAAATCACAACAGACAATTCCTACAAACATAAAGTAGTCGAACCCGACGCAGAGTATCAATAACCATACTTCCATCCATATTAGAAATTTCCAAATTCAATCTCTTAGCACAATCTAACGAATAAAAGAATCGTAGCTCGGATCAATAATCGCAATCAAAGGTATGCCATTAATAAAACATGTACCTTTAATCACCGATCATCGGTTTAGTTTCGATCCGGACAATGCAAACACTTTACCACCATTTTCTTGGGTTTGTGCGAGGACGAGTATGACCCTCTTCACCACAGTTGTAGCAAGTCACCAATTTCACTCTGCGGTCATTGGCCACATGGCGAACTTTCCACACTTGAAACACTTCTTATCATTGCTCTTACCCACCATACGATGTCTGTCTCACCACACTTATAGCACCTAGCGGAAGAACTAGAATCTCCTCCACCGATTTCTTCCAACCTCCGGATCTCTGATTACTCCTATCATAAGGCTTACCACGATCCATCTGTTGCTTACCTTTCCTGTCAACATACCCTCGAGCATTCGACTTAGTGTTAGCAAGATCCTCCTCTAGAATCCTCCCCAACCGATCGAAAATCTTCGGATCTGATACGAATACCGCTTAATCTCATCACGAAGACCATTTTCAAACTTGATACATTTGGAAAATTCTCCATCCGCATCGTTGGGGTAATGAGCATAATACTGCTAACTCAAGAAACTTGAAGCATACTCACCGACTCTTGTTGCTGAGTTCGAACTCAATCTCCTTCTTACGATGTCCTCGGAAAATACCTCCTCGAAAAGCTCTCACGAACACGCCCCAAGGCACACCATCTTCTTCCGTTCGTAGCAACCCACCACCATCGCCTCCTCGGCTAACATGTGAGTTCCATATCTCACCTTGACCCCTCCGCAATCAATCACTCAAGATCCTCTCGATCTCCTTCAACCACTTCGAGCATCTTCGGATCATGCGTGCCCTTGAACAATGGAGGATTATTCCTCCGAAAATTCCCCAATTGTCATCACCAATCGCAGCCCCTGGTTCCTCCGAGCACCCGACCAACATTCCCAAAGCCTCGGCAATAGCATCATCATTCCTTCCGTTACCTCTTCCGCCATTGTTCGTAACATAACAAAACAATCTACATCAGACACAAGTATCGGCGGTGTCACTTCACACTAGTCGCATACTAAAGGGATAACGACACGTGACAAGACCGACTATGCTCGATACCACTATTGTAACACCCAACTAAATACCCGAATATATTAATTAAATTAATATCTAGATCATCTTTTAATCGAGTTAACACGAAATCGGGATGTCACAACTAATAAATGAAATAAACCTTCAATCAAACAAGAGCCATGCTACCGAGGATCAACATTTTCAATAAATCACCAAACTAAGACCATGTCTTACATGAAAATACCATCACCAAAAGCGGAATAATTCAATCATTATATTCCCATCAAAATTTTAATTAAACAATAAACAAATGTCTAATTCCTCATCTACGTTCCCCAGTGTTACAATCTAATCAGAGCATGACACTGATACGCGGACTTAAATGACAAGCTCTAAAACCATCCTCACTGATTCCTGAGCTGCTAACTTTAATCAAATTGTAAAGTAAGGTGAGACTTCTCATAATTAAAACACATTATAAGCTTTTCAATCAATAATATATCACAAGCATATTATTTCACCCATTTCATCATAAATTCAGATTTTAACACTCAGACACAATCATACAAGTCATTATGTATAATCAATAACCAACCAAAGAATTGTAACACTGGAAGACATCCTAACATGTTACAATCTCATGCAAACACAAATGCGACTCAATGCATGTGGTACCAACACGTGACTAAGTCACCCAACACCGATCCATCATCAACCGGATCGGAACCATCGATTCGTCCATAAACACCGGACACGAATCCATTAACCACCCATCCTCACTCGGGTATCGGTTATCGGCAATACAAGTCAAATTCCACACAATGGGAATTAACTTCACCAAACAATGCATATGCATGCACAACACCAAAGATGCAATATTCAACAGTTATGACCACATCGACATCATAAACCATCATCAACCACAACATGATATCATCAACTATCATGAAATAAATCATCACAAAGCATAATATGCCAAACACTTACCCTTCAATTGGTAAGACTATTCACCAGTATATACCAAAACAACAACAACTAAGATCAATAACTATCAGGCATATACAACACCAACAAAACACATGGTATCAATACAATCATGAACACACCGATTATCATAAACCGAATCAAAACCAAAACATGATATCTCAACGATCATGCACACCATCATTAGCAACATAAACATGCTTTTCATTCACGAATACGAATACATCCATTCCTCACGGTTTCTCGCTACATACACACCCATGTGCATCAAATAATCACTTACTTGAAATTGACTCATTTTCAAAATAATTTCAAGTTTTAGAAAATATTTTCATTTTATAAAATAGAGCATTAAATTTAAGAAATAACGTCCAAAACGGCGCTCAAAACGGACTTACGGTTTGAAAGTTATGAATTTTCAAAGTTTGATATTTTTCAAAAGTTTGCTGCAGAACCCGGTTCCTGCCTATGTACAACCAGTTCCCGAGTTCAAAATTCACGTTTCGGAAAATGTATGGGAACCGGTTCGACACATACAGAACCGGTTCGAGTGTATTTTTGCTGTTTAATTTTTCATCGGAACCGGTTCCTACCCACGAACCGTTCCTACGTCCTAAAAAGTCAATTTCGCACTTTTGACAAAGATTTATTCATTCTCAACCAAAACCAAACATACCCATACAATTGCAACATGAGAAACACCAAAATAAATCTATTTTGCACCATTATAACATCAAACCACAATATTCCATCATTCCTATTCATCAATCGACACTCTAATTGTTTTCGATCTATAATCCGACACAATAGGGATAATTCTACTAACCCTAACATTCTAAACCGGATTCCCTAACATACTATGATCATACCATTGAATATCTAAACCGATAATATGCATTAACTAATCAAAATCACCCCTTACCTTGTGAGTTCTTCGAATTCTGACACTTTAGGTTTTCTTCCTTCCTTTTCCTCTTCTCAACTTCACGTATTCTTGTTTTCTCCAAAATGACTCTTTCTTTTCTCTTTTCCTTATTTTATTCCTTTAACATAAATAAAATGAATTAAATAATGTAAGTAGAGTCTTTTACTCCTCACACCTTCACTTTACTCAACCCACCTCTGATAATTCCATTCTTTTATTCCATAATTAATCCCAATAAATCCAATATATTAATAAATTATATTCTCAATTAAATTAATAATTGAAAATCATAATTATTTAATTATCGAATTATTTGGGGTGTCACAGGGTGCATGTGTGAAAGAAGTGTGTTGATTTCAGATTTTTTTTCTTGAAAATTAGTGGGCTATGTTCATTATTATCTTGCCATACACGCCTAGTTACTAGCAATTTATAGGGTGCGGAAAGTAAAATGCGGAATGTAAAGGCGGAAATGTAAAAGTGCGGAAAGTAAAACCTACGCTATTACATGGCTTTGGGGCAGATACATAATTTAAAATGCGGAAAATAAAGACCTAATTTAAACTATTACATCCCATGAACAGTTACATTATTGGAAAAATAAAACAGTAAAAGAAATTGTCTGAATCGGATCAACCTGCATAAGAAGAAGAAATCGGAAAATGCAATATGAATCGAACAAGAGAAAAGATGTTAGAAAAATGCAAGTTTTAATATGAGAAAATTTTTATATGCTGGAAATAAGATAAATAAGTTAAAATAATTTTTTGGGATTTTTTAATGCATAAATAATAATTTAAAATGAATTTATAATGATTTAAATGCTAAAATAAAAATAAAAATAAATATGCATGCAAAAATTATATTTTTTAATTTATTAAATTAAATAAACATTTTCAGAAAACAAATGCAAAAAGAATAAATGTTTTTGGTGACTTTTTAATGCAAAAATAAAATTATGAAAATAATTAAAACAATGCAAAAATATTAAATAAATAAGAAATATGGAAAAATAGAAAAAATATGAGAGTTTTGGAAAAAGAATGAAAACCGGTGCCAGTGAGGATCGAACCCATGACCAGGAGGGGTATCTATACACAGTGAATGCCTTAACCACTAGGCCATGTGACACTTGGTGTTTCTGAAGTGAAAATCAAACGCCTATGAATGATTACGTGTCCCTGGATTGTGACACCCGGACACGAATCCAGCCTAACCACCCATCCTCACTCGGGTATCAGTTATCGGCAATCCAAGTCAAATTCCGCACAATGGGAATTAACTTCACCAAACAATGCAAATGCACACACATCACTAGCATGCAACATCAATCAGTCTATGTATACATTCATTTAACATAACTGAATCACCACAATCAACATGATACATCAACCAATCATGCATACATCTAACATCAGCATAAACATGCAAACCAATCACCATGATATATCACCAACCATGCATACATCTAACATCAGCATAAACATGCTAACCAATCACCATGATATATCACCAATCATACATACATCTAACGTCAGCATAAACATGCTATTACATCTACACCATACAATACATCCATCAACACAGGATCTCTGCTATATACAATTCAATATGCGTCAGTCAAAAGTCACCTATCTCGGAATTTGGCTCATTTTCAAAATAATTTCAAGTTTTGGAAAATATTTTCATTTCATAAAATAGAGCATTAAATTTAGAAAATAACGTCCAAAACGGCGCTCAAAACGGACTTACGGTTTGAAAGTTATGAATTTTCAAAGTTTGACATTTTTCAAAAATTTGAAGTGGAACCCGGTTCCTACATATACAGGAACCGGTTCCTGAAACGTTCCAAAACCTCGCTTCTGGAAAAATGTATGGGAACCCGGTTCCTACCCATACAGGAACCGGTTCCTGAGTGCATTTTTCCAGTTTTTGCCAATTTTCCAAAGTGGAACCCGGTTCCTCCCCACTGGGAACCGGTTCCCACGTGTTAAAAAGCCATTTCTTGCACTTTTTACAACATTTCTTCATTCTCAATCCAACCCAAACTTGTCCATACGAATCCCAACATGGAAAACACTAAACCACCTCTTATTGACATCATTATCACATCAAACAACATATTTCCATCATTTATTTTCATCTACTGACACTCTAATCATATTCCATACGTATTCTGACACAATCAGACTCAATCTGACACCATCTGACACTATTAGGTACACATCCATGGGAACCTAGAAATTCCTAAACATAGATTTCCTAACATGCTATGATCTATAATATTAAAATCAAAACCTATAATAAGCAATAACCAATCGAAATCACCCCTTACCTTGTGGGTTCTTCGATTTCTGACGCTTCTAGGTTTCTTCCTTCTTTTCTCCTCTTCTCACTTCACGTATCTTGTTTGTTTTCCAAAATGACTCATTTCCTTATTAAATTCCTTTAATTCCTTTTTAACATAATTAAAATAAATCAATTAATGTGAGTAGAGTCTTTTACTCCTCACACCCCACTTTACTCAACATACTCCCAATAAATCCATATTTAATCTCAATAATTCAATATATTAATAAATTACATTCTCAATTAAATTAATAATTAAAAATCGTAATTATTTAATTACCGAATTATTTTGGGGTGTCACACGGTCTATATACACCCTAAATGGATTTATCACCTGGTTCCCTCATAGTGGATCGAATGAAGTGGCACGTGGCTGAACCTTAGTATATGTAGGGACAAGTGACCATCCGGATATGCGAGGGAAGTGTTGTAGGATCCATGCTTGAATTTTACCATCATTAGTAAGTAACAACATCAAAGTAATTTACATAAAAAGAAAAAATAACATAAGAATAAGAAATGTTACCATCAAAAGTGTGATGGTGTCGGTCATATGCTTTTCCATTTAATGCCTCTGTATAACTTCTAGTATAAATACAACAAACAATATGCTCCAGCCCAATTCCACTCAAAGATCCGCTGAAAATTGATAAAGAAACACAGTTATATAATATCAGTGTAAGTGGCACTAGTGTGCATAAAAATCGGCATGCCAACCAAATATAAAAGATATACCATCATAGCACGTGTTATGTACTAGGATACATGCAGATCATCACTTCTAGCTTGTTGTGCATGCCCTAAGTAAGTTGTGAATACATTCTGCATGTAGCTAAATTTGACATGACACCCACGAGTTTTGTCGATCTCAGCCATAACACCCTCTGGAGTAACTCCTAAGTACTTCAGCAACATATCTAACGCATCCACTTTAGTGCACCTCTCATGATCTAACAACCTTCCTCTAATCGGAAGGTACAACAGACACACAACATTGTCTAGTGTGTTTGTCATCTCACCATGTGGTAGGTGGAATGACGATGTCTTGTGATTCTATCTCTCAACAAAAGCATTAACCATACCATGATTAACGGTAATATATCCACATAAGACCAAACCCCGTAACCCAGTGATGTGCAACGACACTTGGAACTATGGCTCGGCAGGTGGTACCAGACGATTTATCTTTCGTGAATGGTTAATTATCTTGAGTGGATCACAGTCCTGCATGCATAGATAAACACCCAAGAATTAAATGAACATAATACTTAGCAAAAAAAATAAGCACGGAATGCAACAATTGTTAAATGAAATATGTACCTCTTCGTCCCATAAGTATTTAGCAGTATGATCCAAATACAACATGAGTAATGACAATTCATAAGGTATTACTCCAAAACCCAAAGGCGCCTCTGGTGCAACCTGTAGTTCTTCCTATAATGTCACCTCTGGTATAGGATGGGTCGCCGATGCAGATTGGGTGGCCTTTAGTGTCAGTTGGGTGGGAACATATGTAGGATGGGTGAGAGCAAGTGTCGGCAAGGAAAAAGAAATCTCTTTTATCTCAAAGACCATAGGGCATCCGTGGGTGGAAGGAGGTGAAGAGACATGGACCAAATGTGGTGCAGTATGTGGGTGGGAACCAGATGTCTCTCCTGTTCCAGATACATGCGGTGAAGTAGTACGTCTACGGGAGGATGAAGGCAGAGATGGATGGATAAGAGACTCTCGCCTTCTCATCAATAGAGTGGAAGTAAAAACACTATCGACAATGGGCGCATCTAGAACAGCCTGTCTAGGAGCCTGAATCCTTTCCCTACACACAGAAGCATGTTGTGAAAGTCTCCCGTGTCGCAATCTGGATGGTCTCTTAGCCATAATACATGTAGAATAAGCGAAATAAGTATTAAAAAGTAACACTCTTATATAAAAAATAGGGGAAAATTATTTGATGCATAACCGGAAGTATACTTTCGATTTTAGTCAAGAACAAAATTGGAAATACACTTCCGGTACGACCTGCAACCTTAAAACACAAATTGTATGTAAAATATAAAAAAAAAACTCAATAATGCTTAAAACAACTTACAATTTATGATTCTCCTTGGTTGATTTCGATTATGCCTGATGGTTTTCTTATGTGTTGCGTTAAATTGATGGACTTTGAAACAATGAGTATTTTGGAACAATGGGGTTATGGGAGATTTTGTGTTTTGTATTTGTGTTTGGAACAAATGAGTAAAGAGAAGAGGTAACGCGGGTATATGTTAAAATACAAACCATAAGTATCCTTATGATTTAGAATCAGTGTTGCATTTTCGATTCGTATCAATATGATAGGGTGTGGCTTCTCACAGTGTAACTATTTAGTTCATTTAAAATTTAATCAGAAATACAACATCGATTTAAAAACCGTAAATGTACTTTCGATTTATATGATTTTTTTTCATATAATAGGATAGGCACCGGAAATATATTTCCGGGTTCTTGAGGGTTATTTGAAAATTCTCTTATCAAAATTCCAAAAATGAAATATGATAAAGATATTTTTTTCTTTCTTTTTTTTTTAGCTAAAGGAGGAAACACAATTATTTTGGGGGTGCTAATAAAATCTTGGGGGTGCAAGGTAAATTTTTAACAAGTTGGACTAGATCCAAGGGAATTAGGGAATTAAACATAGCCCTGAAAATATGATAGCTACTAGCTTAATGAATATACTTTTCAAGCAAATATATAGTTTAATTAGTACTATCTTGCCAAGCTTATACTCTCCCCCTCTTTTTTAATGTCGGATTTTTGAAGAACTTTTCCTAATCAATATCATTTTCAAATTTTAAAATAATGTTAGTTCCAAATATTCGTTAAGATTACTCATAATTAATTATTATAGAGAAATTTAAAAAAAAATAAAAAAATTAGAAGTATTGTAACTAAAACATATTTTTAAAATTAATTAGTTTTCTTAATAAATATGTAAGCTTATGTATTCCACTCTTGGAGATTTGGGAATAAATTTTAGACGTATAAAATTGATTTTGACTCATTTGATTGATTTTGAGTATGATTGAGTTTTTTATTTTATTTTTAGAATTGATTATAATTTAAACTAAAATTAATAATATTTTAGTTTAAATTTAATTTTGTAATGAAATTTGTTTTTTTAACTTCTTTTATATAAGATAATTAAAAACATATACTAATTCACGTTTGATATAAA
Source organism: Vicia sativa (assembly GCA_021764765.1). Classification (NCBI taxonomy): domain Eukaryota; kingdom Viridiplantae; phylum Streptophyta; class Magnoliopsida; order Fabales; family Fabaceae; genus Vicia; species Vicia sativa. The sequence continues at coordinate 122,001,296 of CM038797.1, forward strand.
TGAATTTTACTGAAATAATAATTTTAAAAATAAGAAGTAAAGAAAATAGAATGAATAAATATTAGGACAATACTTACATATAATTCTTTAAATATGACTTTTACTGTTTTTCAATGAAAATATGACAAATATATAATTTTCTCTTATATATATATATATATATATATATATATATATATATATATATATATATATATATATATATATATATATATATATATATATATATATATATATATATATATATATATATATATATATATATATATATATATATATATATATATATATATATATTCTTAAATATTATTTAAACATATTTGTCATATTTTTGTTGGAATAGCACACCTAAAAAAATTATACCTAAATTTTATCCTAAATATTATTGGACAGGATACACATGAACATCACCATCATTCACTTTGAGATAGAAAGCATATAAACTATACAAGTCTCTTAATTTTGCATGTTGAATTAATTCATCAAAAGTGGCAAAAAGTATCCAAATTCCTTTGAGTGAGGAATTGATCTGTCAATACCTTTCTTGTGTAAACGTTTGTGAGATGGGGCCTTCAATAATCCCATACTTGCTTTCAGATACATTAATATATATTTTGGTAAGATATTATCCTAACATGGAACCTTATCCTTCATTGCTTGATTTGCCTATAAATTTCTCTTTATGTTTCAAAGTTTTCAACTTCACGTGTTTCCTTATATTTATGCCAATGTTTATGTCTACATGAATCCATGCGTGGCATTTTCGTTTACAACTAAACGAGAGGTAAAGTCTTATATAACTTGGTGAAGTCTAATAAGACTTGTCCTAACTATGTGAATGAATAAATATTAGTTTTTATTTTTTTCACACATAAATAAAATATGTAAAATAATTAAAGAATTTTCCAATTGGAAATCATTATTATTTATATTTAGGATTTTTGTGTTAATAAAAAATATTTTTATTGAAGATATTATTTTATAACTATCAACAAATACCTACCAGTTGAGTCATGTTAGTCAACTTTAAATAAAAATAATATAATATGAGAATCAAATATTTTTTTTCATATAAACTAAATTATCAAAAAAAAATTTATAAGAATATCAACTAAATTAATTAGCGTTCGTTCTTCAATTAAATAGAATACGTCAATTATTTTTATCTTTTATTTTATTTTATATTTTTGCTCGTAAATGTTACATAAAAAACTCTCCAGAAGATTCTGCATGTAAAGTCGTAGAAATATAACCGCATGAAAATATGTAGGAAACATAAAATAAAATAAAAGAGTTTAAGTTGGAAAATATAGTTATTATAGAGTGAAAAATTCTTAAATTTTGTATATTTAAGTATATTATTATTATTATTATTATTATTATTATTATTATTATTATTATTATTATTATAAATTACATATAAAAATAAGATATTATATTTACTCAATTCTCTAAACTATCATGTCACGAATTAAAATAGAATTTAATTGCTGTTATTTTTTAGTTGGAAAAGATGGTTATTGAAGTGAAAAATTCTTAAAATTGTGTATTTAAATATATTATTAGTGTAAACTACAAATAAAATAAGATTTAAATTTACTCAATTTTAAAAAAATGTCATATCAAACATTAAAATATATTTTATTTCTAATATTTTTATTAGTTTCAATGTAAGTTGTATGAAAATATTCTCTATTTTTTTTTATGTTGTTTGATTATATGTAATTTTATAAGTCCGGTCTCTAAAAGATTAATTAATAATAAGTTATAAGTTTATACATCTCATTGTCTATATGAAGTAATAAGAATCAATTATTTATTTTTTTTGTCTTTTTGGTTAGAATCAAACTTATTTGATTGTTAATAAGTCTTTATAATTGATTTGTGTTGAAACATAACTTACATGTTAGTTTGAATTAGTCCGTTAACTCATTTATATTGGTTCAATTTAATTCGATTTTATAGAATGTCTTAAAATTGAGATGCATGCACTCTCATAATTTAAATTTAAACTTTTAATTTTTTATGTATACATTTTATTTTTTTAATCGATTTCAATATATTAAATTATTTATTTAAATATTTATTTTTAATACATTAACAAAATTATATCAAACTTTCAAAAACAAAGTACCCAAGTCTAAAACTAAGTTAAATTAAAAAATTGAAAATGAAAAGAGGGAAATCCGTATGCTTGTCTTGGGATCTAAGAACACCTGAGAGATCAATATCTATTGGTCCAAGATTCCATTTCCATATCTATTTGATGGACACATGTCCCATATTTTATGCCTATCACATGTCTCATTTTTGGATCATACTTACATAAATTGTCTTTACTTAAGAAGAAAAGATAGGAACAGAATCAGTGGCATCCATGTGCTTATGAAAGATAGCCAGGTTGGAGGCTCTTAAATTGAAACAAAAGGACGAAGCAACATGCCACGTTTCGTACATTTGCTCTAAGTTTTTTTAATTAATTACTGTCAAATTAAAGGATTAAGAAATTAATCAAATCAAGTAGCAGAATCTTTGATTATTATATACAATGTACTCTCTCGAAGATACTCACTTAGCTGTGGAGATTTGTTGCTTTTAATAGGGGAATAACCTAATCTTTATGTTTGCATATGTGTTTTCATAATTAATTTGTAGGGTACTTTAACCTTTTGATGGAAAAGGGACTAGCTCTGGCTTTGTCTTTCAATAGAAAGCTTGGCTCTTTTTTAGATGGCATTTTTTTTTATATACTTTTAGTAACTACTTACCATTAGGAGTCCTCATGCTAATTTGAGACTTGTATGTGTCAAATGTTTTTTAGTATTTTAATTTGGTTTAATACTCAAAAAACTTATTATGAAATATAGTGTAAGTGTTAGATTTTTTTATTAAAATAGAAGGTTATTTAGTTATATATTTTTTTCTATAATTTTAAAAGTATTTTTTTAGGGTACGTGACACTCAATATTTATCTCGACTTGTTCAATTTCATAATATGTTATATAGACATCCTCCACATGTGACGGCTAAAATCATATAAAACAATCTCAATTGCTTAATTGTGAAATATTACTGGATTTTGAATCTTATTATACCTCACAATACTCAATTGAGAAACATCCAATTAAGTCTAAAATCCTCTATATTCCATTTTTAATTGAAACCTTAATTATTTTTAAGCAATGTCCATGCATATTATCATACTATTGTCGAATAATTGCTAGCCTATGAGACGATGTGACATAAAAAGTGTCACATTACACTTGAATAATTTTCACTTTAAAAATAGAAAAGTAGTCATTGTAAATCTTATTCCAATTTATCAATTGGACACTTTTTTTTTTAACGTTCACCTATCTCTTCTAAATTTCTCAAACAATTAACTACTCAAATTCTTTGGATCTTATTTATAAACAACTTCAATTTATATAACTTCTCCTTACTTTGAGTTGTTTATCTTGATTTTTCTTACTTTTTTTATTAACAAAATTTTCTTCCGCTCTTCATTGCCTACTAATATCTCTTTCAAAAAAGGAAATTTTTCTTTAAAATGTGTCCGTCTAACTGGCAAACACAATTATGATGTCAATGATACCCTAGACTCCATTTCACAAGATTTACGCATTCTAGTGGATGATGTACCCTTTGAACAAATAACACCTGCTCATTCAAGTGTTGTGATCTCAATTCAGAATTACTTCACCATACATCCTTCAATTTTCATTATAAATAATGTCCTATGACCATATTTCTAGGATTTTCACGTGCCTTATTTACTATTACAACTTATAAATTTTTGAGAATTAGTTCCACCATTTATGTGCAATAAGGTGAATTTAAAATGTCCCCATCCAATAACTTGTTATATCTCATGGATGCATCATATGGAGACAATCAAAGGTAAAAGATTGAATAAAGTAGATAATAGTTGACATGATCAAACTCTCAACTGAAGACACGAATTTTGCTAAAATATAATTCTTCACATTTCTTGGCCACTTATCTATAAGTGTTAACAATTTCGTTTTCCCTCGGGGTATGATCACACATACCTCACCTCCAAGTTTTTGAATGTAAATACTAAGAATAAGGGCACACTCACAAATGCATAATACCACGCTTGTTATACTGATTTAGAATTTTTCTTTTCAGGTATTGGTTCTTTCGCGATAGTCTATAATTTAAAACTCTATATTTTCCTCTTGACTAATGAAAGAATGATTATCTCTTGGGATTTCCTCTTTCTTATCTCTCTCTACCGTTTATTCTTCAAAAATATAAGAAGTACTAAGCAAAGGAAAATATATCAAGAGCGAGAGCGATCCCATTTGATTTCTTCAGTTATGGACTCACCTATACTTTTAAATTTTTCTAAAGAAAAATCAATCATAACTTTGTCTTTAAAGATGGATGTGTCTTATGCAAAACTATTATTAATATATGGTTCCTAGCATATAAAGGATATTTTATACAAGAATTTAGGTGGCAAAATGAATGGATTAGATGAATATGAATTGAATTGTTAATGGATGAATATGGATTAAATTATTAAACCATTACGATCCATTAAAATTTCCTTAAATATATTCAATCAAATCATCCATTTAAAAATAAAATCCATTCATTAACAATATTTTAAAGGATGGATTTCTATCCATCCAAAAAAAATATTTGTTATTTTTGATTATTTTTAAAAAAAAATTATTTCAGTTTTTTTTTTGGAAAAACATTTCTTGTATTTTTCAATCTTTTGAAAAATCAAATATTTTTTTTAGTTTTCTTATTAAATTTTTTAATTTTTTAGAATTTTTTTTTCAGTTTATAAAAAAAAAGTATCAGTTTTTTATTTAAAAAACATTCAGTTTTTTTTCAAGAAAGATAAATTTTCAATTTTTTTTTCAGAAAAAAAATTAAAAAAAAGTTTTTTTTTCATAAAATTTAATTTTTTCAGTTTTTAAAAAAGATCAGTTTTTCTTAAAAAATATATTTTTCAGTTTTTTTTATTTAAAAAATATAATTTCCTTTTTTTCAGGAATTTATTTTTAAAATTTATCAGTTTTTTATTATTATGGAAAAACCTATTTTCTTTTTTGATTTTTCTAAAAATATTATTCTTTTAATTAAAAAAATAGATTTATTTGATCTAAAGAATAATTCATTGGATCATTAAAATATGGTAGATGAATTGGATTTGATTAATCCATTAACTTATTTTTTATTTGGTGGATAGATTGAATGAATTTTTTGGTGAATGATTTAGATAAATTTTGTTTTAATGGATTCAATTATCACCCCTAAAAGAATTATGTTGTTAAGAAAATTTTCCTATGTTACTGTAAGTATTAATTAGGATTGTCTTGTTTGGTTGTAGCCAAATTTTTGGATCTTTGATCGGTGTATGCTTTATCAGTTTTTGGAATAAAAGTTTTCTTTCTTCCAAAAAAAAATGAACTTTTACGGATTAAATTACATGAATGTTATTTGTACACCGATGTGTACACCAAATACTTACATCAAATACTGTTCACCGTATTTATATGGTGAACAGTGTTTTTTAAAATAAAATAATAATATTTATAAAAAAAATATTATTTTTAAAATTATTTTTATAACACAAATATAAAATTTATTATTAACCAACTTCATTATTGCATTAACCAGAAAAATACATGTTATTAATCATATATTTTATTTATAATACATTAACCGAGTTTACTATTTCATTAACCAAAAATTTACATAACATTAACCAAGTTCTGATATTAAAATATGTAATATAATAACCAACTTCATTTATTTTATATTTCATATTTTAATGTCAGAACATGGTTAATTTTAAGTAAATTATTGGTTAATGAAGTAGTAAACTTGGTTAATGTATTATAAATAAAATATATGGTTAATAACGTGTATTTTTCTAGTTAATGCAATAATGAAGTTGGTTAATAATAAATTTTATATTTGTGCTATAAAATAATTTTAAAAATATATATTTTTTTATAAATATTATTATTTTATTTTACCAAATACTGTTCACCGTATAAATACGGCGAACAGTGTTTGGTGTAATAATTTGGTGTATAGAATGATGTACAAATAACATTTCTCATTAAATTATTATCAAGATCTAAGGAAACTAAAGTTAAAGATGAAGTATCTCTGGTTTGGAATATGTATAGAATAAGTGGTGACATTATCAATAGACCTTCTCATGTTAATAGAGCAAATGAAACCCATATAACGATCTTATTGGATAATACAAAGAACAAATACATCCTTACTTGGAAATGGTAAAAATCCATTTTCACCAACTAACGTTTATGTGTTTAAACTTTTTTTTTAGAAGACTAAGCTTTGTCAACAAACTAACTTCAAAGGTATAACCCCGACTGACATGTCATTGCCTAAGCTTTTCTCGCAATATTTTGTGTAAGCATAACCATTTTCATGACCAGACCAATCATGTTCAATTATAGGTCAAATAACAATTCATACTTCCTTCATTTATGTTTTAGATTGTTCTTCAACTTTTAAACAATTTTATCATGTTGATAAGCAAGGCTTAACAAACATGCCTCAAGCAACATCTTCCCAATAAAAAACTTCTACTCTTTTTGATATTTCTTAGATTAAGTTGGATATGTATTTTTGCATGTACGATTCCACAAAATTATTCATTCGTCCATTTAAGAGTATATGGACAAAGTGGATGTAACATTTGTAAAGAGAAATCTCCATGTCTTCTAAAGAAGTCATTTTCCTCCAAGAATTTCACTTCAAATTGTCGTATACCGTCTAAATGTATTAAACTCTCTAAATTATTATTGGTTAGATAACTATTAAGTTAAGTGATCTTTCAAAATGTGCACAGGATTTAAAAAACAACATGAACTCACATAACAACCTTTGGTAAATAAATAAATAATGCATGTGAATAAAATAATGCTCAAGATTATATGACCGATCGTAGAAGAAGATAAAGATACTTTCTTTAAACAATTATAAATTATATTAGGATAATTTTATGAGGCCTTATGAAGCAAAGGTTGATGAGTAAGAAATTTCAGCCAATTACCTAAGTTTTAGGTGGGCTCATAACCCGTAGTAAAAGACCGTCTAAATTGGGATGAAGTCGCCTGATAGTGTGGCGATAGGACCCCAATTGTGTTTGACCTACCTGAGATGATCCATTTACTCACCATACGTAGCAAATGAGGTGCCCAATAACCATGTGGTTATAAGAATGATTCAAAGGGGAGATTTTTATCCCCATGATCGGAGGAAGAAAGATTTCCCATGCTATGTATTTTTCGGAAGAAAAAAAATAGAAAAACCCCTATTTTGGTCATTCTGCCTACGAAGAAAAAACCATTTATATATTACTCTTTGCCTAGACTAAGAAAGGAATATCTATAATTCCTATAAAAAAAATGTGTATATAGAGGTTCTCACCACCCTGCACGAGAAATCCTTAAACACATAAACATACCATAACACTCATAAAGCCCTAAAAACACAAGGCTACCTTCATTGTACTTTTTTAGTAAGTACGATTGACGTCCACCGTAGGGTCCGGTAAAACATACTCTAACCTCAAATTCAATTTTTGTAATGCTAGTCACACTGGCGATGCGATGATGATGATAAAGATGAGCCATAACAAAGAGATATTATGAGGTAAGATAACAAAAAGTGCTTACTATTGATTTTATAAATATGACCTAAAGGACACCTATAGTAAAGAGAAAAAAGGGTTAAGCCAACAATTATCTTTGAAACTTTCATGTCATATTATGGTATGGAAGGAAAAGTGGAAGAGTAATTGGATTATTGATATTGTATTTGACAGGATTCACTTGAAATGTTTTTATGCTTGTATATGTGGAAGAGGTTACAAGAGATGAATCTTGTTCTGTTAGCCGAATTTAAGTAACCTTGACCAACCGATTCCCCATATGTATAATTCTCTTTGGCGTTAGTCCATGTAGTTAGTGATTTGTTAAAAAAACACTGAGGTGGCAGACGTTGATGACATGGTTTATGTTTTAGCATTTGTTTTATCCTTTTCATTAACAAACATTTATATATAGTTCCCCTCCCAAATATTTCATCAAAAATCATTTCCCTCTTTTTGATTTAGTCCATGTAAATTAGGGTTCTAGAATTATAATTCATTTCAGTCAAAGCTCAGAGAAGGAGAAGAAGACTAATATGAATGCTTGTGTGTGTGAGGCAACTGTGGGTGAAAAAAACTATAATCGTGATTGAGCGAGCTAATCCAATATTCCCGGTATGACATTTACGATGAACATTCATTATAGGGGAAAGTTTGTTAGGGACAATGTCGTATACTACTCAGGTGGGGATGAAAATGCAGTAGACATTGACCTTGATAGGTGGAGTTTCTTTGAAGCAACTGGTATTGTGAAAAAAATTTGAAAACTTGAGTCAACTAATTATTGGCTATGGTGCTATAACATTATTTCGGGTAAGCATAAAATGATGGTTAATGATATTAATGTTGGTGAGGTTTATGAAAAAGCAGTTGAAACTAGTTGTAGAATGAACTTATTTGTTGAGCATAAATTAACTATAGTTGATAATGTTGTTAATGATGTTGATAATGTTAATGATAATACTAATAATGTTATTGCTGACAATGTTGATGAATATGTCAATGTAAGTGTTGAGGGTGATACTGAAAATATTGATAAAAACCTTGATGGTTTAAAAGAGATGGTAGTGATGGTAGTGATGATAATGATGATAGTAATTGTAATGTTTTATCATTTGAGTACATTGAGGATGAAATGGTCGTTGGCTTGGATGATGAATTTAATGTTGTAGATAAACTAACTTGAAGAGTTAGGCAAATTGCTAGGAAACACAAGTCAAGTTCAACAAAGATAAAAATGTTGGTGACAATGTAGGTTTGTCAAGTGGGGACAATGTTGGCAATGAAGGCCTTGAAACTAATTATGTAAGTGATGATCTTGGGAGTAGTTATCTTGATGCATCAGATGAAAAGAAAGGACCAAAATATCCTAGGTTTAAGATGAAGGAGTTAGACAAGGACTACAAGTTCAAACTTGGTTTAAAGTTTGTAGATGTGCATGAATTTAAGGAGGCATATACTGAATGGTCAATATTAAATGGAAGAGAGACAAAGTATGTGAAAAATTTCAAGGTGAGAGTGAGAGTAGTTTGCAAGGGCAATTATGAGGTTTTGGCTCTTTTCTATAAATGATCTCAATTTATTTCAAAAACATTTCTCACACGAGTTCCAAATACCATTGATACATTACATTAGTAAAGTGGATTTACAATCCATGTTGCTCATCAACATGACCAAAAAATAGTCTAGGTGTTGCAATATCCACTAAAGGTAGATTTGGTACACCAAGTTGTGAGACATATCTTATGGGAGTATCTTATACACGAGGGTAACTTCTCCATAGTTGCAAAAATGCGTAATTCATCATTGTTCTTTGGATTTCTACTACTGGACTTTAGACTTATTCCCTGGATATAACATGTACTCTACTTGCATTTTGTTGCCATAATTCAATACTTGTTGAATATCAAATTTTTTTACTACTCCCAATTCCTTTATTTTTGTATCTTTATGTCAAAATTGAATATTAGCCTAATTTTATGTATCTCTCGCCATTGAGTCCTCTTAGGGTCATTCGTTACAAAAATCCTATGTTTAGAATTACGAAGTGTAAAAGGTACCTAATATATATGGATCAGATGTGTAACGCCCAGAAATTTAATTAATTATTTAATTAAATTAAGTAAGGGTTTTATTTATTAGAATTAGTCGTATTTGAGATTTATCGATATTATTCTAAGAGGCGTAATTGGATTAATATGTTGTTTGGGTGGTCAAGTTGATAGTCGAAGAATTAGTCGGTTTAATCGGAGAAATAATATTATAAAATATTGGACTATTTATTTAATTAGTTGGGTTTAATTGCGGTGTGAGAAATATCAATTTTAGAGGTGTTGATTAGTTCGCCCAATATGACATTATGGAATAATAAGTTATTATATTAGGTTTTGGAAAAGAATTATATGTAGTGCAACAAGGGAATTAGGTTTATTACGTAGTAGCTTAGAGAATATAAGGGTTTTGGATAATGAAGCTAGAACAAGGATTGTTGCTGTAGAATTGCTAGAGGAATAATCAAAGAGGAAAAGTTTGAAAGGAGAAGATACGAGGAATGCACAAGTCGGAACCAGAAATTTGGATCTTATTGGGGAATTTGAACTGCCATTAAATCCAGGTAAGGGTGGTTTGAATTTTATAACCGGGATTATGATGATCGATATGTGGGATTGGAGTATATGGATTCTTATTGTGAATATGTTAAATTGTGGAGTTTGATTTTGATAGATTGTGTTTCGTGAAAATTGTTGATTCTGATTTTGTTCGGTAAAATACACCTTACGTGGAGTTGAATTGTTTATGATGTTGTTGTTGTTGATGTATTGCTGGAAATTTGGACTTGATGATATTGATGATATTGTTCCTGAGTATTGTACGAATCGATTTGAGTTTCCAGGAGATAATTGAACAAAAACTAGGTATGTATGAACATATAAATACATAGAAAGGAAAATGAAGAGGAAGATGAAGTTTAATTAGAGGCGGGGCCACCAAATGGAGGTGGGCGCCCCTGGCATCAAGGAAGATGAGGCGTGGGCCTCAGTAGCTTGGAGGTGGGCGCCTCCCACCCTAAGCCCTTGGGGGTGGGCGCCCCACACCTATTAAATTCCCATTATTTTGTTTAAATTGTGTTTACTGATACGTGGGGTAGGTATTTAGTATTATGGCTAATTAATTCTTTAGTAACCTAGCCTATAAACATGTTTAGATATAGAAATGGTTTTATGAGAATTAATCAATGGAAATCGTAATGGTAATCAGTAAATAGAAGTATCAAAATTGGTTTGACAAGAATTTAAGTTACAGAAGCAATTTAGCAGATTGTTAATATTAAGAACAGTTAGCATAAATTATTGGTGGTATTGAATATAGGAGATGATAATTTAGAATTGATCAATTGAAATTATGAAATACTCAGTAGCAGTAAATTAGCAGGATTGTAATCAAAATTCAGTTTAGCAGGGAAACTGAAGGTAATAGCATATAGCAGATTGGTTAGCAGAGGCTTTGTTTGTGTAATTGGAAAATTGGTTTAGCATAGCAACAACGATTATAATTTGTAGTAATTAATTACATTAGTGGAAATAATTAACAGAAGTGTTCGATAAATAGCAGTGATAGCATAATGTTGAAAACAATACCGATTTAGTCGAAATAAGCGGTATAATTAGTTGTCCGGAATTAAATGAAATTTGACGGGGTAACTAAGATAAATTAGTAGGTAATTGTGGTTCACTTATTTTGTTGAAAAGATGCTGGATGAATTAATTTGCAGTGTGGTTGATAGTAGCAGTACAAACTAGTAAAGTTAGCCGGAATAATGATAACTGGTGTATTGGAATTGATAAACAGTATTGGTAATGTCCTAGAATCCGGTTTGTAGCAGTGTGGGAATTTGTTGACAGTATAGTATTGATTGGTAGCAACAATCGTGAATAGAAATAATGCGGAAATTAGCCGATTAGCCGAATTTAGCGGTAAAATTAGTTGTTCGGAATTAACCGAAAATTGTCGAAGTAGTCTGTAGTTATTAGTAGGTAATGTTGGTTGATTTATTTTCTCGAGACGACGTTGAATAAGTTGTTTTTCATGTACATTCAAATAAGCTGAATAGTCTCGATTCATGGGCTTGTTTAAGTTTTAGGTCGAACGACCAGTGTTGGTTTAAGTTGATGCAATTGATGCATGTTTAAGTTGTTGTTGTTGTTTAAGTTGTTGTTGTTGTTTAAGTTGTTGTTGTTTAAGTTGTTGTTTAAGTTATTGTTGAATTTGATGATGTTGTTGTTGAGATTGTTGTTGTATGTCATTCATAACATTGCATACCTTGCATGATTAAGTTGGCCTTGATGGCACCATGTTGAAGGCTTATGTCTTATTAATGCCTCGATAAATTGGCATATGTTTAAGTTGTGTTTAAGTTGGGAGTTCTTCTCCAAATGGTACCACATGCATTTGCATAGTTGAGTCTTATTCGATTGACATGTTTAAGTTGTTATTGTTGTGATGTTTAAGTTGTTGTTGTTGGTTACGTTGAGATTGTTGTTTGATATAAGTCGTCGTCAAATATAAATTATTGTTTGATACGAGTTGTTGTTTAATACATGTTATTGTTGTTATTAAATTGCTTATTAGTTGTTGTTATATGATTATTGTGTGAAGCAGTGAAATTTGTATGATTCTAGTCTAATATATTGATTATCATACTTTTGTTTATGTTTTTCGATATCTCACCCCTTTCATTTGTTTCGCTGTTGCCTTTATACTGGTAACGTGGAGGTATTCAAGAAAGAAGAATTAGTAACTGTTAGTCCAAGTTGGTGTCAATTTCTCTGATACGTAGCACTCTGGGTGATGTTTTTTTCTATGTCGTTCTGTTATTATTATTGTTGATGCATTTTAAGTTGAATGATAAAAAGTACTATGATGTTTCAAGTTGTTTTGAATGAATAAAGATGATCGGTTGTTTTAAGTTGTATAACTATGAATTCCACTGCGTAGTAATAAAAAGAATGTTTTGTTTTAAAAGTTGTTGCAAGTGATATGTGATCCCTTGATAATTAAAGTGTTATGTATCTGATCTGTTCGTATTGTTTATGTTGAAAATGTGGCATCCCATGCTTTGTTGAAAGTTTTAATTACTCTGATTTTTAATACAATTTTTGGGTAGAATTTGGGGTGTTACAAGATGAACATGGGGAGACTCTGCCATTGTATTAATCAGTCGTATTTGAGAAGGAATGTTTTCCTAACCTTGATTCCCTTGAAATCATTATATGGAATACATGACAAAATTGTCACCATAATTTACTCGCCGAGTCTCCAACTTCATGGCTTTATGGACTTCGTTAAATGATTTCATGTATCCTATGTCTACTTGCTCTCATTTAAATGTGTGTTCATTATATCTAATTCCTCAAATGGATTAATGAGGTGCCTTTAGAAGTGGTGGGAGGAGGTCAATTTTGCATTCCCACCATTTGTGGAGGTCCACGAGGTCGTTTTTAGCTTGGCCTCCTTGTTGATGATGATTATGATTAATCCATATTGTCAAGGTTCTTTTCACATTTGAGGTTCATATACCAAGCATAGTCTTGAACTGGTGATCATAATGTTTTTAAGTGGTTATGATTATTGTGTCTGGTCAAGTGCTCTAAATTTATCGTCATACTTCAGGGTTAGTTGAGATATCATCTAATAACTCTCAACAACGATTCCTTTATGTTCAAACAATTACACCAAGGGAGGAACTTTGACCCTTAAATATGAGTTCTAAAACTGCCATAAAAAGTGGTAAGTACATGTGTGAGAATGTTGAGCTATTAAACTAAAAAATGCATAAACAAGTAAACTAGATAAAATATGTAAAATAGATTGATGGATGGACTTGATTTCTTGAATGATTTATAAATTATGGTATTTATAAATAAAAAACTTTCCTAGTACTATATAATTGTGACCTAGAGGAAATGAGGTTTCATTCAACTATTTCGCGTGTAATGCATGACTTCCCACATTGGAGGATTGTGTACTTGGTGGCTCTCCCCCACGATAATTTCTAGAGCCTATATGTGGTGGAAAGGTTTTGAATTTAACAATTCTAAGGAGATACACAAGGATTGGTTCTTAGGAGAAGTGTCTTGTGGGTTGGGTGATGGCAACTCTATAAGGTTTTGGATAGTGATCCTTTGAGGTTAGTATTTCCTGATGCTTATAATAGACTGAACACAAGGATTCATTTGTGGTGGATATGGGAGTTTTTGTAGGTAATGGCATTGGAATGTCTTGAAAATCCAGGAGGACGAATCAATTTTAGCAATTTCAAAGGGTGATGAATTGTTGTTTGTACTGCATAGCATAGTTCCAAGATTGAGGGTGAATGATAGTTTAAGTGGTGTAATAATGTAGTGGGATATTAAGTAAGGACTGGCTATGAGGGGGTTGTTGGCAATGTTTCGTCCAGACCATATATTATGTGCAGAAAAGTTGACATAATTTATGTGTTTTGCGTCTTGGCCGATGAGTCTTTAGATCATCTCATGGTATGTTGTCCATTCTAAAGAATAGTTTGACATAAAGTGTCTATATGGTTTGAGGTTACTCCTTTAATTGCAGAAAAATGAAGTGAAACATTTGTTGGGGTTTAGTCTCTCTCATCGAAAAACTCAATATCTTTCATTTTAGGATCTAATATGTTTGTCGAATTTTATCAAATTTTGACTCTTTCTTATATTTTATGAAATTCGTAAACACCATTAAATTTGATTTGTCTAAGATTGTTAATATTTTAAATATTTTTCGAAATAAAGATTTTTTTACTAAAAGAATAAAATTTACATTCACATTCTTATCCCTTGCTAATTTTATTTGTTTACTAACTAATGAAGATTAATTGAATACTAGTCATAATTTTTTCTTAAAATGACACGTCTCTCAAAATTATTTTTTAAAATGCCACAACTTTTTTTAATATATGTACTTTTGTTAATTGAAATGGTGAAAGAGATCCTCACTTCTTTTAACATGTATTTTCGCCATTTGATATGACCTAATCTTATTTATATTTTTTAACATGCGTATTTATACTATTTTATCTAGCGAAAAATCCAAAAAATAAGACTTTTTTTTTCTTTCAAATTGTGACATTGAAAAAAATATTAGAGGGTGCTGACATAAACATTTTATTTGGCCATGAAACCAATGACACTACCTCGGTCCATGCGCTATAGACACATTGGCAGTGAACAAATTAACCTATATCTAGATATAACTATTGTATAATGGCCCAAAATGTGGCGCAAATTGGGGGTTGTTGAAAGCTAGGCCTATAGGTTAAGCATAAAGAAGGAAGGAACAGTAGAGGCTTACTCGTTCATTCCACAACCATGCATCTTAGAATAAAATAATATAGCCACTCAAATTTAATTAACCCTACTTAATATCTTATTCATACCTAAAACTAGCTAGTGTGAAAGTGATTAGTATGGAAGGAGGGAAACATGGAAGTGTATTGTGTGTGACACATACAACACAAAACATATTTGACCACTTCATGTATATAATAATATTGCTCACATGTAGTATTACACTAAAATTAAATTGTACCTATTATGATTATTTAATTACAAACAAGTTTGGTGTTTGAATGATGTATAGAACTAGGGTTAAGTTGTTAGGGATAAGTTGTTTGAGAGACCTAAAGTTGATATTTTTTATAGGTCGACATTTCTATATAAAATTTGTGATGTTATAATCCGGTAGAGAGTAGATGTTTGCTCATAAAAAATGTTACACATGGGTCGTGTGTGTGTGTTGGAGTTTTTATCAAGTGTCTCACTTCAATGTGCTAGAAACATAAAATTAGCGGGTCCACTATGTTCTTTTTTTAAAATTTATTTATTGTGTGTTTGGTTTAAATTTGATTTTATTTAAAGATAAATGAAATATAAAATATTTATTTTAAATTGATGCATTTACATATTTACATTTTAAATAATTAATTTTAATTTAAAAATATATTTAAGACCAATTTTATAAATCTTTCTAACTTTTTTCTAGAATTAACTATAAAAATAAAATCAATTTCAATTAACATTACTTAAATATATTAAAATTAACTTTAAGTATCTGAAATTTTTTTATTTTCTCAGTATTGTGAAACCAAAAATACTATTAAAATTAACTTGAATGAAATTGAATCATACTATACTACTACTACTTACTATTATTATTATTATTATTATTATTATTATTATTATTATTATTATTATTATTATTATTATTATTATTATTATTATTATTATTATTATTATTATTATTATTATTATTATTATTATTATTATTATTATTATTATTATTATTATTATTATTATTATTATTATTATTATTATTATTATTATTATTATTATTATTATTATTATTATTATTATTATTATTATTATTAAATTTTTTGTTTCATTGATCACACGTTGGCACAAGAAGGCACGTCAAAAAATGCTTTATATATGTCAAATATATCATAATCAACAAAATAATTAACACTGCACTTTGATTATGATTAGCCAGGGTGTGTGTGACTAAAAATCTTGATTAAGATCCCTCATCAAATTAAATGAAAGTTGGAAGATGGGAAACAATTGCTGGATTTGTCGGAATAAACATGACACCCACTTGTTTAATTAGTTTTGATTTGATTGATTAGTTTAACTAAAATTAAGATTATTTAAAACAACTCAAAAGCATAACGAAGGGAATCTTGCATGTGACTCACACGCATGTTCTCTGCCATATTCCATAACCCATTCATCATTAAAATACATTAAACAATTAAAATATGTTAAATTAATTAATCACAAAAATTAACTTAAGAACGAATCTCTTTCTATTGATCTCTTTCCTCTTTTTCTACTGCTGACATTGCTCTATGATCCTAATCCTTATCCTATATTACTTACCATACACTTAAAATAACTAGAAGAAGCATATTTTATCCTATGCTTTTAATCTTACCTAAAATATAATCTCAAATTTCACCTCCACATATGGAAAAATTCCAAAAAATATCCGTTTTCACTTTTGGCTTGAAAAGGATGTGTGTCCCGCATGGTTAATGCATTTTGTTTCACTTTCAAACTTTTTCTTGATATGTTGTAGGTTCTTTGAATCCATTCCTCATAGTGAATTTGTGATAGGGTTTTGTTTTGTTGCTAGTTTTAAAAGTGTCTAAAGGAAAAACACTATGGCCATATTAAGTATTTTTCTTCTTTCACTTGTAAGTCTTCTTCACGCAATAGTAATTTCACATTCATATGAGAAATGTCAGTGACAAAAGGGACTCATAATGATCAATGTAAATTTAGAATGGAAATTGAGTTCGTCCATTGGCTTGGTGTTTGTTTTTTTTTTTTTTCTTTTAAAATTTCAAACATATCATCTTTTTCAAAAACCTAAAAAATATGGTGTGAATCTAAAATATTGATCCATCTCGTCAAGAATGAAGGTGAGGTGGGAATTGCACCCTAAGGACCAAAAATTATAATTATTAGAGGATGTTTTCAAACTTTACTTCGCCTTTACAAATCCGTTTTTAATAATATGCAAGACAAATATTACACGTAAATTAAAATTTGTCACAATTAAATAAATCAAAAATTAAATTTTATGAAATTTATATCAATATTATAACGCAGTTAACTAAAATCTCTAATTATTTTATCATAATTAATTTGTAATTAATCTACACAAAACTTCCACAAACTCAAACTCAGACTCATCATCTACTAATACATTTTACAACCCCTAATATTGTAAATTTTTTTACTGCTGGTAATAAATGACCTTTTAACCGTATGAAACTGAAATTTCTGAATGTCAAGCATGACGGCTACAGTGATATGGTTTAAATTAAGAATGGACAATTGGACAGGAACTCTTTCAAAGTCACTCACTGCTCACAAAAATGTTAAAATGAATAACAATCCAACACGTGTCATATGGATAGAGTATGTGGTCCCTTAAAACACATTAAGGGGTATTGACACGCAACAAGGTTCTTTAGTTGCACCCATGTGCTTCTCTTTATCATAGATAATACATGTCTTTTTCACCCTAATCACTCTCTCTAGGTTTTCTTCAACTTTTTTTTTAACTCCTTCCTCACTTCCAAAACCCTTTGACTAATCAGTACATCTTTGTCTCTCATTCAACTTCACCTTCCAACAAAACAACTCAGCCACTATAAAGCACGCTCGCTCATCAAACAAGGACATAACAAAATAAATACAATACATCCACATCAATAATAATTTAAAAATAAACAAATAAAACATAATAATATAAATGAATAAAAACAAAATAAGAGATGACTACTATCATATCAATAACGATTATACATTTTATTAAATCATATTAAAAATTTTAAAATAATTAAATATTATCAAAATGATATATTTTTATTGGATTGGATGTTGTCAGTGTATATTCATTAAATTTATAAATAAAATATAGTAATATATTATCATATCAAATTCAAATATATATAATGTTTTGCTTATAAAAATGTTGATGAACTTGAGAAGGTGTATTTTACAATAGCAAACTAATTAATACATTTTTTTGGAAGGTAACTTATTAAGTAAGTATATGTGTGTTAATTCTTTTATTTAGTTATTTATATTTAACAAGAAAGTAGGTATTCTTTTTGGTACTACTATAAAGCAGCCATTCTTTTTTAAAGAAGAAACGGCATTTTTATACTATAGTGCAATGTTAAGTTACTTGCTACGAAGGCTACTACTATAGAAAAGATAAAGTCTGCTCTATTCTTGTAAGCATTGTTTTTTTATAAAAAAAACTTCATTTATTCGATAAGTCATGGAATCAAGAGATCAGTGAACGAATTAGAGAATTACTAATCAAATTATATTACTGACTCCAATAAAATAAGACGAATTAATTACATAACTAGTGTTCAGATATTAAACCAAATAAATCAATCTTTTAAAAATTTTACAATAAAATTATATTCAAATAATATAAGGTTAATAGTCTTCTACTCTATGTCATATGAATATATTTTGATTTTCTCCCCTTAAATTTTTTTTCCCCAGATTTTAAATATTAAAAATTTCAATTTCAAAGACCCTAATACATTTTTGTAGCAAAAATTCTATTATTTTTTCTATGTGGTAATCCACGTGGCTTTTCCTTTTATTTTTGAATTATTTTTTAAATTCAAGTAGAATTTTTATTAATTCTAATTTATTTAATTTTTTAAACATTATTTTTTTTACATTTTTATAATAATTTTTTTACGTTTTATTAGATTATTTTTATTATTTATTATTTAATTTTTTTTACGTTTTTTTCAATTTTATTAATTTTTTGATGCGGATTAAATTATAATAATTTTTTTAGTTTATTATTTATTACTTAATTATTTTACGTTTTTAAATTTTTTTTAAAATTATTTTTATTTTGATTATTTAAAAAATATTAATAATTAATAAATTTTTTACGTTATTATTTATTACTTAATTTTTTACGTTTTTTTAAATTTTATTAATTTTTTGATGCTGATTAAATTATAATAATTCTTTTAGTTTATTATTTAATTATTTTACGTTTTTAAAATTATTTTTATTTTGATTATTTAAAAAATATTAATAATTAATAAATTTTTTACGTTATTATTTATTACTTAATTTTTTACGTTTTTTTTTACGTTTTTTTAAATTTTATTAATTTTTTGATGCTGATTAAATTATAATAATTCTTTTAGTTTATTATTTAATTATTTTACGTTTTTAAAATTATTTTTATTTTGATTATTTAAAAAAATATTAATAATTAATAAATTTTTTACGTTATTATTTATTACTTAATTTTTTACGTTTATTTTTACGTTTTTTTAAATTTTATTAATTTTTTGATGCTGATTAAATTATAATAATTCTTTTAGTTTATTATTTAATTATTTTACGTTTTTAAAATTATTTTTATTTTGATTATTTTAAAAAATATTAATAATTAATAAATAATAAAAATAATTTAATAAAATGTAAAAAATAATTATAAAAAAGTCTAAAAAATAATATTTAAAAAAATTAAATAAATAATTAATAAAAATGTCACTTGAATTTAAAAAAAAAAAACAAAAAAACAAAAAACACGTGGATTGCCACGTTGGCAAAATAGTAGAATCTTTACTACAAAAATGCATCACGTCTTTAGAGTTGAAATCTTTATTTGTTAAGGTTTGAGAACAAATTTTTTTTTAAAGAAGAAAAATTAAAATACGCTCATATGACAAGAAGAATATTAACCCAATAATATATTAACCGATATTAAATATATTTGAACACTCTCTTAACATATTGAATTCAACATATAAGCATGAAAATAAATACTACTAAAATGGTTTGATAGTAAAAATAAAAATATCATGATATCATGATGAATAACTGTGCATTCTAGTACTACCATAGACTAAAAGCTGTCCAATGAATGGCGTGGATAGAACTGAAACCAGAATTATAAAGAGAAAGAAGAAAAAAAGTGATTCTGCAAACAACAGCAACCCTGTTCTGAAGGATAAGCTATTCTGATCATTGTGTACGAGAACATAGAAAAGAAGAGACTTGAGTGAGAAAAAATTAAACATTTTTATTTATGTCCAATGAATTGATCCCACCATGATTCAATCAAGTCGAAGACAGACATTAAGCTAGGAACCAACCAACCTTTTGGAGGGACAAACAAAGTGGTCACACTTTATTTCAGGATTGAATCTGAATATTCCTCAATAGGTTGAGGTTGACTACATTACTGCCACGTATCGTTTTAGTTTTATAAGGGTAAAAAAAGAGATAGAAAATGTAAAGAGGTGATGGAGGACACGAGTGCAGTCAGAGATTAACGTACGGTCCATGTTGTTTTGTTTTGCTGTCTGTGTAGCAGTAGTGCAGTACACTACACTAGACCCAGTTCCAAATAAATAGTGCTAAGTTTTTTTTAAAAGATTGACAACAATTAAGCAACTACTGTATATTTAGAGGAAGCAACTAAAAAAATAAAATAATTAATTTGAATTAATTATATTAAATAATTACTTTTAATATAAATTTATGCTTTAATAATTAAATTATATAATTATATATTCTCACCATTATTATATTGTAAAGTTTATTATCTTACAAGATCAATGATATACGAAGATTTTATAAATTTTTATCAATGATATATGAAGATTTTATAAATCTTTTTGTTAATATACTAAGTAATTATTGTTGGACACTACAAGAAAAATATTTAGTTAGTCATATGATTATGTTAGATGTTATTTACGCTGTAAAATATAGCACTTGCAAAGTGATATTCATCTCACAACACAATTCTTTTTATATAAAAAATTGTAAGGTTTTCCATTTGCAAGGTGAGTAACACCTAGCAACTCACAATGGTATAATTTTTGCAAGTGAGTTGCACTCCGCAATATTTTTTAAATTTTTTGGGAGGAGTTCACGGATGCATTTATTGTTGCGTCAGATGGCAGATGACTTGTATTATGACAGATATTGCAAGGTGATCTGCACCCCACAAAATCCAGCGTTTCAAAATTTGTCAGGTGAGTTGCACTCCACAACTGTTTTTAAAAATTCGGGAGAAAATTCGCTGGTACAATTACTGCTGCGTCAGGTGGCAGGTAAACTGTATTGTCATAGATTTTGCAAGGTGGTTTGCATCCCTTAACTCTGTTTCTCACATGCTCTGACTAGGTTGAACTATGGGAAAGAAGTCGCATGGTGCTTTTAACCCCAGAAGTTTCTGCCACTTTCTGTCCAACCCTACTCTGAACCATCTGCTACTCAACTGCTCAATATGCATTAAAATCTGGAGAAAGGAGATGCGGCGTACTTTTTCTTTGCAAAATTGTAGGGTGCGTTTCTTCTTGCAAAAAATTGCAACTAACGTTTTTGCGGAATGAAATTGACGTTGCACAGTGATATTTGTGTTTACGGAGTTCTACTCTCCTGATAAATTAGAGTTTTTTTGTAGTGAGTTTTATCTCTATATTTTTCCAATATATATCTTTTGATATTTGTTTATTTGATATATATTTTTATAAACTTAATATATTACCTATAATTATAAATACCATATCATATTAAAAAAAATCAAATGTATTAAATTTCAATTAGTCACTTTTGTTTGATAATATATTTATCAAATCATAGTTAAATATAAAGAGTCATTTTCTCTTTTCTAGATGTAATTTTTCAAATCAGTTTTAAATCTATCAAATTATTTTCTATTAATTTTTCAAATCAGTTTTTAATAACAATACATTTTGACAAACAGAAAATAAAATGACCATCGTCATTTAATTTTAAAATGATCACTTAATCATGATTATATATATATATATATATATATATATATATATATATATATATATATATATATATATATATATATATATATATATATATATATATATATATATATATATATATATATATATATATATATATATATATATATATATATATATATATATATTGTATGTTACAAGTTTCAAAATTATGTAAATAAAATACACAAACGCTTAATTTGGATTAGAGAAAAAACATATATTATTTATATCTTTTTAAATTTTTACTACAAAAATATAATTTTCTCTTCTTTTTAAGAGGTGGAGGTAAGTAGCTCTTTAAGGACATGTGAGAGGTTAGGTGGATTAATTCATTAATTTATTATAATATTTTTTTTGAAATAATTACATTCATTAGATAGAATGAAATGAATATGTGATTATAGTTTTTTAAAGACGAGGGAGTTAGAATTACTTGATGTCAGAATAGATCTTCAAACCGAACTATATTAGTAGTGAAAATCACAAAAAATGAGTCAATTTTAAATATTTCAACTTATTGCATTAGACATTAAAACAAAAAAAATTATATATTTATCACTATAACTATAAATATTATATGATATTAAAACAAAAATAATGTATTAAATTTAAAATATATGTTAAGATTTTAATATTATTTTGTATTATTTAACTCTACAACTCTTTTATGTTTTTTTTTTATTAAATGTGTGAATTTTATAATAATAAATACTTTATAAATTAAATCAATCACATAAACTTTAACACAAATAAAAAATTAACATATCAATAACACATTTGTACCAATGCAAACACACAAGTATTTATATTAGAATTAGTGTGAGTTTACGGGCTATTATATTTTTTGTACCGTAAAAAAATTAAACAAAATATAATCAAGATCCTTTAAGTTATTTAATTGTAACAAGTCAGATCTTTATATATTTTTTTGTTACATGTGAGTCTTTTATGTTAATTAACGCCTACACTGTTGATCTTTTAATCAAATTTTTTCTAAAAAAGTTGAAGTGCTACTAATAGTAATGATATGTCACTTAACATATGTCAAAGACCATCATTGGATCATATAATAATGTTTTTAGAATTTTTTTAGTGTATAAAAGTATTTTTAAACTAATTAAAATGCACGTAAAAAGAAAAAATAAAGAAAAATAGTAAAACAAAAAATAAAATTCTCAAAACATCACACGAAGTGTAAAATGAGAAGAAATAGTTTTAGGAATGTTTTCATGATTTTTGGAACAAAAACATATTTAATATGAATTTTAGAAGTTAAAAAAATTTAATAAAACAAAATAAAGCAGAAAAATATCAATGATGTATAATTAATTAACATAAATGACCCACATATCGTGAAAAAATATAAAGAACTGACTAGTTACAATTAAATAACTTAAAGAACCTTGAGATAATTTTGCCTATTTTAAATAATGTATGAATTCAAATACGGCCAAAACAATTTAGGTAAAACAATTTTGTTTTTATTTTTAAAATATGTATTTATTTTTAAAATAATAAACACTTTTGGAAAATGAATTTTGTTTGTCATATTTATATTACATTTTGAAAATAAAAATGTGTGTCCCATACTAGAACCCGTATAAATGCACGAGTAACACACCAATATCGTTTAAAAACACGGATAATCATTCTCAAATTTATGCGAACGCACGGGTTATTATATTTTTTTACAATTAAAAAAATAAAAAATAACAATAATGTATGAATCCAAACACAAGAAAAATGTGTTGTTTTTTTTAAAATTATTTACGTTATTTATATTTTTATTTTTGAAGTTATTTTTAATACAATATTTTTTAAGATAATATATGAATAATTAAAATATATATTATTGATGTAAAACAAATTTGATAATAAAATTTTGTTTTTATTTTGAAAATATGTCTTTTTTAAAATAACAGACTATTTTCGTAAAACAATTTTGTTTTTCTTATTTACATTTTGAGTATATTTTGAAAACAAAAGCATGTGTACCATACAAGTATTCGTGCAAATGCACGGTACTGATATGATACGTGCATATGATGCTGATATTAAGTTATTGTCGATTTAATTATTTTTATAAATAATTTTAAAACAAAAATATTTATATATGAGATTTATTATAATGTTGATTTAAATATTTTTATATACGAAATAAAATATAAAAAATGATTTATTATCTTTTTTAAAAATAATAAATTATTTTGGTTTGACAATTTTGTCTTTTTTTTTTTCATTTCATATTTCTTATTATTATATTTCATTTTGAAAACAAAAACGTGCGTATAATACCAGTACCCATGCGGACACACGGGTATCCAAATACATCACACATATACCTACACACAAAACACAAAAATATAGTAGATAATTTGGTTTAATGATGATTGACATTGAATTTAGTAGGGAGAATCACTGTTCGATCTCCCATAGCTACGATTGGGCAGAGGATGAAACTACTTGATGTTAGAACTGACCTCCAAATCAGACTATACCTAATTTCTTTTTCAAAATTAGGAATCAATGTTTAATCTTTTGGTGAAAATGTCGGCCAACCATGCTTTAATGCCTCACTTCAAGTTCACATAGATCTACCTTCTCCCTTAAGAAGTGAAATTTAGCTTCAATGTGTTTATTCCTTCCATGCAACTGGATTCTTCACAAGATTTATTGCTGACTTGTTATCGATCTGCAACACCAGATGTTTCTTCACTTCGACCTTCATCTTTTCTAGCACATATCTGATCCAAATTGCTTGACACACATCATATGATCCTTCTATATATTCAGGATCACATGATGATAATACCACCACAAATTGCTTTCTCGAGCACCATGGAATTATCAAATATCAAGCCATTAAAAGAATAGTCCACCATTCCACCCAAAATACCCCTCCCTTTTAAACAATTTACACATCAAAAAGGTTAGTTTTGTCTTTTCATAATCATTACAATTATCTAATATCAAAACATGTCCTAAAGCTACACGTGTCAGAAGTTGCAACTTCTGACTCCCCTTCAGAAGTTGCAACTTCTGACTCCCCTTCAGAAGTTGCAACCCTTGAATTTAATCATTCTTACACTTTAATTTGAGGACCATTCTATTCCTCACTCTATTTTCACAATTTTAATAAATTGAATTGACATAATTATTAAAAAAAAATTCAAATATCAAAATTATTCATAATTATTAAAAAAAAATATTTGCACATATTAAAATTTTTACTTTTTTCACGGATCACTATGAACAAAATATTTATTTTATTTAGTTAACATTATACTTATTTGAGACACAAAATTCAAACTTTTTTATTTTTCTCACGGGGCACTATCAATAAAATAATTTTGTATACTTTTTTCAAATATTTAAATTAAACTTAAATTATTATTATTCATTTTATAATTAAATAACTCATTTCAAATATACATCTATATTTAGATAAAATCTATATCGTATTAAATAAATTTATAACGGAATACGACCAGTTAAATTCACGCAAAATTATTTTTGATAAATATTACTTTCAATATGCATTTGAATAAAAATTTACTATACAAAATTATTTTAATCTATACAAATTCATGAATATCATTAATTTTTTATATAATGAATATCATTAATTTTTTATATAATTATATTTATCATTCAATATTATAAATATCAAAACAAATCTATCTATCTATCTACTCTACAATCAAGCATTCACCCTATTTTTCATTGTTTTCAATTTATTACGATTCGTTCAACAACTTAACAGATATACCCGTGCGGGAGCACAGGTCTATTACTAGTGCACTACTACGATAAGACCTTTAATAACACAATATTACAACGACTTTCATATTAACCATGATAATAACTTGATTTTTAGCGCTATTTTTGGTATTTATTAAAAGATATTTCACTACAGTCATAGATAAAAACCGTAGTGAAGTGTACCAGGAGTTACAGGGTTTGAATCTTAGCTCCAACAATTTTCCATCTATCGTCACAAAATGAGACTTTCCTTGTATATTAGCACGGTTCTTTTAGTCAAATGTGGTGTAAAATTTAATCATTTCATCACGGTTCGTCTTATCAAGTGTGATCAAAGTTGAAACTTATTTATATACAAGTGAAATTATTTCTCTCTCAGTACATAACAGTCGTTTCTCTCAACAAAAAACCCTAACATTTATGTGTTTATTGTGAAATTTAGTAACAACCTCTATTTTTCCAAATTCTAACAATTTTGGTAACTTACAGGATCAACTAAATTGATCCTAAGATGATAGTGTATATTTTGTTTCTTCTAAGTTTTCTAGACAGTGTTCTCTTCTAAAGTAAAAGTAAATCGAAAGAAAATGACAAAACGGTTTATGAAAATAATAGGAATATAAAGGAGTTTTGGTTGAATCTGAAAAGGAATGTAAGTGATTTGAATAGAATTAGATAATACTGAAAATTAATTTGGTGTTTCATACATACATTGCTCAGAACTCATTTCTCAATTAACTTTGATACTTTGAATGTATAGAGTAATTTGTACAACAATTGAACACACAAAAATATAAACTAGAGACTCTTATTTATACTAATTCTAGACAAACGGTCTTGTTATCAGAGGAGGACAAGGTGTTTGCTTGCATGTGTTCGATCCTTCAAAGGCCTCCACGCGTCTCTTTTGAAAAAAGCAAGTAAGCGCCAACATTTGAATGTTCAACTTTCTTTTAAATTTATTCGTCGAACCCGCCTTAAATATTATTTAAATATGAGATTTCGAATTCGTCTTATTTTTAATGGAATTATGGTAAAAAAATCCATGTTATGGTGTTGTCGAAGTATTTTTCTAATATTCTTGGTTCTTCTTCGAATAAAACCTTAATATCTTCATGAAACCTTAAACGTCAAATTTTCCAGATAACATTATGTCACTCATCTCACCTATGGCTACCTTCAGGTTCGTATTCATCAAACTTATGCAGTGATTTCATATTCTTTAAACATATAGCTACCTTTGGGTTTTTTTCCACCAAACTTATGCAGTGATTTCATTTATGTTTCAATCTTTTTTATCTATTATTGTTTAGGTTTCAATAGTTGTTACATAACATTATGACTTGTTTAATTTTATGTTTATGTTTATGCTTGTTTTGACTTGTAGGTATGGATGAATGTGTAAATGAAAAAAATTTACGAGAATGAAGCTAAAGTGAGCGCAACAAACTTGCGTGAGCGCTACAAACTTCTTCATTAACACATGTTTGATGCTCTACCTTCAGCTTCATCCTCATTTCCTTTCATTTTGAATTCCATTACGGAACATATACGTTTTTGACACATATTTTTGAGTTGATGTTGTTGTTACATATAAAAGTTTTATATTGTTTAAGGGTTGTTGTTGTTGAATGTTTTTGTTAATATTTGTTTTAGATGAATTTATTATATCTTATGGGGTTTGCGTGAGTTTTCAACACCGTATCGAATATATATAAATTTTTGGACTGTATTATAACATGATAATATGATAGATAAAGTTATATTAGAAAACAAGTTACACCTTCAATTCTAGACAACAATTCTTCAGACCATTATTCGCATTCCGCTCTTTAACAATTAGGACTTGATTTATCGCTTCTTATTCTTCAACCTCCCCTTCCTTCACCTCTAATTTTTTTGCAATAAATGATATGTTGCAAATAAAATAGATGTGAAGGCAATGGAGTTGAAGATCTAGGAGCATTAAACCAAGTTCTAATAGTTAAATAACAAAATGCGGTTAAGGAGTTGGAAAATACTTATTTAAAATTAAATGTGTAATTTGTTCTTCTAATATAATTTAATTTGTCATATTATGATGTTCTAAATCATAATGAAAGGTTATATGCTTGGTGAGCATTGGCGAAATAAGCATTTCACATAATTTATAATAAACTCGGTGTATATATCACAACGGTTGTTTAGAACAACCGTTGTTAAATGTTTTTGCATTAAAGCATATCACAACGATTGTTTGATGTAACTGTTGTGATAGGTAGCACATTACTTAACTTATAATCATGATTGTGCAACCGTGATAAAAAAAATCATACATATAACCACCCCTTACGTCACAATGGTTGGTTATGCGTTATGGTATCCCTTATCTAGGGGTGTGCATGGTTGGTTATTTTTAAAAACCAAACCATAACCACTTTCAAACCATTTAAATGGTTTGTATTTATAACCAAAACCACATTTTAGTCAAAACTGGTTATAAAACCGATTATAAATTTGGTTATGGTTATATAACCAATTATTTTAAAAAAATCCAGTTTTTAAAAAATAAACTAAATTTTTTTTTATTTTGAAAATTAAAAAATTTGGATACTGGATAATAACCGGATTATAACCGAATCCAAAAAATTTAACCGGTTAATAATCATTTAATTATATCCGGATTATATGAATGGATAACCAAACCATTAAACACTAAACCGGTTAATAACCATTCAATTATATCCGAATATTTAAAACAGATTTAGATTTGATTATGGATTTGGGCCTCACAACCGAATATTTTTCACACCCCTACCCTTATCCAACCGTTGCGATAATGTTTTCCGTAGCATTGGGTGAACCAAATACTTGCAAGAAGTAACCAATTGTGCCTATTCAATCTTCCTCATCTCCACAACAATCAATATCTGAATAACAAGTAATTGTAGCTTCTTTGCTTTCAGAATCTTATAAAAATAGAACTCCACGGTTATTGATCCTTTTAGGTATCTCGGGATTCTTCTTGTAGCCTTTATGTGTGACACCCTAATTCACTCATGTATTTGTCCACCAATTCGACTGGGAAATAAATATCAGGTATGTTATAGTTCACATACCTTAGAGATCCTACAATTTGCTTGAACAAAGTTACATTGACTTTGTCCTTATTTCCATGCTTCTCCAGTTTCTAATTTGGTTTGACATGTGAAGATGTAAGATTCAAATCATCCATCATGAATATCTTGAGTATCTCTTTGACATACTTCCTTTGATGCAACATGGTACCTTGGTTAGTAATTTGAAATTCTATGCCTAGAAAAACCTTGGTTAGTAATTTGAAATTCTATGCCTAGAAAATATGCATGAGAAGTTTCTCAGATCCAACATTTCAAATTACCTCTTTATCAGCTCTTTGAACTTCGCCAGGTTCTCCATGTTATTTCCAATTACTAGCAAGTCATCGACATATAAGCATATGATGATTATGTCTTGTTCCATGACATGTACATAGATACTATACTATGACTTGCACTTGATGCTTCCCAATTCGACTAAGTATAAATCAATCTTATTGTTCCATACCCAAGGTGTCTGTTTGAGATCATAGAGCCCTTTGTGCAACTTGTATATTTTCCTTGCTTTCTCCTGTATAAAAAATCCAGGATCTTGTGTGACATATACCTCTTCATCTAAAGGACCATTCAAAAATGCAGATTTCCCATATAAGTGAAATATTGGTCAACCTTGTTTGTATGCCAAGGCTACCACCAATCTGACAGTATTCAATCTTGCTAATGGTGCATATACTTCAGAATAGTCGAGTCCTTCTCTCTGAATAAACCGCCAAGCGATTAATCTTGTCTTATGTCTTGCTATCAAACCATCAATATTGTGCTTAAATTTAAACACCCACTTTAGTTCAATAGCTTTTATATGCGTTGACAATTCGACTAAATCCCATGTGTTATTTTTTCGATCGCTTATAATTCTTCAACCATAGCTGAATTCCCTTGTTTATTGTTTAAATCTCCGCTATATTTTATTTTTTCAACTCCTACAAGTAAAGAAAATTGAACTAATTCTCCATTTACTGTGACTTCATCATCATTAACAACTTCACAGTCTTGAAACTTTACTAGAAGAACTCTGATTCTTCGTGGTCTTTGGATTGTTTTAATGAATAATAGCTCCGCCTTTTTCTTTCTCCCTCCTTCAATACTTTACATTTTCTTTTTACCAATCCATATTTACATAAAATGTGAAACAGACTAAAATTTAAATCTCTAGAAGCTTTTAAAATGGCTAAAAACTCATAAATAATAAAATAAAGTGTTTTGGACAAAGGATGGATAAGTTAAACTCTAACACATTTTATTACAACATGATTACTTAAAATCATTAAAATAGAGAAATAAGTCGTGCTATTTCCTCTTCATGAATTTGGATCTTACTGACAAATCTTTATGCATTTTCCTCAATTGATCTCGTGCTCCCATTAATTTGATCATAAATTAGCATCATAAACTCTCATAGCACGTCATTTTTTATAGGACCTCTTATATTTTGAATTACTTGATTCCAGTCTTAGTGCTCAATGTCCTCAGACTTTTCAACCTCATATGCTTTATATTTTATCTGCACTCGAAGGTGATATGATTTCCCACACACTACATACTAAGTAGATAACCTCAAATGAGGTTTGAATCTTGTACTATAAATCTACAATACATCATCAAAATTCTTGGGCTAGTCCTTCTTTGTAACACCCATTAATTTTTCTAGGACCATTATGATTATAACACATACTATAATATTTATAATATTAAAAGTGTTATTCAAATTATCCACAATTCAATATAGTATAAATACACCATATAAAAATTGTTTGACATTTCATTTGTCACCATCTTTATCATGACACTTTTTTTCGTTCGTTTCTTTCTAGATTCTAACTTATTCACTAAAACACATTTTGTTAAATATTTTTTAATTGATAAATTGTTGTTTAATTATGTTAATGCAAATGAGTATTAGTGAAAAAGTTAACTAATATATTATTGAATTTTTTTATTTCAAGGAGCAATCTAATTTATATATTTTACTATATACTTTTCTATAACTCTTGTATACAAAACTTTCACTAAGCCTTTCTCTTTCCCCTCTACTCTCTTTTTATATGAAGATTCATTAACAAATAGAAACCATCAAAGCATGGGAGAGTGTGAACATACACTAATCAATTAAATACTATAGTACTAATATTTGGCTATTTGTCAATAGTATATTTACAAATTGTTGTAACTATACGTCAACAATGACGACGAGTTTTGTAATCTTAATGGGGGGACCTATAGAAAGTAAATTAATTTCTCACTAATTTGCAAAGCATGGATATAGAAAATTTCAAATCTTCACTCATCTCGAGCCACGCATGCTTTTC
Organism: Vicia sativa; assembly: GCA_021764765.1. Lineage (NCBI taxonomy): Eukaryota > Viridiplantae > Streptophyta > Magnoliopsida > Fabales > Fabaceae > Vicia > Vicia sativa. The sequence continues at coordinate 122,032,562 of CM038797.1, forward strand.
TTTAACCATAAACACAAAGCTAAAACTAGAAAAGCCAAGTTGTATGAATGTTGCTTAGCAGCAACACATAGAAGTGAGATAGTAGTAATACCACCTAATTGGATAACAAAATTAAATTATACTACATTTTACAAATCCATATGTTAACGACTCTTCATTGTTTATTAAGGTCGAGATGCTTAACTTTGGGATCACAACCATTTTCATTTTATTTATTTTTAATGCCATCTTAAACTTTTATTAATTAATTACATTTAAAAGTTTTAATTTAGCAACAATTTAAATGTGTTAAATATATAATTATTTTATTTAATTATAATTTAATCGTGACAAAGTTTTAAATTTTTTATAATAGTTTATTTTACATGATTTAGTACTCGATCATGTTTTATTTTTCTTGAAATTGAAAAGGTGTGTATTCATTGGTTGGGGGCCATTTTAATTATCTTTCTATTCTCACACACCATTATGAAATAATGACCCCTCTATCTCATCCTTTCTAAACAACTTATTTGGAAAAGTGGATAGCTTTCCAATTATATACAAACACAAGCATTATATCATTATACTTATCTTGCAATGTTACTCCATTTTGCATGTAGTGTTAAGAAAAGACATAAGATGAGTATGTAAGTGTATATGTATTATATGATCCGACACATACACATACATAGTAGATAATTCCGTTTTTTTTCTTATATTAATTTATTTAAGTGTTAAAAAAAATAATCGAATGATTTTGTTTATTTTTTAATAACAACTTTAATGAAAAATAGTTGATTGTTTAAGTGATTTCAATTTAATTTAAAACTATTTTGTATTTATCAATCATTTATAATCAGTTTGCTTTTATTAATTAATTTGATATTTATAAAACTTTTTTTAAAATCTTTTTTTTAAGAAAAAATATTTTAGTAAAAAATGTTCCTTTTCAGAAATAAAAGAAAACATTTATATTTTTTATTTTCAACAAAGTTATAAAAAAAGTTGTTTTTTCTGCACAAAAAGATATTTAAAAATTTTTAATTTTATAAAATTTTATTTTTTTCTAAAATTATATGTGTTAGGAAAAATTAATTTCTAAATTAATTTTCAAAAAATATTAATAATTTTTTTATTAACAAATATTTTGGAATAATTATTTTAAAAACAAAATTGTTATTATAACTTATGGTTTAATTTATTAATCATTTAAATGATTCAAGCTTTTTTTATTAAATTTGGATTCAATAAATTATATTTTTGCACATTCTTAAAATAATCCTCTATATTTTTAAAATTAAAATTTTATATTTTTTCTATAGAGATAATTATATTAAACTCTACCAAAATATAATTCTTTTTTATAGGCAAGAGACACAGGGGTGCACAATACAATCTATCAAAAGTATGATACAAAAATAAATCAAAATCAATTAAAAAAATTAAAAAACTCCAAAGCAAGTAGTCAGAGAGACACATCAATTCAATCAAAGTAAATTTTTATCCTAATTACACCCTTGAAAGAAACCACTCCCAAGATAAAAGATTTATCATACCCAAACCTTCAAAAATATAAAGAACTCTTCCGTCAAATAGAATGACGTTTCTACATTATCAAATCGATAAAAAAAGAGATAGCACGAAAATTCAACCCGACTCCAAAAGAAAGCGAGACCGCGGTGTCCAAAATTACTCGAGATTCAAAGAGGCAATAGGAAAATTAACATCAAACCATTCACAAAATTCAATCTACAACACTAATGATCATAACAACCGCCAAAAAGATGTTAAACATCTCCATCTTCCGGCAAGTAAAAAGGTTATATTGCAGAAATAAGCACAACACCACGCTTACACAAATTGATTCTAGCACAAGACGGATCAACAATAATCTCAACAAAAGAAATATAATAAATAGAAGATTATGAAAACATTTTTAATAATTAAATGATTATATCAACGTAGATTGAATGTGTTGTATATAATTTTTTCTGGACTCTATTTCCAAAACTCTACTGAAACTATGTCAATTCTTTCTATATTCTTTTTGTTTAGATTTGTTCATTAAAAAATTGTCTTATTGAATTAAAAAAATGTGTGTTGTACATAAATTTTTAATGGAGACTTTTTGATGTAGAGAAAGAGTTTTTTCTATCGAAGCTAATGGGTTAAAGGGTAGGTGTTAAATATAAATTACATATTCTCAACGAAGTATATTAAATAAAAAAAGAAGAAGAAGCTTATTATACAAACCAACACCATATTTGAGTGTATTTTATACACTGCCGACTTCAAGAGGTTTAATTTGTGTGATAAATATCAATGTTTCAATAAAATATGGTGTAAAAGTTATACTTATAATCATATATATATATATATATATATATATATATATATATATATATATATATATATATATATATATATATATATATATATATATATATATATATATAGTCTATTCATTAAGATGCATCCGTACGTACAATACACACCATGTCAAGACAACAAGGTTTAATAACAATAAAGTAAAAAAAATTAAAAATTAAAAAATGGCACTGATCCGCAAATAAAATCACAACTTAGGGCATTTTGATAAAAGAGGCTTCAACACAAAAGCTACCTCATTTTCCTATATAAATATGTACCAAGTGAGCTATAAAGAGAGACAGAAGAAAAACATAAAAATACAAAAACAATGAACCATTACCAACAAGACCAAATGATGCTCATTTCTCAGCTATTTCCTTCAAGTGCTCATGCTTACACTGATACAGTTTCTCAACAAGGTTCGCTAGCATCAAATTTTCAACATCGTTTTCTTGTATAAATCATGAATATTCATTTTCAACTAACTTATATGTATTCTTTCTTTACATTTTTTAGTGGAGAATAAGAAGCCAAGACGTAAACGTAACAAGAAGAGTAAAGGTGGAGAAAACACAGCAAATGAAATGAACAAAAAGAGGAAGCTTAGTGAAAAACAAATGATTTTGTTGGAAGAACACTTTGGGAATGAACACAAACTTGAGTCAGAAAGAAAAGATAAGCTTGCAATGGAACTTGGTTTGGATCCTAGACAAGTTGCTGTGTGGTTTCAAAACCGAAGAGCACGGTGGAAGAACAAGAAACTCGAAGAAGGGTTCACAAATTTGAAAAAGTCCCATGAATCTATCATGCTTGAGAAATGTTTGCTTGAAACTGAGGTATATATCTCTTTCACAACATAAACACTAACGTTAATGTTTCTTCTATGGTGTTCTTGTAATTTTTTGTTCACTTTAATGTTGTTTTGTAACTTTATCTCTACATGTCGTTGTTGCTTTTTAATTAATCACTTTTTTTTTTTTAATTTGTTTAGTTTAATCTAATTAGTTCCGTAAATATTGAAAAGAGAATAGACACTCGCATGCAACCTTGTTTTTAGGACAAAGCAAAATGAAAAAAACAAATATATAAAGTGGAAACTTAGACCCTACCACATCACATGAACATGCAAACATTTGAGCTCTAGGCTCGAAGAAATCCAAGCCGTTCAAATTATTAATTTCTCACTTTTGAACCATAAGATCAATCAAATAAAAACAAAAAACATGACTACCTTAGTAAACATCAAACAACAAGGTTTCTTTCATTTGTTTCATATTTCCTTACAAGTTGGACCTATCTTAAATGAAGAGGAAACGTGACATACATATGTTGCCACGTGAAGCTTTATGACCCTCTAATCAATGTCCACCACATGTTTCTTTCATTAATCTTTGATTAAGTTAGATCTTATCATCATCTTAACTCTTAATTACCATTATTAATTATTTTTTTAGGTATTGAAATTGAGGGAACAGCTTTCTGAAGCTGAGAAGGAAATTCAAAGACTTCGAGAGCATGTTGAAGTGGTTCCAACCAACAGTTCAAGTACTTCATCAATGTCTCAATCAATGGAAGTAATGGAACCACCACCATTTTTTGATGAATTTGAAGTGGATAATGTGTTTTTGATGCCTTACTTCAATAGCATCGAATGGCCATATATCTAGAAGGAAAATAATATTTTAATAATTTAGCAATTGTAGATATAATGTGAATTAATGATATCCTAATATGTAAATTAGCTGTACTATAGCTAGTGTGTTTAATTTGACTATGGTTTGGGAATGTATAACCATTATAACATTAATGAATTTTATTTTAACCCCAATATAATTTTTTGGTCTCACTAAATTGGTTATGTTATTGACTTTAGGTTCCAATCAATGCTATCTTTCAGGTAGGTATTTTAGAAATGAAGTATACAAATTGAATGTTTAAACTTAATCAAATGGTTGATTGGATTGGATTGGATAAACTTGACTCTATTAGTTGGAATATTGAATTCTAACCAAACGGGTAAACATATTATTGTTTTATTGTTGGCAATATATAAACATGTTCTTCTCATTTATTATATAAAGAGTATTTCATTATTGACTTAAATCTGTGTACATCTATTTCTAGACTATAGTGCATATGAACAAGTTCATGTTATCATATGAGTGTGCCTAATCTTTTTTATTTAATAATTATTAATAAAAGTACTAGAAAAAATATTCAACCTTATATAAAACTAATCTAAGTTATTTGACAGCAAACTAATCTAAGTTATTTGACAGCAAAAGCTATGTTGGTCGTTAATGAGAGTGAAATTGTAAGAAATTTATAGGTGATTGGGGATTCTCTAAACTCTGAAAATAGAGTCCTATTTATAGAGTTATAAAATTAGGTTTAAGGGCAAAAAAGGAATAAAATAAATCATATCTTTCTTGGTCACTAAACTGACTAATCAGAAGTTGACTATGACACAAACTGACACTGACCGACCAATAAGAAACAAATTAATCAAAAAAGAAAATATTTTGAGATTCAAACCCATGACCTCATATTTGCAAGCCTTACTCCTAACCAATCGTGCTATGTTACTTATTCAAAGTAAAAAGCTAATTGATAGTATATGAAGACGAATAATTATTTATTGTTTAAAAATATAAATAATTTGAAATGAATTATTATATTTTTAAATAGACCTTGAAAATGAATATTTATAAAAAAAAATCTGGAATATTAGTGTAATAAATCAAAAGAAATTTAAAATCGAGTTTGAAAATAATTTTGACCGTAGCACCGGAATGGGCAAATTTTAGGGTGCAACAAATGGCTTGAGAACAGCTGGAAGTTTGTTTTGAGTTTGCCCTAGAAACTTGAAATTTTGGACAACTTTTTAGGGTTTGTAAGAGGCAGCCACTCGTGTCCTTGTGATCTGAAGTTGTTGTGTGTATATATAGAAGAAGAAATTAGGTCAAGAATTATGTCAAAATATCTTGCATTGATTGGAAAATATTTGATTGAAGAATCAAATGCAATATTTCCAAAAATTGATCAATCTTCGTGCCAATCACATCTTGCACGAAATTCCCAGCTATTTGGGCTTGCTTGGACCTCAAGAATGTTGAATAATAAGCCTTGCACGCCTCACTTCTTGTTTTTGCATTTTATTTTATTTAAAAGTGAATTATAATGAAATAATTTAACAATAAATTAAATAAATGATGCAAGGGCGTGTAGATGGAGTTAAAGGTCATGGAACATCTTAGAAACAAGTTTGGATCACAAAAACATAGGCCCATTTGGAAAAAAAATTGAATTTGCTTATTATTTCTCTTCATGTACTTCTTCAAAAATGCCAAACTTGCACAAGTTGTATCTTACTCAATTTTTATCATTTTGAAGTATTCTTGGAATTTTTAGAAAGCTAAAGATGTCCTATAAATACTCCTTTTGGTTTCATCTTTATTAAAGCTTCTATGTTCATGTACACTTCTTTGGAAAAAGATGACTTTTTGTTGACCTTTAGAAGGACCTATAATGTCTTGATCCATAACTCCCAAATGAAGCATTTTTGGCCAAAGCTTGTGAGACACAAATTTGTATAGAATTGAATTCTATTCAAAATGAGCTTCGGTGGAAAAAATTCTGATAAACTATGTGAAAGTTTTTCTTGGTCAAAGTTATGTTGACTTTTTATCAAGAAACCCTAATTTAGAAACTTTGACTTTTAATCAAATGTTGAGTTTTCTTGATGAATCATATCAACCCATGATCAAATGATGAATGTGACTTCAGAACCTTGACGTTGACAAAAAATAATGAAGTTTGACTATGTGTTGATCGCAGTTGACTTTTTGTACAATACAACTGATTTTCAACCATTTGAGCAATTGACTGAGCAAACTTGAGTTGTGAGGCTTGAAACTTGACATGGTGATCACTTGAGGCAAATAGAAACAATGTTTGACTTTGAGAGAATCAAAACCCTAGTTGTGGGGTTGATTGCTTAGGAGTGGGTTCATCTGGTCAACTCTTGAGAAATTCTTTGAGTATGGAGATATGAATTGACTTGAGAAATAAGAGGACAAATTTAGGGTATAACAATGATGATATGAAAGACACACAGAAAAGGTTCGCAATCAACCCCCACACGGTTCAGTCTGTGTCAGCTTAGCTCACGTGAATCGTGATGCTTCCTTTATCGAGTCAATAAAAAACTGGCAATAGTTCCCTATTCTGACTCTCCACGCTTTGTCATGGAGTTTGAATTCACATGCTCTGATGCTCGCACTCATATGATCCTCACACTTAGTAATTCATATCAAGATGTGATACCTTTCTCCCATAGGAAACTCCTGGTTGACACGTTTATTTTCATTCGTGGCTATGGTTTTCCTCCGAAAGAAGGCTCCTAGTTTACTCGGGTGACTCGCACCTTTGAGGCTATAGTACTTATTTCTTTTTCCCCGCGCATGTGTGTATCATTTGATTGTGCATTGCATTATTTATGTGCTTCTTCCAAAGCAATTTCTTGCCTCCTCCCTTTTCATCCCTTGGTTGTTCAACCAAGACGAATATATGATAGTTTCCCTTAGGACCGCTTGGTTAGGCTAGCTCTCGAGCCTAGACATTAGAATATTCATCCTTTGCATGTCAACATAGGTAGAGATTCCCCTTCATCCTTAGGGGAATCTTTGTATGATAACATTAGGGGTAGAACTAGTTAGTTTCCCTTGCATGTTTTCTTAGTTTCCCTTGCATGTTTTCTGCTTTCTTTTGCATTCTTGCATTAAAACTAAAACTTGTTTTCTTTCCTCTTGAAAATCAAAACACTTAATAATGGTTCAAAATCCTTTTTCAAGGTAAAAGCAACCAACCTCACTTCAAATATTTTTGTCTCCGGACCTCTCTTTCCTTGAAAACCTTTTCAATAAGGGCATTCCTTTTCAAATCCAAACAAATTACAAAGTGTGTGAGCGGCCGAGCATAAGACTTACTATAAGGTGCAACGCCAAGCATGAGTTTCAATTGTGAGGGTGAGGAATTGAACTTCCCATAAAAAACATTGCAACCCACCAGAACATGTGAGTCGAACTACGACGCTCTGACTTTCTCATTGTACGAGGGAATACATAGGTATCTTGTCATGGGGCTCGATCAAGCAAACTTTGTAAATACTTCCTTCTTTTCCCCATGTTTGTTTCCTTTATTTAACATGCATTTCCCTTAGCATAGTATTAGACATAGACATCGAGATTAAGCGATAAGATACCCACACCAAATAGATAAAAAGTAGAAGTGGATACCGTAGAGTACTACGAGCGTGTAGGGTGCTAATACCTTCCTCTTGCGTAAAAGACTCCCTTATCCGATCTCTTGGTCATAAGACCGTGATTTCTCCCTTTCAGGTTTACTCGATGTTTACCTTTCTCCTTAGTTGAGATAAAAAAATGTTCGATGGTGATTTCATTGATATTCTATCAGATGAGTTTGTCCAGTTTTACTTTGGCAAGCATACAAGCTTTATAGCGTTCGATTGAACCATCTGCATTATACTTGATTTTAAATATCCATTTACAATCAAAGGATTTCTTATTTGAAGGTATAATATTTTGGTCTTCCAGAAAGACTAAATTGCGACTTAGGATAAGCTTCTTTCCTACAGGATCACACAACTTGTAACCAAACTCATCTTGCCCATAGCCGATGAATATACATTATTTTGACTTTGTATGCAACTTAGATATTTCATCCTTTGGAATATGCAGAAAAACATTATAACCAAAGACTCCCAAATAGTCATACTTGACATTTTTTTCAAACCAAATATTTTATGGAACTTCAATGTTCAAAGCAATAGGATTCAGATTAAGTACATGCACCACCATGTAAAGTGTCTCACCCTAATAATTATTTGGCAACTTAACTTCAAAGAGCATACACCTTACTCTCTCAATTAGGGTTCAATTCATCCTCTCTGATAAACCATTTGATTGGGGAGTTTTAGGAAGAGTATTTTCACATGCTTGCCTCTTTACCAAAGCATGAGATTCTTTAGGCTTCTCCAACAGTTGATCTTTTTTCTTCAAGGCATATACCCATAGTTTTCTTGAACAATCATCAATAAAGGTAAAAAAATAAAGTACACCACTAAAAGATTTTACCTTTAATGGACCACAAACATCACAATGTACTAATTAAAGAAACTTTGACTTCCTTGAGGGAAGATGTCTCTTGAAATATACTCCAGTCTGTTTACTAGCCATACAATGAGAACACTTCTCCAAATATGCATTCTTTCACCCAAGAATAATATATTTTTTAGCCAAAACATTCACCCCATTTTCAATAATATGACTAAGCTTTAGTGCCACAAAGATGCTTCTATGTCGATAGCATTCACAATGTCCGTATCAACCAAAGCTTTTGTCCAATAAAATTTAGACAGCTTCTCCCGTCTAGCCATAACCAAGTTACCTTTTTTTTTCTTTTCCACTTTCCAGAACCAAAGTGACTGTCTTAACCACAGTCATCAAGCATATGAACAAGTGGGACATCTGAAGCATGTTTGACACATCTAAGAAATAATTGCATTCACATGTTGGTTTGCAAGAAAATATCACCAACACCAATTACCTTAGATACACCATCATTACCCATCTTTAACATTCCAAAGTCACTAAAAGTATAAGATATGAAGAAATTCTTCTTTGGTGTAACATGCAATGTAACACCACAATCAACTATCTACACGCTCTCGTCTGTTACGAGATAAACAAACCCATGATTACATAGAAAACAAGATCATTACAAGTAATAGTAGTAACATGATAATCATCATGATCTCTTTGTTTTGACTTACCTTTATTGCATTTCTTATCCCTTTTTCACTAATAAAAATACTTTTGTACGTGTCTTGTTTTGTGACAATAATGACACTCTAAATTCTTGTATCGCGACTTAGACTTGCTTATACTATTCTCTCTACCACATTTCAGTTCCTTTTTCTAACTTCTCCCCCTATTTTTGAAGACAATTACATCAAATTGAGACGGAGAACTTTGTTCCTTCCTTCTTATCTCCTCATTGAAAATACAACTCTTAGCTATTTCCAAAGAAACAACACTTTTAGGAGCAAAACTTGTGATAGAAATCCGAAACATCTCTCAAGACTTTGGTAAATATATCAATAGAAATAGTTCCAAAAGTCCATCATCAAATTTAATACTCATTCCTCATCTGATCAAGTAGCCCTTGAAATTCACTCAAGTGATCTGTAATAGAAGTCCCCTCCTTATACTTCAAACTTATGAAGCCATTCAACAAGAACAATTTATTCTTGTTTGACTTAGAAGCATATAAGGCTATCTTCTCCAACAATGTTTTTGCATGTGTCTCATTAGCAATATGATTATAAACATTATCTTCTGTATATTGTCGAATAAAACCACATACCTATTGATGTTCAAACACCTATTCTTCATCAGACACAAAATATGGCTTTGCAGAACCAAATATTGGTAAATACAATTTCTTCACAAATAGTAAATCTTTCATCTTGTCCTTCTATAAATGGTAATTATACCCATTCAACAATACCATCTTCATCTTTGTATTTGGTTCCATCATCCAAACAAATAAAATAGCACTTAAACAAGAGCTCTGATGCCACTTTGATGGAAATTAAGACAAAATAACATAACAAAACGCAACATATATAAAATTTTCCTCACCTTTAGGAACCTCGAGGATCAATAACAAATATAAGACGACAAACAGAACAAATAAAGACACAAAAACATCGATATATTTAACAGAAAACTCCTCAATATGAGATTAAAAATCACGAGTCGTTTGGACTAGAGAAATAGCTCCACTATAACCAATGCAAGGTACAAGAAAGTCTTAAACTGATTCACAAAATAATGATAACAACCGCAAATAACAAAGCAAAATAACTTACACATAAAAATTCAAAAAGCTGAAAAATTACCCAAATCTGCAACTATAGTGTGAAGCAATTATCTCTCAGCTCAGACTTCATTTTGATGATCTCAACAATAAAAAATAGATATAGGTGTTGCGAACTTGCCCTCTAAATTTGAGCTCCATCCGATAGCTAACGAATATGGGATTGTCGATTTAGTGAGATTGATGCAGAAAAATGAGAAGTAATTTTTATCCTCTTTTCTCTCTTTTGAATCCTTATTTTCTCTCTATTTTTCCTTTAACCCTAAATTGACACTCTTCACTTAAATAAATAAGACAAACAGACTATTTATACACGAGTCTTTTTCATATAGGAAGAGAGTGTTGGAATAATGATGCAAGTGTGAGTAAGTGGAGAAATAGTCTCACATTGGATATGAATGTGAATACTTAAGCATATATAAGTGGGATAATCCACTCACCTATCACCTTAAGATTTTAGGTGGATAAGTGGTGTCTATCTCATAGTAACTATTCGTACACTATGTATCAATGCTCATAGTAAGTTTTTCCAGCATGGTATCATAAGTCTTTGGTTCGAGAATGAGACCAGAAGAGACTTGTATTGAATGCGTCCAGGAAGTGGTGTACCGTTGCAAGATGCCAACAAAGATACAAGTGGGGGAGCATTGTGGATTCACACTTGATGGAGAGTGTTAAAATAATAACGCAAGTGTGAGTAAGTGGAGAAATAGTCAACATTTAATAAGAATGTGGAGACTTGAGCATATATATAAGTGAGATAACCCACTCATCTATCATCTTAAGATTTTAGGTGGACAAATGATGTGTCTCTTACAAATGTGTTTATTCTTCCACTATATATCTATACTCCTAATAATTCCCCCAACAAAGAATCCAAACCCAACTGCACTAAACTCGTTATTGAGTGTGTGTTCCATCAAAGTTATCTTTCACATTTTTTTACAAGTGAAGCATAAAAATTAAAAATCATGTCAAATAGCTCACTGAATTGGATAAGCTTGCCTTTATATAGTAAAGATATTGAATTCCAACCAAACGGGTCACCATATTTTTGTTTTATTATTGACTTCAGTTTTGTATACATTTGTTTCTTGACTATAGAGCATGAACGCGATAATGTTATCATGTGAGTGCGTCCTTCTTGATGATTTATCCATTCCTCGCCTCAATATATATGTAAGACTTAACATGAAAAATGACAACAAGCGAAGTACTCATTTGAATAATTTTTCTTTAATGCATGTGACCAAATAGCATGTTCGTAAAGTAAGATAAAATTAAAAGTATTGAAATGACACAAAGTATGGGTGGGGAGAGTGCTTGAATTAATAGTTTTTTGACATGATCAATTCATTAATAACGTGGCGGTGTTCAATATAAATAAGAGCTTAATGGATAAGTTGGTTTTTCATGTAACCCTAGCATGAAACTGGTGTATTTCTATTAAACTTATAGTCACAAAATAGGTTAACTCACGTGTCGATTTGAAAATTTTGATAAACTATAAAACTTGAGTCTGAATTTCGAATAAATATTTCGCTATTTTGAATTTTAAAAATATAATTCCTAATTTATAAACGCTATTTTAAATTTCATATGAGTTTTTGAGTTTGAATTTCATAAAATATATATATTTTTTTATTTGAAAAATTCGATAAAATATAAAATTAGAGTTTGAAAAGTATAATTTTTCTTTTAAAAATCTGTTACTCATTAAAATTAAGTGGCCTGTTTAACTCATATAATTTAAATTTTAGAAGTTATATTAATGTTTAGATTTTTTTGAATTTATATTAATGTTAAGATTGTTTCACTCAAAAACACACATGGAGTTGTTACACTCCATTAAATTTATCTTCCATATTATATTTAATTTTTTAATTCAATATTAAATATTAATATAATCAAATTAAAACAATTCATGATATCATCTCTCATTTTACAATATTTTTGTATTTTATTAATTTTTATTATGTTGAATATTTATGTATAATTATGAATAATTTAAAATTCATGTTTTATTATTAAAAAATTTAAATAAGTTTAAAATATAACAGTGATTAAAATATATGATATTTAAAGTAGTTTATTTTATATAACAAATATTATGAAAATTTTATTTTATTTATGGACAAAGATAATTTTATTAGGTCCGAAAAGAAGCTTCCCTGATAATCTAAAGATAAACAGTGAAAATTGGTGGGCGTCATCCTAGGTCATCCAGCTGTGATCTAGGTTGTCTCATCCAATCCTATATTTGTTGGCTAAATTATCTCCGTGGTTTTTTAAGTTATTTAATTGTAATACTTTGGTCTCTTATGTTCATTTCGCTACAACGAGGTCCTTTATGTTGGCTAACATTTTCAACGTTGCTCTTGTCCACAGATTCTGTTCCAAAAGACGTGATGTGGCACAAACGGAGCTTAGATGTCACTTATCCTTGCTGACTGGTATGTTAACTCACTTAAAGAGGGAGATATGTGTGACACCCCGATTTAATTCAGAAAATAAATAAATGGGAATTTAATTATTTATTTAATTAAAGTCTTAAGTATTTATATTTTTGGAATTAATGGGATTAATTAAAGAGAAGAAGAGATGGAGGTGTGAGGTGTAATTAGAGGTGTGAGGAGTAAATTACACTACTCTTACTAATTACCATTTGTTTTATTTTATTGGAATAAATAAAGGAACATTAAAAGGAATATAAAAAGGAAAAGAAAGGAAAAATAGTTTTTTTTGGAGAAAAGTCATTATACGTAGAATTGGAGAAAGAAGAGAAGAGAGGAAAAGCCGACGCCGAGAGAAATCGAAGATTCATCACGAGGTTGTTCACAATGATTTCTGGTGAAACAACCGCTAGTCTTCCAAACTATTGAATAAGCGTTATAACTGTTATGTTATTCAATCCCTCTGGTAACTTGCAGGATCGACTAGATTGATCCTATGGGGTATCGGATGTTGGTATAAACTTAAGATAAAGATCCATATTTGAGACTTGTTTTTGGAGGTTTTGTATATGTCAAAATACGTTTCGATTACTTAGTGATGTGATCAAGTTAATAACGTATATTTGGTTCGAACAAACAAGAACATGCGATTCAAATAGCAACAAAGTATATAAATGCAGAATATTCAAATAAACTCTTAAAGTGTAAAAGATTTTCAAAGTGACTGCGTGAAACGTAAAAGACAGGAATGTAAACAAATGTATAAAAACTTTCTGGGAAATAACAACGTTAATGTAAAGGTTTCTGGAAAAGTAAAGAACTTCAGTAATGGTAGAAAAAGCATTTAAATGAAATGACTTTGAAAATAAAGAAACTTAAAAGACATTGATGCAAGATAAAATTAGACTGGAGGAATAAAGATACATTGAATAATAAAGTCTTGGTGCAATCATACGTACATCATTCGTGCATTCGTTTCCCTAGCCATGTGGTATTTTGAATGTGACTGAATTTTAGTACAATAGATATGACACACGAAATCCTAACATTAAGACTCCTATTTATACTAATTCGACCATAACGGTCTAACCCATAAGATCTTGCCACGTTTAGAACATGCAACACACCATGCTTCTCTTGCTTCCACGTTTTTCGAACCGTTTCTTCAGCGCGCGTTTCAACTCCTTTTATCCCGCTTGCGTTTTGAATTTCAAATGTATCACTCGCTTCGATCTCGAACCCATTTCCTCTGATATGATTCTATTACCCGATCGAGCTTGTTTCACATATATCACCGGATTTCTCGACATTCAACTCAATACATCCATTCGAAGGGCTAATTCCTTTCTTTCCAAACTATGATATTCACTATATTCCCTTGAATACTTTAACGTCATCTCGTCTCGAGCTCCATGATATTTCTTCGAATCACAAGACATCAAAATCTTCAGCTAACAAAATGCCCCTTTAAAATATGTATTTCGAATCCCTTTTTAAGAAATACTTATTTTAAATATATCTACAAGATTTTGATGTGACTCTTGAGTAATTATGACCCTGTACACGATTTCCATCATGTCAATCACGATGACCCCTGGGTTTCCGAACCACTTTTACACAGTAACCACGGTATGGTGCATTTATTGAAAGCAATGATTATCCTTAATCACGCTCATTACCAATACTAACTTCACGCCACCTCATCTTGTAACCAACCCACGTCTCCCACGTAACTTGGCATTAGTTGGTGAGTGTTTCCACTCCCTCACTATAAAACCAAACAAACTTTAGTCTTTCCACTTTTTCCACACTCTGAATCTTCTTCTTCCTTTCTTTCTCGTAAAAACCCTAATCTCTTTAATCAAAACCCCAACAATGTCTTCATCAACATCCCAGGTAAAAAAGATTTCTAAGAAGAAGAATAAGAACACTGGAACAATTTTGGAAAGCAAGGTTGGCACTCACCAAGGTCATCCTGCACTTATGCCCTGTGGACTCTCCAAAGAACAAGAGCTCTTATATTCCTCTCAGGTATTAATCCCTACTAACGCTTCTGGAAAAAGATTTGCCCTAATGGGTCCCCTTACGGTTTTTGAGATTCTTAAGGATACACGAAACATATTTCCTGTCTGTTACGATTTCAAACCTTTATTCAATACCATGGAAAACCCTAGGGTAGGAACTGAAAATGTCAATGATCCTGTTGCTACAAAGGACGAGAAACTCTATGACTACCCCAAAAGATCCTTTCATTCGGACTATGTCAAAACAACTTTAAACCATTTCGATCTGTCCAATGATGTAGCATATCAAACCGGTTCGCCAAAATGGAAGTTAAGAAAGGACATCGATGGGAGGAATTAGGTATCTATAATTTCCTAAAATTATCCAAACCAGCTTCACATACATCATCCTCTTATTCGCATCCTTATTTCGGGATAGCACCTATAATACCTTCCACCTTCCGGAGGGATGATCACACCCACATTCTTTGACATAATCGCCATCGGACTAACACCGGTGAAACATATGTTCGATCTTGAGGAACATTCAAGTATTATCGATTTCGATATCAAACTAGCCACTTCTCCAAATTCATCATCATTACCATACGGTGATAGTGTCTCGATGTTGAACACATTGCCTTCCTTACTCTTTGGCTATCACGATATGTTTTCTGCAGCAGGTCACTTCAAGTAGCTAGTCGGTTCATTCCTCTGGCAAGAGATTTGCATGAGAACAGGAGGATTAACTTAAGCGAACTCCTGCTAGTTGACCTTTATGAGAGCCTGAGATCAGCCGTTTCGAGCTTGAAATCTCATACCTCCAAGAACATCTTGTTAGCTGGTCCCTTCTGGTTGCTCCAGTTATGGCTAAATGCTATGTTCGAGTCTTCGCTCTCCGCTGCAGATACTATTAATGAGCAAGATCCAGAGATAGTTGATCGAAACGTTGAGGGCACGAGGCTAAGGAGACTGACTCCTAGTGATGACAAGGCCGATTTCCAAGTTTCATTTTCAAAGTACATTATACTTCTCTCCGAACAACATGAATTTAAAGAAACTATGGCGCCTTTTGCTTCGAGGACTCATGGACCATCATGGTTCACTATGTCTCTTTCGGAGGCTGCTAAATGCAAGGAAACCCAAGATATCTGGAAGGCCTTTTTATTACCAAGACTGATCTCCTCAAGAATTACTCCGACCAAGAACCAGATCCTCTTATTTGCCTATCAACCTAACTTCGTTTCGAGACAATTTGGTCTGTGTCAATTAATACCTGAACCCTTGTTCCAAACTCAAAGCGCCATTACCTCTGGTCGAACTTTTAAAGCCAGAGATGCCAAGCTTCAACAAGAACAATATCAAAAGTTCGCCCAATTCAACTTAATCCCTTTCGAACCAGCTCCCTTTTCTTCAAAGAGTTTTCTAGATTGGTGGATTAAATTCTATCAATCTCATATGTTTGACACTCTTACCATTCAAGCTAAACTGACTGCTGCGTTCGATGTGCAGGTACACAAAAAGAAAGGTAGGTTGACCCACGCTCGAGAGATTAAAGCTTTTCAGAATTACTTCGAAACTACTTATGATCCCACACGCAAACCACTGTATATCGAGCGGCTCAAACCTTGAGGAAAAATTTAAAGAAAAAATTTCTAAGTTCAAACTCCCTTCAAGGTTGTCACCTGAGGATAGGTATAGGTTGGCACTCGAAATGCATCCACCTAAATTTCCACAACTACCTACCTCAGAATTGGCTCTGGCTTGGTTTCCTCCATATCCTTGGTGGTTAATTTGCAGTGAAATGCTCAAATATAAATCCCACAAGAAACTAAAGCCATCTGAGACTGTGACATGGGCTCGATACTGGCTTCATAATTTCCCAGGACCTCTTCGCTATGACCTTTCCGCCATGTCGATTCTTTCGAAAGAGGGCGCAGGTGCGAATGTTTTGGGAAATCCCAAATATTATTACTTTCTTTGTTTTAACTTCGTTTTAATTGCTTCGATTTCCAGCCCTCAGGATCAGGACTACTGCATCGAAGACCAAGGAAGGGAACAGTTCTCAACAATCCCACGAGACAAATGATAGTGTGCCTAAAGTGACTCCAACAATCAATCCTGCAACTACAACAACGAACACCGCTGCGCCCACTCCAACAACTACTCAAGTCACCCCACCTACAACAACTGTTCCGATTCCGAAGGTAAACAATTTATCCCGCTATTTCGAAATAGGTCTGATTTTTCTATAACTTGAGTCTAAATTGCGTTTTGTACCATTTCAGACAAGTAAACTTCCTCCGACCACTCCAAAAAAGAGAAAAACTAGCACCATTGGGAAGACTCTCAAAGCGGAGAAAGTTCTACGGCTTTGCAAAAGAAACGAAAAGAGACATACCAAAGGATACGGCGTCTCTGGACTTGATTCAAGAGATGTTGCTCCCACATACCAATCCAAAATTCCACCTTCGACCTCCAATGTAATATTGGAACACATAGACAGTAACATATCTACGGATCACCCACAGGTAAGTTTACTTCGAATTCTTAAAATGATTATTCGTACCTTAGTTATCAGTTTCTAATCTTCTTCTTTTTTTCCTTTTTTCTCCATGTAGGATGATTCGACCCAAATCCCAACCACTTCGACTCCTCCTCCGCAAGCATCCGCTCCGATTCACTCTTCTCCTCATGGGGATTCGAATAACCCAGTGCAAAACAGAGGCTCTTCTAATATGGCATTCCCAACTGGAGCTTCTGATCGACCTAATGATCAAGGCACTTCGCCTCCTCTCAAGGAGACCAATAAAATAATGCCTGAAGATGCTACAGAACTACCTTCAGAGGTTCTTCACCCAAAACCTCCTCCAACAATCCCTCAAGGCGTGAACAAATACCTCAAAAGAGGAAAAACCACGCCTCTCGAGAGTGAAGATTCTAGCGAGGAAGGTCCGAGGATGAAGAAGGAGAAGACGCAAGAGGTTTCGAGCGATAGAAGGTCCGATCTTGATGGTGATCGAATGATGATATCAGTGGTGGACTTGACGATGATGAACAAGATGATGGAAGCGTGAATAACGACGGTGATGGTCTTCGTACTAATGAACCAATGGACTTCGAAATGGATGTTACTCCATTACGTATGGAACTTCCTGGGTCTTCTCAGCCCCAAACAGCTGAAGAAGAATTAGCCAATTTGAAAAGAAATGACCCTATTGGGTACATGAAGGCTAAGTTGGCTCAAAGGGATATTCCACTTTCTGCGACTGGTGCTGGTTCGACCTCTAGGTCTATGCCTTCTGATGATAGGGTTGTGCTTCTTCATAGAATTAGAAAAACAATCCTCAATGTGGATCTATTCGAAGTGCTTAAACAAGATAGCACCGCTTGTTTCATCATGAAGGGATTACTGAACCAAGTTGACCTCACTACCTGCTCTCTGGAAGTTAGTACCATCCTATTCGAACTTCTGTCTTTGTTGGATAATGTGACTGGATGCCTCCTCCAGGATGAATCTGCTGTAAATAAGGTTCAAGAGAAAAGAGCTTCAATGGATGCTGCTTATGAACATGCCTCAAAGCTTTCGAAAGAAGCTGAAGAGCTAGCCACGCATATTAAGCAAGCTAGAGCTGACTATGAGCTTCGATCTCAATCCATCCTCCTCTGGGAGAAACAGATTCAAGAACTTCAGGCTAAGATCAAAGAGGCCCGGCAGCAACAAATTGACTATGAATCCAACACCTTTGGGAACCGATTTGAAGAACTTCTTAACAAGGGCCTTGCTGAAACAGCAGCGGTGAGCAACTCAAAGGTGAAGTTGCCATCCTCGAAGGTGCCAAGCGCTTTACCCAACAAAGACTTGAGTCTTTCAAGAATATCTTCGACCGGCTGAGGAACAATCCCCACTTTTGAATCTTGATTATTTTTGTAACTCTTGTATTTTGATTAAATGTTTACTTGTAACGCGAACAACGCCATTTTGGCAATTATGTTACCATTTGGCATTTCATTACAATATTGTGACTACATTGTTAGTATTCGAATCTCCTGCAGGCATGGTTTATACTTTTTTAAATACTTCCCATTTACCTTTAGGATTCGTTTATCATCGGCCAGTTCTTCTATTTCATACGCATTGTTCGAAAACGTTTTGCTATTCGAAAGGGCCTTCCCATGAGGTGACCATTTACCCAATGCTTTATTCTTTTTGTCCATGGGCAATATGACTTTCCATACTAAGTCATTAGCGTTGAATGTCTTACCTTTTACTCTTTTGTTATATGCCCTGGCCACTCTTTCCTTTTGCCTCATTAGGATTTCCAATGCATGTAGTCTGACTTCGTCTAACTCAACTAACTCATTCACCATCATTTCCCAATATAATGACGCGGGGAGTTCATGTTGTCTTTGGATTCGAACTGAATGTAGATGAATTTCTACAGGTAAGACTGCATCATGGCCAAATGTTAGTTGGAAAGGTGTAGTATTGGTAGCTTCTTTAGGAGATGTTCTCCCATAGTACTTGGTCTAAAGTTTTATGCCAATTCTTTGGCTTTTTACCAATGTGTTTTTTGATCAAACCAATTATTACTTTGTTGGCTGCTTCGACCTGACCATTTGCTTGAGCATAATATGGTGTTGATGTCAATAGTCTAAATCCCATCTCCTGAGTGAACTCTTGCATCTTTCTACGAGAATCTGAGACCCTTGGTCCAGTTATACTCTGGCAATCAAACCTATAGATTATTTGTTTCTGTATGAATTCAATAATAGCTTCTTGATCTGCAGTTACTAATGGTATCGCTTCGATCCACTTAGTAAAATAATCTATTCCTACCAAGATGTACTTCTGACCTTTAGGCGAGGGATTGATTTCTCCTATCAAATCTAACGCCCATCCTCTAAAGGGCCATGGTTTAATGATCGAATGCAGCTCACTCGCGGGAGCATGTTGAATCCTCGCATGTTTCGACATTCTTCACATCTTTTAGCGAAGTCTATGCAATCTTTGAGCATGCTAGGCCAATACATACCATATCGAAATAGCAACCACTTCATCTTGTGGCTCGCTTGATGTGCCACATGCCCCATTGTGAACTTCGATAATGCGGATCGCCTCACTTTCTCCTAGGCATTTGAGCAATACACCTTCTTGGGTTTTCTTGAACAATTCATTTCCATAAGGACATATGATAATGCTCTATATTTCGTTTTTCTATCTACGTTTATGGTTGGATCTTTTAGATAGCTTATAATTGGGCTTCGCCAATCTGCATCTGATACGGTGTTTGTGGCTAACACTTCGAATCTATCTTTACCACTACAACCTAACTTAATATTTTCTAGATCTGATGGCGTTAGTCTGGTAGCCATAACCCTACCTCTTATTTCGATCAACTCTTTAAAGTTTTGTGTAGAGACTTTATAACCTGATGCCAACTGCTAGGTCATTTGCTTCTTGATTCTCTATTCTTGGTATATGTTGGATATCCATATATTCGAATTTTTTGATCAGTCTGTTAGCTATGACGAAGTATGTCATCAAATTTTCCTTTATGCATTTATATTCCTTTGTTATTTGTTTGACCACTAACTCTGAGTCACCTTTAATTTCGACTTTAGTTGCCCCAATTCCAACAAAGCTTCAAGTCCAACAATAAGCGCTATTCACTTCATTGTTTGAGCAACGAGGCCATCCAATTTATACTTGAATTTTGTTGGGATTCCTTCAGAGAAATTATAAGAACTCCAACACCACTACCTTCTTTGTGAGTCGAACCATCAAGTATAATTTCCAAGGTTGCGTCTCAACATAACCCATAATGGTCTTTTCGACGTTGAGTGATCCACAATGAAATCAAATTATTTGACCTTTCACGACTCAAAGGCATGAAGGTTAGAGAATATTCTGTTAGGGCTAAAGCCCATTTACCCACTCTACTATGCATAATTGGTTTTGACATGTGTTTGATAACATCGAAATGAGAGGAGACATAAACATCAACAGGCTTTATATAATATTTAAGTTTCATACAAGAGAAGTATAAACATAGGCATAACTTTTCTATGTTACTATATCTAGTTTATCATTTAGCACCCTACTTAAATAGTATATAGCTCTTTCGATGCCATTACTATCTTCTTGTGCTAACATACTACCTATAGTAAATTCGAGCGGATATATACAATCTCATGGGCTTTCCCATGAAGGTGGAGACAAGATAAGAGGTTGAGAGAGGTATCTCTTAATTTCGTCGAAGGCCTCGATGTACTTGACTCCACTCGAAGGCTTGGCCTTGTTTTAAACGAAGTGGAGAAATGCTTGAGTCTTTCCACTTAGATTCGAGATGAATCTTCTAAGAAAATTTATCTTCCCAGTGCAACTCTCTTTTGATGTGGGTGCTTTAGTCTCCATGATGGCTTTGGTCTTATTTTGGTTGATTTCGATTCCCTTTTTATGAACCACAAAGCCTAAGAAGTCTCCGCACAAAAATGCACATTTAAGGGGTTCATTTTCAAGCCATGTTTTCTCATTCTTTCGAATGATTGGCTCGGATGTGTGGATGGGTTTCGAAGAGCAGACTTGATGACTATGTCATCAATATACACCTGCATAAAAGTCTCAATAAAATCGTGAAAAATGGAATCCATTGCTCGTTGGTAAGTGGCCCCAGCATTTTTCAAACCAAAAGGCATCACTACCCACTCATAGGTGCCTAAGGCTCCTGGACAACGAAATGCTGTCTTGGCAACATCCTCTTGAATAAAAATCGATTATAACGAATATCCATCTAGCATGCTTAAGTATTCGAACCCTGCAGCAGAGTCTATTAACATTTCTGCTACAGGCATAGAGTATTGGTCTTTGGGGGTTGCTGTATTTAAATCCCTAAAGTCTATGCATATTCTCAGGGAACCATTTTTCTTAATAACATGCACTATATTAGCTAACCATTCGACATACCTTGTGGTTCGATGAACTTGCAACGCAAAACCTTTCGACCTCGCCTTTAATCTTCGTGAGCCTGGCGCGAACCTCCTAGGAGTTTGCTTGATGGGCTTCTTGCCATCCTTGATTGGAAGTCGTGCTCTACCAACTCTCTTTTCAAGCGGACATTTCGTCGTAATCCCACGAAACAATCTTTATTTTGTTTGAGGATTTCGATCACCTCTTGCTTGAGACTTGGACCCGGCACTTATATAGGTTATTCTTTTGTTTTGTCATCCCCAAATTTACCTCTTGAGTTGATCCTGTGCCAACATCTTAGCACCTATGTTTGTAGGATCCCTTTCGAAACCAGTTCTGTATCATATATGGCATCTAACCTTTGTTCTATTTCTTTTCTTCGCGGGGTGAGTCTTTCGAACCCTTTCATGTTATTTTCTTCAACTATACTATCTATTTCAGCCTCTGGCGCTATCCATTTGTTCTCACCATATAGGCGAAATCCTTTCGAAGAAGGAGGACTCGATCATGAGCACTATTGTCAATTCCCTTCCGTCTTCTCAAGTACCATCGAGTCCTTCGTCTTCTTTACTTATTTTTCGTCCCAATACATGCCATCATGGCGAAGGGTCATATAATATTGCATCTCGGCTTCGTTCATCTCCTCATTTGGAGCACAAGGGTTATTCGTGCTAGATACTTGTCATAATTCCTTTTGTTGTGAGGTTGATGTAGTCATGAAGTAACTCGATCGCCTCGATGTTCTCCACTATCCCATCTTCTCTCCATAGCACTAACCTTTGGTGCATTGACGAAGGAACGCCCTACGCCATGAATCCATTCTCTTCCTAACGGCGGTTGTAATTGGCCTTGGCTTCGATTACCATGAACATGGTGGGCTGCAGCTCGAACCAACGGTTAACTCCACTTGCACCACTCCCAATGTTTGACCAACTTTCCTTCATAATTTGATAGCACCATGTTATGCGGTTTAACATCACTTTCTTGTATTCCCACTTTTTAACATAAAATGAGGCATTAGATTAACAGCGCCTCCATCTACCAGACCTTATTCACACCATGGGCATTAACCTTTGCTCGAATGAGCAGTGGCTTCAAATGGTTCTTCATTGTGGCTCGGATGTTCAAGAAGGCATTCGCTCTTCGACGCGCCATTATCCATGACATAATAGCAAAGCGGCCTATGTTTCATCATATCAATGTTATCATCCTCTTCCTGTTCTTGATTTGGTTTCTTGTCCGAACTCGAAGGTAGTATGAACACCACGTTGCAGTTTAGGTTGAGTGAGGATTCTCCTTCTGATTCGAAGTTATCAGTTAGCATATCTTCATCTTCCTCTGGCCCTGGAGTATATTCTTTTGATTCATCTGGTTTTGTGTCAGCAAAAAGTCTCCTGCTAACTGGAGGTTTGTTTTCGGGTTGCTTGCTTGTCGTTGGCTTGTTAGTGCTGGACATCTCTTTCTTGCTGGTCGAAACTACCTCTTCAACTGCCAGCATTTCCTTCTCAGCCTTTCGAACACGTTGTTGCCTTCGCCATTGGGATCTTGACATGGGATTCTTCCCCTTATAGTTTTCCAGCCTCAACTCTTCTTTTCTTTTGTTGTTGAACTGTCTCCTGTACACCATGGCATGACGGGCATTTTGCTCGTTGCTTCTCCAATTATCTTTCCCCCTATTGGTTTTGACGTGCAGCCATCTATCAGTTGGTACTTCAGCAGGGACTCTGAATGTTACTCTTCGAGCACCTTTGGGGTAAGGACTATCAGGCTTTCTTTGATTATGATTGCCATGGAGGTGCGACCCTTGACCCATCTCCTTGTGATTCCGGCATGGCGCGAAGGAATGGTTTGAATGCCCTGCCATGTTTTGGTCATATCTGAACACCTTGGGCAAATCAAACACTTCGTTGCCCCTTGGCAGCGTACTAAGAACTCAACACACTCTCTCGGTCGAGGATAGCATCTAAACAATTGATTGTCTTGGCGCCATTGGCCTTGATTCGAGCCCTTTGGCTCCTTTCGAACTCTGCAATCTTCTCATTGGATGATCTGCATCGGGGCATAGCATCATCTCGTTTTCCTTTGTGGCACACCATGAGGTAATTTTTCAAACGATATTTGCGGATATCCTTCATTCATTTTGTATTTTTCCTTCTCAAGGTATTTCTCCATTTCTTGCATCTCGAACAAGGTTTCTCCATGTCCACCATATTAACATCCACCTCTCCATCTTTTCATCATCTCCCAACCCGATGGTTCGATGTCTTTGAGTTGTATTTTCGAACTCTCGGGGAGTATTTCACCATGTAGTCGAATTTGCCACTAGGCTCCCCCAGAGTGTCCCAAACTTCCTTCTTGGACTCGTGTCCTTCGACCTCTCCGCCTTTTGTATCCTCATCTCCCAACCCGATGGTTTGATGGCTTCGATTGGGATTTTGCACTCTGGCGCAGAATATTTTACCAGATAATCGAATCTTCCACTGGGTTCTCCCAAAGTATCCCAGATCTCTTTCTCAGGGGAGAGTTGGTTCGTAATTTGGACCTTTTCTAATTGGCGCCTCAGACCTTGATGCTTTGTACCAATTCCTGTCACGACTCTCCCGTCCTCGTGCTGGATGTCCTTTGAAACAAATGAGCTGGCTTAGTCGAGCTTCGGTTGCGATGGATGTCTTGATGGCGCCATTGTTGACTCCGATCGGTCCCCAACTCTCATTCTCGTGTTTTCATCTTTCAATGTATTGACCCCTTGGTCATTTCCACCATATTTATTTCTCCCATGCTGCAGGCTCGGAGTAGTTGGTGTCTGCAATATGGAGGATCCTCATCTACCTTCATCTTTGGCTTATCGGAAACTTGATCCCTTCTTTGATTGCATTCGAATTAAGTCCTGAAAAGAAAACACTGAGGTTGTGGCCTAAGAAACTATGATATTTGAATCCCTTTTCTTTCTTTGGTCTAAAGGAGGTATTTTAACATTCGATGGCACAATCGGTTGACCATCTTTGACAAGCGGTCAAAATCTCATCACACTTTGTCACATCAAAGGTGTACACCTTCTTTGGGAATTTGTCATTTTTCATTTTCAACAATTTCTTTTCCTTTGTAGGAACCAACAGTTTACAAGAGTAAGGTGGGGCCTGTTTAACTCGCTAGGTCCACTTGACCTCCTCGAAATCGGGACGGTCTTGACTTCCTTGGTTTCGACATAGGAAATTCTTTCTTTCTTGTTACTTTTGAAAGCCACGCCTTCTCGGCCTTTAGTCTTTCGACCGTCGAACCCTATCGCTAATTGAGCCATATCTCTCAAGTATTGTGTATCTAATTTCTTTCGAATCGAATAGTCAAGGCCACCGGTGCCATTTCGACTAATTCATGTTCGGGGACCACCGTGAAACATCTGGATTTCAATAGTCGAACCTATTCAAGTATTCGTCTATGGGTTCAAAACTTCCTCTTAACACTAGCTAGTTCCTTCAGACTTATCTTGGATTGTCCCATGTAGAATTGTTCATGGAACAATCTTTCTAAAAGGGCCCAGGTATCTATGGATCCAGGTGGTAATGTGGTGAACCAGGTGAAAGCATTTTTCGTAAGTGAACTTGGGAAATACTTAATCCTAAGGTTCACATTATTGGCTATGTCTCCCTTGATGAGATACGGCTATGTGTTCATGTTGATTCGTTAGTATCTCCGTGAACTTTGTAAACTTAGGGATCTTGTGTCCCTTGGTAAGTCTGTATGCATCACGTAATCTGCTATGGGAGAAGCATAATTTGGCCTCCTAATCCCTATATTAATACCGTTTTGGGCCATTATTCTCTCTATCATGGTGGTTAAGTTATTTTCTGCCAAGATATTATCGTTTCGAATTCTATGGACCACCGCGTCAACATCTTGGTTTCTACCTATCATAACTACTCCTCTAGGTTGTTCGTCTCGAAACGCTGGGGCCTCTTGCCTTTCGAGCCTGGCCCCTGGTTCCCCAACTACCCTCTGTGGTTCCTCTCGAATTACTGGAGCATCATATCTTTCGATCCTCGCCACTGGTTCTACAACTCCCCTAAGTGGTTCTTCTCGAATCAGGGCATTTCCTCTTGTGCCCTTGCCCTCGGTCAAATTCTTCTCTAACGGCCTATAGGGTGGGTCAATGGCTTGTTCGATGATAGGTGTTTTCGAACCACGGTTCTCTCACGCTCTCGGTGGGGCAAAGAAATCGCTATTCGACTCATATTATCTGCGTTTTCCTATTCGTCACGGTCACGTTCTGAACTATTGGGGCAAAGATTTCTTGCATAGTTTGTGCTAACACTCCGATCATATTATGGTTACTATCATCCATCAGTTGCCTAAAAGCCATTTGGTTTTCTGTGGTTAAGGTGGGTAAAGCGCTATAACCCCCGCACCTTGGTTATTTGTAAGAAATTGATTAACCCGGATCCGATCCTAATTGGGGTGATGCATTTGACGTCGAAGTTTGCAAACCCGCCATGAAAGATGTTGGCATCCGTAGAAGGGTTTCTGGGTCTATTACCCTCGAAACCAGGTGGTCTAGTTTGTAGTGGGGTGGCGAAATGGGCTTGTGTCCCTAGTTGTGGGATGGATCCCCCAGGGTAACCAGTGGTTCCTGTATTGCCCAAGATCGAATTATTTATTGACGTGCCACTTGTTCCATTCGTGGCTATATTACTAGTCGAAGATGCAACCGATGCATTCGAAGGATCGTGGGACGTTGCGGTTGAACAGACGCATTAGTGCCTGTTCCATGTGGGGCATTTTGTTCCCCTTGTTGATTATTAGACATTCTATTATTTCGCTTTCTTCTGGGTAAAGGTTGGTTACTCTTAGTTATTCTACCACTCCTAAGGTTCATATACCAATGAACTTTGTTTACTCAGAAAGAATTTCTATAATAATTATGGTTATAACTTTCCTAGTTTGTAACAGCCAAACTCTGTCCCACTGGGCGTGCCATTTTGTTCACAGTGATTTCTGGTGAAACAACCGCTAGTCTTCCAAACTATTGAATAAGCGTTATAACTGTTATGTTATTCAATCCCTCTGGTAACTTGCAGGATCGACTAGATTGATCCTATGG
Source organism: Vicia sativa (assembly GCA_021764765.1). Lineage (NCBI taxonomy): Eukaryota > Viridiplantae > Streptophyta > Magnoliopsida > Fabales > Fabaceae > Vicia > Vicia sativa. The sequence goes on from CM038797.1 coordinate 122,059,397, forward strand.
GGTATCGGCTGTTGGTATAAACTTAAGATAAAGATCCATATTTGAGACTTGTTTTTGGAGGTTTTGTATATGTCAAAATACGTTTCGATTACTTAGTGATGTGATCAAGTTAATAACGTATATTTGGTTCGAACAAACAAGAACATGCAGTATTCGAAATAGCAACAAAGTATATAAATGCAGCAATATTCAAATAAACTCTTAAAGTGTAAAAGATTTTCAAAGTGACTGCGTGAAACGTAAAAGACAGGAATGTAAACAAATGTATAAAAACTTTCTGGGAAATAACAACGTTAATGTAAAGGTTTCTGGAAAAGTAAAGAACTTCAGTAATGGTAGAAAAAGCATTTAAATGAAATGACTTTGAAAATAAAGAAACTTAAAAGACATTGATGCAAGATAAAATTAGACTGGAGGAATAAAGATACATTGAATAATAAAGTCTTGGTGCAATCATACGTACATCATTCGTGCATTCGTTTCCCTAGCCATGTGGTATTTTGAATGTGACTGAATTTTAGTACAATAGATATGACACACGAAATCCTAACATTAAGACTCCTATTTATACTAATTCGACCATAACGGTCTAACCCATAAGATCTTGCCACGTTTAGAACATGCAACACACCATGCTTCTCTTGCTTCCACGTTTTTCGAACCGTTTCTTCAGCGCGCGTTTCAACTCCTTTTATCCCGCTTGCGTTTTGAATTTCAAATGTATCACTCGCTTCGATCTCGAACCCATTTCCTCTGATATGATTCTATTACCCGATCGAAGCTTGTTTCACATATATCACCAGTATTTCTGTTCGACATTCCGGAACTCAATACATCCATTCGAAGGGCTAATTCCTTTCTTTCCAAACTATGATATTCACTATATTCCCTTGAATACTTTAACGTCATCTCGTCTCGAGCTCCATGATATTTCTTCGAATCACAAGACATCAAAATCTTCAGCTAACAGAGGTAAGGGGTGATTTCTTTCGATTAATATGCCTTATGGGTTTTGGAAATCAAATGGATTAATTGGGTATGTTAGGAAGTTTGAATTTTGATGATTATATGTTATAGGAATAAACCCTATTTTGTGTCGGTGTTTGGGATTAGGATCATTAGTATGTCAAATAATTGATAGGGATGAATAAACCATGTTGTTTGTTGTTATAATGGTGTGAAATGATTATGAAATGGTGTTCCTAATGTCCCAATTCATATTAGTAAGTTTGGAAATGATAAAGGATACAAAATGCTGTCAAAAGTTGTAGAAAATACTGTTATAGGACGTGGGAACCGGTTCCCTGTGGGGAGGAACCGAGTTCCCAGTGTTAAATTGGCAAAACTGGGATTTTTACACTCAGGAACCGGTTCCTGTATAGGTAGGAACCGGGTTCCCATTCAAAAACCAGGGAGAGAGATTTTTAAAACTTTCAGGAACCGGTTCCTGTATAGGTAGGAACCGGGTTCCATGTGTATTTTTCCAAAACTTCTAAAACTTCAAAAATTCATATTTTCTAAACCGTAACTCCGATTCGAGTGCCGTTTTCGGCGTTATTTCTTAAATTTAAAATACTACCTTTTGAAAAGAGAAAAATATTATTTTGCTAAAATCATTTTAAAAATAGTTGAGCTCCCGATTTTTGAAAAGAGTAGTAGTTAAGGATGATGGGGAACTATTACCAATGGTCTGAGTTACCGGATGAGATATTAACGCTTACAATGTTGTGTTGATTATTCATTATGATTGAATGCGATACATTGGTGATTGGAAATAAGTGACTTTTGTTGAGATCGTAATCTATGAATTGGTTTAGATTGTTTGACAAGTTGAATGGAGATTGACGTTCATGTGATGTTTCTTTCCCTTGTGATTTATTCATGATTGTATTGGTATCATGTGTTATTGTTATTATATACTGGTGATAGTCTTACTGATTGAAGAGTAAGCGTTTGACATGTTTATGCGCTGTGATAATTTAATTTATGATTATGTTGTTATCATGTGATAGATTGGTATTGGTATTTATGTGGAATTATGTTGTTATCATATTCCGTTGAATTGATGTGCATGCTTTTATGATGCATGCATGAGCATTTGTTAAATTGGTTCATTCCCATTGTGCGGAATTGAACTGGCAGAGCCAATAGACTTACAGTGCGGTAGTGAGGCTAGATTCTTGACCCGGTGGTTATGGGCGAATCGGTGGATTTTGACTCGGTGTTCGGCGAATCATGGATATACACCGTCTTTCCACATGTAAACGGAGCGGTGGGTGAACTCGGTTCACGTTTGGTACCACATGCATAGAGCGCATTGCATATGGGATTGTAACATGCTAGGATGGATTCCGTGTTGCAATTTCCATTGTTTGTTATATACATGTTCATTGTCCGAACGCCTTGTGAATTGATTATGATTTGTGTTTGGTTAATGGGTTAACGTCGATTATTACATTGCATTTTAAAAATGTATAATGCATGTTATATTGAATTGAAATCTCACCCTTACTTTAACAATTTCAGATCCGAAGTGATTAGCTGCTTGGAGTCGGTGAGGATAGCTCTAGAGTCGAGTCAGTTAATTAGTCCGCGTGTCAGTGTCGTGCTCTGGTAGATGTAACACTGGGGAAACGGTTGTTTGAATCCTTTAATGGATATTTTTAATGGTTTTGAATCATGTTTTGATGTTATGTCCGGGAATAATTATGGATGTTGTATTCGGGATCCGTTATGTTTCATTTCCGCTGTTAAACATAACCTTAAGTATGTTTCATTTAATGAATTTTCTTTAGTGCGCATGACAACTGTTTTGAATTATATTAAAAATTGTGATGCCTCTTGATATGTGTTATATACTCTGATTATTATTTATAAAATCGCAGGAAATTAGAAGGGGTGTTACAATAGTGGTATCAGAGCATAGTCGGTCGTTGTGACAAGTGTCTTAATGTCATTATCCCTTTGTACGCGACAAGTGTGTACAACACTGTCGGTACTTGTTACTTTTCTGATTGATTATTGCAGGAGTAGTGTGGAACTAAGTGGGGGAGAAGAGATGCTTCCCGGATATGTTCTGATTGTAAGTCATTGGTACGAGTTACTGCTTGGAAAGACAGTGCAAGTGTGGGTAGAGCTGTTGGAATCGTTTGGACCATGAGTCATAGTTGAAGGTGCAAAAAGGTGGGTACGATTCTGAGAACAGAAAGTGTTGGTAATGATGGTTTATACTTCAGTATGATTATCGGATGTCTATTGACAAATTGAGGACTTGATCACCCTTAATCTCTTGTTGATAGTAGACGGAATCGTATTGGATGGTATACAATTGTCTTACTATCTAAATGGGGCATGAAGTGATGAATATGAATGAAGTGTGGTAGAAGCTTGTGAACCATATGAGTAGACGAAGACTCTAATAAGGATAATGAATTAAGATGGATGATCAGAGTTACGTAGTTGTTAATGATGGTGTGGTGTTTATGTTGTATTCTTCGACGGAGGTGAAAGGGAAATCTAAGAGTGATGAATTACCGGTAGTGAAGAATTATTTTGAGATTGTTCCGAGTAAGTTGGATTGCCAGTGGTGGATGAATTTCCAGAGGTGTTTCCAGAAGATGTCGGTGAATTGCCTCCTGAGAGAGAGAGGAGGAATTACTATAGATTTAATTCCTGGAACTAGTCCGGTGTCGATGGCGCCGTATCGCATGTCGGCATCTGAGTTGTCTGAGTGGAAGAAACAGTTGGAAGAGTTAGGTGTGAATTCTAATGTTCCCTGAGAATAATAGCGACTCATCGTTTGAGCACGATGTTGGATTAGCTTGAGGCTACCCTTGGGTTGAATGTTTGAAGTAAACCAAGTGATTATGAATCATTTTGATGAGTCGATGCATATTCTTGGCCTATAAGATATTTGGTGATTGAGAAGAATGACTCTTAGAAGATGAAGTTGGTGTGATTGGAATGTTGCAACGCTTCCGGTTGATCGTGAAGTTGTCAGTGTGAGTGACCTCTTTGTGTTCTTGAAAAGATTAATTGTGTCAGTGTCAATGGTTGATATAAAGTATGCAATGATGTGAATTGGTTATTGGAATTGTAACTTAACGCAATTAATCATGGTGAATGATGTGTGTTGCGGTATGTTGAAGTTAGAATCTCAAATTTTGCATTCTATGATGTTTTGGGATTTTTCACTCTCACAAGGTGAGAAATCGATTACCTATCATAGGGAATTGATTTCCTGAAGCTGACAACATTATTTTTCGAAAACTTGTAAAATCCATAATTGGAGTTTTGGATGTCTGATTTGAGTTTCGTTTGAAGTGTTGGAAAGATAATGTGATGAACTTTGTTTTAAAAATGGTTCCAGCACCTGTAAGTAATTTATTTATTGTGTAATGATGGTTGAGGAGAGTCGGAGTCGTTGTTAATGTCGTTCTGGGTACAAAACTTATTTCTATGACACCGTACAAGACGTCAACTTTAGATATAGAAAATTGAAGACGCTATTGGAAGGTGCTCAGAGAAATAGATTTGTAAAACCAAGTGTATTGTTTTGGGATCCTGATCGTGAGGAAGGATTCCAAGAGTGGAAGAGGAGGTTCACTAGTGCTCCGATTTTAATTTTGCCGAATCCGGAAGGGTCCCTTGTTGTGTATTATGATGCGTCATTGATGGCTTTAGGTGGTGTGTTGATGAAGGATAAGCAGGTTGTGGCTTATGCTTCGAGACAATTGAAAGTGCATGAAAGGAATTATCCGACCCATGATTTGAATTTGGTAGCTGTTGTATTTGTTTTGAAGTTATGAAGGCATTATCTGTATGGTTCACGGTTTGAAGTGTTCAGTGATCATAAGAGCCAGAAGTATCTCTTTGATCAGAAAGAGTTGAACATGAGGCAGAGAAGATGGTTAGAATTTCTCAAGGATTATGATTTGGGTTTGAATTACCATCCTGGTAAGGCAAACGTCGTGGCAGATGCGTTGAGCAGGAAATCCTTGCTTATGTCGATGTTAATGGTTCGTGAATTGGATTTAGTGGAACAATTCAGAGATTTAAGTTTAGTATGTGAAACTACTTCGAATAGTGTGAAGTTGGGCATGTTGAAGCTGACTAGTGGCATTTTGGAAGAGATTCGAAATGGGCAGAAGTCTGATGTTGGTTTAGTGGACAAGCTGACATTGATTGACCAAGGTCAAGGAGGTGAGTTCCGAATTGATGAGAATGGCGTTATGAGATTTGGTGATAGAGTGTGTGTTCCGGATGTTGCTGAGATCAGAAAGAGTATCTTGGAAGAAGGAAATCGTAGTGGATTGAGTATTCATCCTGGTGCTACTAAGATGTATCATGATTTGAAGAAATTATTTTGGTGGCCTGGACTGAAAAAGGAAATTGCCGAGTTTTTGTACGCATGTTTGGTTTGTCAGAAATCAAAGATTGAACATCAGAAACCGTCAGGATTGATGGAGCCGTTGTTTGTTCCGGAATGGAAATGGGATGGAATTTCAATGGATTTCGTGTCTGGTTTACCGAGGACAACGAAGAACTGCGATTCTATTTGGGTTATTGTCGACCGATTGACAACGTCTTCTCACTTTATTTCGATAAGAATAGATTATCCGATGGAGAGGTTGGCAGAATTGTATGCTGAAGGAAATGTCACTTGGGAACTGGAGAGTCAGATGAAGGACTCGTATCCCGAACCTTTCGTCTAAGGTATGTTTTCGAGGACGAAAATTCTTTTAGTGGGGGAGAGTTGTGACACCCCGATTTAATTCAAAAAATAAATAAATGGGAATTTAATTATTTATTTAATTAAAGTCTTAAGTATTTATATTTTTGGAATTAATGGGATTAATTAAAGAGAAGAAGAGATGGAGGTGTGAGGTGTAATTAGGGGTGTGAGGAGTAAATTACACTACTCTTACCAATTACCATTTGTTTTATTTTATTGGAATAAATAAAGGAACATTAAAAGGAATATAAAAAGGAAAAGAAAGGAAAAATAGTTTTTTTTGGAGAAAAGTCATTATACGTAGAATTGGAGAAAGAAGAGAAGAGAGGAAAAGCCAACGCCGAGAGAAATCGAAGATTCATCACGAGGTAAGGGGTGATTTCTTTCGATTAATATGCCTTATGGGTTTTGGAAATCAAATGGATTAATTGGGTATGTTAGGAAGTTTGAATTTTGATGATTATATGTTATAGGAATAAACCCTATTTTGTGTCGGTGTTTGGGATTAGGATCATTAGTATGTCAAATAATTGATAGGGATGAATAAACCATGTTGTTTGTTGTTATAATGGTGTGAAATGATTATGGAATGGTGTTCCTAATGTCCCAATTCATATTAGTAAGTTTGGAAATGATAAAGGATACAAAATGCTGTCAAAAGTTGTAGAAAATACTGTTATAGGACGTGGAACCGGTTCCTGTGGGAGGAACCGAGTTCCAGTGTTAAATTGGCAAACTGGATTTTACACTCAGGAACCGGTTCCTGTATAGGTAGGAACCGGGTTCCCATTCAAAAACCAGGGAGAGAGATTTTTAAAACTTTCAGGAACCGGTTCCTGTGTAGGTAGGAACCGGGTTCCATGTGTATTTTTCCAAAACTTCTAAAACTTCAAAAATTCATATTTTCTAAACCGTAACTCCGATTCGAGTGCCGTTTTCGGAGTTATTTCTTAAATTTAAAATACTACCTTTTGAAAAGAGAAAAATATTATTTTGCTAAAATCATTTTAAAATAGTTGAGCTCCCGATTTTTGAAAAGAGTAGTAGTTAAGGATGATGGGGAACTATTACCAATGGTCTGAGTTACCGGATGAGATATTAACGCTTACAATGTTGTGTTGATTATTCATTATGATTGAATGCGATACATTGGTGATTGGCAATAAGTGAATTTTGTTGAGATCGTAATCTATGAATTGGTTTAGATTGTTTGACAAGTTGAATGGAGATTGACGTTCATGTGATGTTTCTTTCCCTTGTGATTTATTCATGATTGTATTGGTATCATGTGTTATTATTATTATATACTGGTGATAGTCTTACTGATTAAAGAGTAAGCGTTTGGCATGTTTATGCGCTGTGATAATTTAATTTATGATTATGTTGTTATCATGTGATAGATTGGTATTGGTATTTATGTGGAATTATGTTGTTATCATATTCTGTTGAATTGATGTGCATGCTTTTATGATGCATGCATGAGCATTTGTTAAATTGGTTCATTCCCATTGTGCGGAGTGAATGGCGAGCCAATAGACTTACAGTGCGGTAGTGAGGCTAGATTCTTGACCGGTGGTTATGGGCGAATCGGGATTGGATTCTTGACTCGATGTTCGGGCGAATCATGGATATACACCGTCTTTCCACATGTAAACGGAGCGGTGGGTGAACTCGGTTCACGTTTTGGTACCACATGCATAGAGTCGCATTGCATATGGGATTGTAACATGCTATGATGGATTCGGTGTTGCAATTTCCATTGTTTGTTATATACATGTTCATTATCCGAATCGCCTTGTGAATTGATTATGATTTGTGTTTGGTTAATGGATTAACGTATCCGATTATTCTGTTGCATTTTAAAAACGTATAATGCATGTTATATTGAATTGAAATCTCACCCTTACTTTAACAATTTCAGATCCGAAGTGATTAGCTGCTTGGAGTCGGTGAGGATAGCTCTAGAGTCGAGTCAGTTAATTAGTCCGCGTGTCAGTGTCGTGCTCTGGTAGATGTAACACTGGGGAAACGGTTGTTTGAATCCTTTAATGGATATTTTTAATGGTTTTGAATCATGTTTTGATGTTATGTCCGGGAATAATTATGGATGTTGTATTCGGGATCCGTTATGTTTCATTTCCGCTGTTAAACATAACCTTAAGTATGTTTCATTTAATGAATTTTCTTCAGTGAAAGCATGACAACTGTTTTGAATTATATTAAAAATTGTGATGCCTCTTGATATGTGTTATATACTCTGATTATTATTTATAAAATCGCGGGAAATTAGAAGGGGTGTTACAATATGGGTGAAACGTTACATGTAGAAGAGGAAAACGTGAGAGCTGAGAAGAAAACCCCCAATTTTCAGAACCCTAATCTTGAAATTAAGCATCAATGGCTCAATACAGTGGCAATGGAACAAATGTGAGAGTTGGGAACTCCAATTTGCTATTTTCGAGTGCATCCCAATCAAGAATCGAACCAACATACATGTGTGGACCCATAGCTGTGATACGTTTAGTTAAGAAGAAAGGAATAAACTTGGGTAAGTTTTTTTGGGGCTGCAAATACTTTAAGGTACGCACGTATGGTGTGAATAGTTTGGGTATTTTCTCCTCCGTTTTCTTGAGTTGGGTTTGATGTTACTAATTTTGGTTGCAGAATGAACATGAGAATGTTGGTTGCATTTTTTTTATGTGGTATGAAAACCAACACAGCGATGAAGGAAAACTAGAGATACCACCAAATGCATTCTTGAAGTGTTTGAAATATGATGAAAATGAGGTACAAATCAAGATGCTTATATAAAGGATGAGACATACAATAAGGAGATGATGAAGAACATATTGAAGATGTTGAAGATGCTTTTTTATGTCATGATATGTTTAGTTCTAATTATTATAGTCTTGATTTGTATGTTGTTCAAAAATATGTGATCTTAGTTTATGTTAATGCTAATATTGTAAGATTTTGATGTAATATGTTATCAGTTTTGGTACTTTGATGTAATATGTAATATGTTATGAGTTTTGGTATATTAATGTAATATGTTATCAGTTTTGTAGATTAATATCAGTTTTAGTTAGTTTTTGATATATCTGCCTTATAGTTTTGTTACTGTCATAACATACCATGTGCAATTAATAAATAATTAGGGACAACTTTGATATATTTTAATAAGAAGTATGTCCTTGTTGATACAATCTAAAATTAAGGAGGACCTATATGTTACAAGTTAACAACAAAAAATTATAGTTTATAACATTCATAATATACCATCCAGAAAATTATAGTTTATACCATTTAGATATAGCATACAAAATATTGTTGTAGCATAGATCAAAAGATTGTTATCGCAAAAGAGTAGATACAACATACTCCAAATAAAAGATGATCTTAAAGATTCAAAATAAGCATAGATACATGATACTCCCAAAGTACATAATTAGTGGTCCAAAAAACAGAATTCTTGCAAACTTTCTATGTGATCTTTCTCTTATAAGGCATCTTTGGTCTTGGAGTTGTTGGTGGCTGAAATGTTGCTATTGGTCCTTGTCTAGCCCTTCTCATGGCAAGTAGCTGAGAAACTGTGATGGAGTGACGTGCATTGTACTCCTTGGTTTTGGGTTGATTGCCTTGTCTGAACCCTCTAAGATGGTTGGGAATTGCTAGTGGCATTTTGAGATTGCCTTGTCTGAACCCTTTGAGATGGTTGATAATTGGTAGTGGCATTTTAAGATTGTCTGATTTGAACCCTTTGAGATGGTTTGGAATTTCTAGTGGCATTTTGAGATTTCCTTGTATGAACCCTCTGAGATGGTTGAGTTTGATTGTTGGAATCTTGAGATTGCCTGGTCTGAACATTTGGGACTGCACTGGTAGGTGTTTGTGCTTGAACATTTGGAATTGTGGCACTATGGGATTGTCTTGGTGTAGAAGGACAGGATGACTTGTTATGGCCAGAAAGATCACATGCTGAGCATTTATTTGAAAACCCATTTCTGGATACATTCGTTATGTCTTTCCTTTTTTCATCAGCATCTTTGTTCCTTCTTTTCTTTGGCCTTCTTGGTACTCTTCTGGTTGGGGGTGGAAGAACATCAGGATATGGTGTCAACTCCCACAGACTTTCTCCATTTGTAGGGTATATCAATGGTTGATAGCAAGCCTGGTAATTCTCTTCCTATAGTAGGAAGGAATATACTCAAAAGGGTCTTCATGTCTACTTTGAATGCAAGTAATGGCATGGTAGCATGGAAATCCAGTCAGCATCCAACTCATGCATGAGCAATCATATTTCTTGTGATCCACTGTGAATTTATCTCCACTCACACTTGTATGCCTGACTTCGTATTATCAAGTCAACTGATGACCTAACAAGCATATCAAATACACATGTTTAATATATCAATTATCAATTGGGAATCATGTATATCAAATACACATGTTTAATATATCATATATTGTATTACCTGGATATGAAGTATCTTGAGAATTCCTGCCTTATTGCAATCATTTTCTTAATCCTTGGAAGTATAGAGTAATTATAGTCTTCAATTTTTGCTCTATTAGTTGCCCATCTATCCATGAGGTATCCTCTGATCTCCTCTAACATTGTTACAATTGGTTTTTGTCTTGGTCCAATTATAACACTGTTAAAGGTTTCAGACATGTCGTGCACAAGCACATCACTTTTTGTATTGTATTTGTATCACACCCTGAATTTCGCCCATAATTTTTCGATCATCAATTCATATGCATTAACATGTCCTAATTATTTCGTATGGTCATGACATTTTTGTTGTGTACATTGCATTAATCCATAACATACATTTGCATTAAAGTCAATTCTATTTTTTATCATAACCATTCATTTGTATCATTTCATCTTTTAATTCTAAATATTGCATTTATTACTTTACACTTTTATTAATAATTGAATTTATAATTAATTGAATTTTATGTTCTTTTAATGAATAAATTAATGGACCCTTTATTTTAATTGCATTATAAATTAGGTTATGGGACTATGTCATTTTCAAATAAATATTTTTTTTTTCCGATTGTTTCATTTTTGTTTTAGTTATTAAATAGAAGTAAGTTTAGAACAATTTTTGTTTTCATCATACATTTATAGATTTTTAGTCACTACATTAGAAAATGATCAAAATAATTAATAAAAAGTCTTCATGTTCATGTGCTACTGTTGTTCTCGCGTGTAATAGGATTGAACCCAATACCCATGCATATTTTTTTCACAGGCCAGCGACAAGAATTCCATCTGCAAGCTGCTACAATTACATATTTAATTCCCCATGTTGTACAAATACACCTTTTGGAAATTAAGAAAAGACAAAAACAAATGGAATTGGATGGTACATAAAAACTCCATCGAATTCCTCATCAACTTTGTACAAATTCATTCCACTCCCTCTAATATCCCACTACTCCTTGCCACCACCCTCAATTAACAAAAGAAACCAATATCAGGACATACACAACTCAAAATTGTACAACTTCTCAGCCATTGCACTCCATTCCACTATCCTACTCCACTACTTGTACCTCAATTCTTCCTCACTAATTAGATAATTAAACTTTATTTAATTATCTAATTAGGTTATTTAAAATTGATTAGTTTATCTAATTAATTTTTCTTAAACTAATTACTTGATTAAACAATTGTTAGCAAGCCATCTTGTATAGGTTTTTAATTCATTTAATTGCTTTATTTCAAGCTTGTATATAATTATTTACAATCACTCATTTCCATTATCGCGCTTTGATCCATATACCAATTTCTCATCCAAAGGGCCTCATGGTAGGGAGTAGACACTTGTCTATTCTCTCAAGATTAACCAAGCTTTCTTGGTTAATCATATCCCAAATCTTCTCTCATTGTATATTCACCACTTTCATAATCAAATTCTCAAACCTCGATCCAACGTCGAGTTGATTTTCTTGTCAAGAATTTTTTTCACAATAAACTTCGAGTATTTAAATTGTTGGTTGCTAGATCGATTGTTTAAAAACTTGTGCCAAATAAACTCTGAGTCTTTAAATCATTGGACGCTAGACCAATTGTTTAAAGACTCTTAATAACGTGAATTTTGTTTCACTTCACTTTTTCACAAGAAAACCTTTTGGGATGATAGACGACTCGTTGAGCATTGAGCTCCTCTAGTTTCTAGTATTTGAATCGTAGGATGCTAGTCCTATTTTTTGTTACTTTTCACCCATTATTAAAACCAATTCAACTCATGAAACCTTGCCCACGTGCAAATCCTTTTTCAACCATCGTTCACACACGATCTTCTTTCGCTTACACGTGAATTGCACTATTGATGTCTTATCGTCCACGTACAACTAAGCTCCTATTTTCATAAATAAAATCAACCAACCAAACAAAAGTTATTGCAACCGAGAACTACGTAAGATCTGAATTTCCCATCGCACTTGGGGAATACGTAGGCACGAGATTCTAACACCTTGGCGAGCACACTTTCAAAAAATTAAAACATGTCTCCTTTCTTTTATCTTTTCGCACATAGTAATTAGAAGATATCAAATTAACACACTAAACACACTAAACACACACACTTAGAACTAAACGGGTCCCATCTGTCATACCCCAAATTTTCCCTCTTACCTCTCAAGACATTTCACATATCCATACTCAAGGATTTCACAAGGGTTGACCAGACAAACTCTCTCCTAAGCAATCAACCCAAACTAGGGTTTGGCTATCCTCAAGTCCAGGTGAGCCTCCAACATTTCTAGTGGTCATCATGCCTCATCATATGCTTCAAAGAATCTCCATGTCAAGTTTCAAGCCTTACAAGTCAAGTTTCCTCAGACAATTGCTCAGATGGTTGAAAATCAGTTGTATTGGACAAAAAGTCAACTGTGGTCAACATACAATCAAACTTCACAATTTTTGGTCAACATCCATATTTTGAAGTGATATTCATCATTTGATCAAGGGTTGATCATGGTTCATCAAGAAAAGTCAAGAATTGATCAAAAGTCAAAATTTCCAAATTAGGGTTTTGGACAAAAAGTCAACAGAACTTTGACCTGACATAACTTTCACATACTTTATCATAAATTTTTCCACCACAGCTCATTTTGAATATAATTCAATTCTCTACAACTTCATGTCTCACAAGCTTGGGCAGAAAATGCTTCATTTGAAAGTTATGGATCAAAACGTTACAGGTCCTTTTCAAAGTCAACAAAAAGTCAACTTTTTGTAAAGAAGTATTCAGGAGCATGGAAACTTCAATTGAGATGAAACCAAAGAGGTTGTTTAGAGGACATCTTGAGATTTCTAAAAAGTCCAAGAACACCCAAAAATGTTAAACATTGAGCAAGATACACCTTGCACAAGTTGAGCATTTTTGAGGAGGTGTACAAAGAGAAATACTTGACAAATGCAAATTTTTTTCAAATGGGCTTATAATTTTATGATCCAAACTAGATCTTAACATTATCCATGGCCTCTCTAAACCTTGCCACGCCTCCTTTCCATTTTTTAAATTTATTTTTGAATTTAAAGCATTTAATTTAATTCAATTTTAAATTAAATAAAATACAAAAGCAAGGTATAAGACAAGTTGGGCTTTATTTCTACCTATCTTGATGACCATGGAAGCCCAAAAACATGCCAAATTCATGCAAAATGCTACAAGGAAGGGAAAATCCAATTTTGGAAAGATTTGATAAAAATTTACAAGGGAATATTTTTGCATTCAAAGCAATATATTTTTTCATTCTTTTTGATCAAATCTCATGCTCTATAAATACATGACACATTCACAAGCACAAGGGAGGAAACCCTAGCCTCATGAGCCAACCCTAAAATTCACAAAATTCTCACAAAGTTGCAAATTTTGAAATCCTAGTTGCATCCACTTTCCAGCCTTCTCATTGATCCATTCGTGTTCCTGAGCATTCTAGGAGTCCATACCAGTCTTTACACAAAGCCATAACACTCCAGATCATGCCATTCAAGCATCACCGGTTTGGTAAACTTTTGAAAATCGATTTTCATAATCCATGCATTATTAACTGTTTTCAATTGTTTGTTTGATCTCAGGATATCCATTAGAACATGTTTGATGCATTACATGTGAGCTTTGACGCAGAAATTGCAACCTGCCATTGTTAGGGCAGTTTAGCTTGTCTTCTTCGAAACTCACTCCACAAGCATTTTTAGGTCAAAACAATAGCACCATTGGATTCATAATGGTCGAATTAGGGGGGGTACGGTACCTCTTTGCTTTTTATTTTGGCTGTTTTACAGGTTAGAGAATTCGATCGGCCATAGAAGACGACCAGAGCTTTGCTCCAGCGTCTCTGTGTTTTCTTTGACCGGCGAAGAACGGTGACCTAGGCGTGGCGCTTTCTAATTCGTTCGTTCCTACAATCGGGGCCCACAGTTTGACTCACGTTGAAATCCAAAATAACACGTTGGATCACATAAAATCCAATGGCTGTGTTTCTAAAACACCAAGGCAGCCTGGCTCAGATGGTAACACGCGTGTGGGTTTATCCAGGAGGTCAGGGGTTCGATCCCTGGCTCCAGCAATTTTTTTTACAACTTGCAAAACTAACAAACCTTTTTTTTTATTTTTATATTTTCTTATTTTTCTTATTCAATTTAATTACTTTTCAAACAATTTTCTAATGCATTAAAAATCACCAAAAAAAATAATTTATTTTGCATTTAGGTCAGGAAAATGTTTATTTAATTTTTGGTATAAAAATTAATATTTTTGCATGCATATTTTAATTAATTGTTAATTAACCATAAAATTGACTTTTAATTATTTTCCTTCATTAAAACCAATCCAGAAAATTCCCAAAAAAATTGTTCTATCATCTAATTAGGATTACTAACCTAAAAACTTTTTCCTAACTCAAAAATCTTTTTTTTTACTAACACATTTTCTCTTATGCGAATTTCTTTTCTTTTCTGATTATTATGTATCTGCTTATAGGTTGTAATAGTTAGGATTATTTTTCTCGCATTCTTTTTCCAACATTATGTAACTGCTCATGAGATGTAATAGTTTAATTAGGATTTACTTTCCGCACTCCTATATTATGTAACTGCCCCAAAGCCATGTAATAGCGTAGGATTTACTTTCCGCACTTTACTTTCCGCAATTTACTTTCTGCACCATATAAACTGCTAGTAACTAGGCGTGTATGGCAAGATAAAAAACGAACGTAGATTACTTCTAATTGCAAGATAAAATATCTGAAATCCAACACACTTCTTCACACATGCACCCCCTAGGCTATTCTCTCTCGTTGCCTTTCGAATAAATGGTCAAGTCCCTCGAACGTAGAGGTATCCTAGCACCGTTGCCTACAAACATATCATCATAGTCCCTTTGATACAAAGATCATAGTACCTCGACGTGGCCTACGAAAACATGATCTCGTCCCTCGATTGTTGCCTACGAAAAGTGATGATCGTCCCTTCGAATGTGCTAGGATACTTCTACAAGTTGCCTTCTATGACCATCCGATGTCTCTTCGAATGTCCCTTTACATCCAACGAATAGGGTTACCTACCAACTAATGGTATGGATAACACTATTCTAAAGGAAGGTAAAAAAACACGAAAACGACCGTTCTGAGTAGGTAATAAGACTTTTAGTTGCCTGCTCTATCAAAATACTTTTCACACCTCACACTTTTGTCAAAGTTAAAACACTTTTCAAAATGAAACATTTCCAAACACTTCGTATACATTCTAGCGTGAATCATTACGAAGTCAAAGCGAAATGCCTTTTCAAAACATTTTTCAAACACACACACAGAAAGCAATTTTTAAAGATGAGTTAAAGCAACTAAGAGCCCATAGATAACTACGGATGGAAAGGGGTGCTAATACCTTCCCTTTTCATAACCTTCTCCCTTACTCAGAATCTAACGAAGGTCTTTTTTTGTTCTTTTCACCTTCCCTTAATTGGATAAAAGAAAAGTCGGTGGCGACTCTTACTATCCGCAACATTTGCGATCAAAAGCAAAACAAATTCCAAAAGTCAGTTCTCCCACCGTATTACACCATCGAGTACGATGGATGTGAGGGGTGCTAATATTTTCCCCTTGCATAACCGACTCCCGAACCTACTTCTCTTGATCTCGAAGACCATTTCACATTTTCATTTCTTGGGTTTTATCTATATTTTCCCTTTCCTATTTAGGAATAAATAAAGTTAGATGGCGACTTCATTGTTTGTAATCGAATTAGTAAATTTTTTCGATGGCTTCAACAAATTGAAATGTGACTTACTCCAGTATCTAGGGGGAATCTTCAACAAATATTTAAATGCCTCCTCATTGACCTTTCTCATCTCCTTCATTTCCCTCTCCCATGCTTGGGGATAGGTTATTTTGGCTGCCTTCCATATTAACTCCTTAAACTGCTTGCCTAGAAAATTTTTTCTGAAGTTTCTATACAAATGTCTAACACGAAATATCTGGTCAACCCCATGCAATAACTCTTCTATTGCAGGTAACGGTCCCTAATAATATAATATACAAAGTATGGTACACTTTAATAAACAAAAAGTACTAACTTTTTATAGTGCATGAATGTTACCTTTTGCTGATCTGAAATGAAATTAATGTTCTTGCATATTTCTGGTCCTCCCAAGTCATGAACTAGTAGATCAAAGAACCATACCCAATAATCCTCTGTCTTAGCTTCAACTACAGCCAATGCAATAGGCAACATTTGATTATTAGGGTCTCTGCCAGGTGCTGCAAGAAATTGACCTCCATAATTCCCCTTGAGTAAGCATCCATCAACACCTATTATTGGTCTGCAAACACTAAAACATTTCTTGAAAGCATCAAGGCACATATAGAGTCTATGGAAACTTGGTAGTATAGGCATGCTAACATAATCCTTTGGATGTTGCTCGGTTTTAGTAGGATTTTGTTCAGTTGCTTGAACATTGTTGTTCGTATATTTGATGAATCAAGTATTTCAATTATCGTATCCACAGGGATTAATGTGATATTGTCGTCGATCAATAGTTAAAGCGTATTTTAAGATTAAGTAACACAAGGGTTTTGTTTCCTAACTACAAGGGTCATAAATTTCACTAAAACAACTTAGTTTCCTTTTTCAAAGAAAGATATGTTTGGATTCAAGATAGTTTTGGTTTGTTTTCAAATGATAGAAGCATGTCAAGATTAGTTTCATTAACCTAATTTCATATAAATTCAATTAACCAAGTGGATGAACTAGATGATGAACGATATAATTACGTATCCTTTCAATCTTATTGATTTCAAACCAAGATTGTGAGTTTTATCATGTAAATCTTTAAATGATTTCTTACTACAACTATTGACATGATAATAATGAAGTTCAATACAAGTAAACACTAACTCACAAATCTATTTATAGAATTTGTTCATTAGTGGAAGAATATCCTAGGTCAACTTTGAAACATACTTTTTCAATCATGATTCAAAACATCAAGAGATAATAGAACAAAGATATTCAACATATATATATCATCAACAAAGTTCATACACCAAGAGATTAAGAGAAATACATAAAAGTTAGGTCAACTACCTCTAATCTTGACACAAAAGAGCTTAGCTACTCATTCCCATGGTAGCTTTGATTGCAAGATTTTTGGAGAAGATGATGAACATGGAAGAAAAATCAAGAAGAACAAGATTTTTGTTTCTAATTTCTATCCCTAGATTACAACAATGATGGATAATGAAGAAGAAGTGTGGTTCTGGTTTTTCTAGCATAGAAAAGTGGGTGAAATCAGAGAGTTGGTGAGCCAAAAGCTGGAGGCATGGGTCACTGTCCTTTTTCTGATTTTGCAGACCGCGCTAATCCCGCTTTTCCGCTAAGCGCTCATGCACTACTTATTGTAGCATGCTTCTTCTTCCAAAAATTTCTTCAAAAAGTCCCAAGAGCTCTTCAAGTTTCCTTGAATCCAAGCTTGAGGGAATCAATATCAAAAACCTACAATTTAAATGTAAACTAAGTTAAATAATATATTATAAACAAAAACTAAATAAAAACATAATTAGACCAAAATACTATGTTAAATACTAGTAATTAATTAAAAGACATTGTAAAGGACCACAAAATGATCTACAAAATATCCATATTTTGGTCCTTAACTCCTCTCCCCAACTTACTTCTTTGTTTGTCCTCAAACAAAAGTCAAAAACTCAAAAAGCAAACAAAATAACAAAATTTTAAGCATGCAAATCAACACAAGAAGGATGGTTCAAACTCAACATACCCGACATAGATACAAATTAAATGCTTCTTCAAAACACAACCTGGATATGAATTAAGCTCTAAACACAATATATCGACACATGTAGACAAAACAAAAGACATGTTCACACTTGAATCACCTAAAGATTTCTTCAATATACCTTGAAGAACAAAATGCAATATTTACATAGGACTAAACACTATCACTAGTAATCATGCACATCTGGAATAATTCATGCATTCATCAAAACAAGTTAAATGAGCAAAATGGAAACAAAGATCACTAAGGACTTTCAAGGGTTGTAACTTGGCTTGGGCTAAATGTAAGTCTAAGAGTGCCTAAGAGGTGGGGGGGGGGGTGAATTAGGTGTATAAAAATTTATTCGATTTTATGAGAATACTTGTAGTAATTTTTGTGGTTAAGTGTTTGAAGGTTTTTGACTATATCTTATCTTTTCTTGATTATGGTGATGAAAAAGATAAATGCAGAAAAGTAAAGAACACGGCGATATATCCTGGTTCCCCTCACAATTCGAGAGTACTCCAGTCCCCTTTCCAACACGAAAGAGATTTCACTATAGTTTAGAATGATTGTACAGCCTATGCTTACTATCTAACCTATAGGGTGACCAAAGGTTCTTAACACCTTTAAGGTCAAACAAACACTAATGTGAATGAAGAACAACCCTCTTCAAGTCACAACACTTACTTCCAACAATCCTGGATAGTAAGGGAATACTTTCCTTTGTAATACAATAGTTTATTTGAAAGAGATGGAGAGCAATATCAATCTTTGATTGATCTTCTTCTTCAAGAAAGAAATACTTCTCAAGCAATGATTATAAATGTTCACAAATGAATGTATGAAACTTGTAATGATTTCTTAATGAAAATGTATATGGCAAGTTTCACAAAATTATGATTTGTAAGAACACTTGAAAGTTTGTAAGATAATGAAAATTTGAATGATGAAAATTGTTAAATGAAGAAGGTAGTTTGAATTTGAAAAATCTGCACTATTTATAATGTCACAAATACCTCTTCATTCATGCCATTTGATATGACAAGATGCAATGCAATTATGAAAGAATATCATTTGAATTATGTTCAAAGAACAAAAGAAAAACTGTACTGGTTCGCTGGGAACCGGTTCCGACCCAGGCAGAACCCGGTTCCTAGTGAACGTTATAACTCAGAATTCAAAAATAACACGCAGGAACCGGTTCCCCTATAGGTACAACCCGGTTCCTGGTACAAATTCCAGAGAAGTGTTTTTTGCACAAGTTTGGAACCCGGTTCCCTGTTAGGTCAGAACCCGGTTCCCTGTTAGGTCAGAACCGGTTCCTAAAAGCTTATTTTCAAAAATTCTTTTTGAAAAGGATTTCAAACATAGTTTTTCTTATTGTTAAAAATGTGGGATATGTATATGATTATGAATGCATATTTTTGAACATCTATATTCAAGTTTAAGAATTATTTATACCTTTTGACATTGTTGTTTCTTTAATAATTCTTCTTCCAATCTTCAAGACTTGTAAAAGGATTTTATATGATTATTGATAAACTTTTTGCACATCCTTTGAATGTTGATATCCATGTTGTCTTCATCAAAACCAAGGCTTTAAACAGGACTTGAGAAGCTTGCAATTACATTAAAAACAAGGGATATTTATGTACAAAGCCATTGAAACAAATTTGGGTAAAGATAATGAAGAGCATTTCACAACATCATTCTCACTTCCTTCTTATTAATCACAACCACTTTTTTCTATTTCTCACACAATGATCCTCCTTTTCTATTCTTTTTCAAAATCTTTTCATATACATTTTTTTTTCTTTTCTTTTCAATATCTTTTTTTTTCTTTTCTTTAGGATCATCATGTCATCAATTCAAGGTTCTTTTTGATCAACCTCCCCAACTTTCAATTCATCAATCCTTTTTTATTTAAGAAAAAGCTCTTCAAAGGGTTAATCAACAATAGGGTTGGTGTTTACAGACAAGAAAAATTTATAGAATGAATCATCATTGAATTTTCAAAGATTATCAACAACTATTAAGTGGCCTACTTAACAATTAGTTGATTTTGATAGATTCATTCCACAAATTCGATTTTTAAGCTCAAAAGGATTCACTAAGATTCACTCACTCACGGTTAATTGAAGCTCTTTTGGAATTGATGGTTTTTCTCGTAGTGCACAAAAATTGTCTTGATCCTTTCTAAGTTTCCAAAATGTCAACAACAATTTAAGATTAAACATGAATCAAACGAGTTAACATAACTACTAGAACTCTCAATTTTTGGTATAAGGTGGAAAGCTTCTCACCTTTGTGGTTTAAGTCCTAATGATTCAAACTTGAACACAAATTTTTTTTATGTAAATGCCAAGATATTTTGCATAAAGCACAAATTTCATACACATGTTAACATTCTACAAAACGATTAAAAATGTACCTTAATTGTGGGTCGAGTTGAGAATAATATCATCACCATCACTTTTTGGTGAAACACACTTACTTGCTTTCGAGCACCATTGAAAAACCAAGACAAACTAAAAGAAATACAATTTAAAATAAACAAGGTATAACTTAAAATAAAATAAGGCAAAATAAATAAAAAGGACACCCCAAAATGGTGTTTCAAAATAAAAAAGTACTTAGGCACCTTGCCTTCAAAACATCAATTTGGAATTACAAAACACAACCTAAAAAGGATGGCAACCAACAAAATACAACCAAGTCTTAAGAAACTAAAACAAAAACATAAACTAAAACTTAAAAGTACTTGTTAGTGTTTTAAGTTGGCATTACTTTTTGGTAAAACTAGGTTATGACAATGTCTTGATAAATGTCATGACATTCAGAGATTGAAGATAAATCCTACTTGACAAGGATGTTTAAAGTACAGCTCAGAACTGGAAGATAAAAGCTGTGCTGGAATTCTGCAGAAAATATACTGATGTCATAACAGATGTTATGACATTCAGTGTGACATTCTGTTCTGCAGAATCTGTTTTTCCCTGAGACTTTTCAGGAAGTTTTGTTGAGCTACTGCATTACTGTTATTAAAATGTATGCTCACGTGGCTGTTAGGTTAATCTTAGTTAGACCTAAATTGGTTGTTGAAAAGACCAAGTTTTTAGGATTAATTAAGTGAACCCTAGCTATCTTTATGGAAGCCCAAAACTGAATTTTCAGGACTGCTTCTATAAAAGGAATACAACCCTTACACTGCTGCTGCGCCTCCGGAATGTATTGAAGATTTAGCAGATTGTTATTTGTGTAATTCTAGTTTCTCTTGTGAGCCAAGGAATTATCAATTGATAAGTGCCTTGGACTAGGATTTGTTTGTAAGGGTAGTTTATCAATCAAAGCTTTGAAGCACGAGTGTTTGTCTCTTGATTAAAGCTTTGAAGCAAAATCAAGATATTTTATTGAAGTGTGTCTTCACAATTCAATTAATCAATAGGTTGATATCATTGCTGTGATTGAGGGGGAGTGAGTAGGAACTCAGGTCTAAGTAGGACTTAGATTGAAGTTGCATTGGTTAGGTTTTAAGTGAAGGAGATAAACTGGTTGGTTTATTCCTGAATTAATTCTACTAATAGTGAATTTCCTCCCTGGCTTGGTAGCCCCCAGATGTTGGTGTAGTTAGACACTGAACTGGGTAAACAATTTATTGTGTTCTTTACTGCTGTTTGAATTTATTGTGTGAATTATTAACAGAGTTTCAGATACTGTGTCATAACATTCACTGTGACATCAAGTATCTGCTGCCAGGAATTTCAGTACTAAAATAAAAACAAAGGAAATAAAAGAAATCAGTCAGAAGCCTCCAAAATGGAATCTCCCGGAGTATCCAAACTAGAACCATCATCACCATCATCATCATCCTCATCCTCATTAGCATCTCCTACCTCCTCCTCAGCACTTGGCCCGACCCCGGGCCAACTGGCATAGGCTCTCAGCTGCTGGCTCGTGCGAGTGAAGTGATCCACTGCTGGCTCTCGAATCTGCAATGCCAACTGCTCCATGCTCTCATGCATAAACATAAAGGCTCTCTGATGGGAAAAATACATATGTCGGTTCCATTCTTCCCCTGGACCAGCATGAGGAAGGGCGGCAGCAACAGGGACAGCCTGGGCTGCAGGGTTAGTATTAGAGGCCCTACAATAACGGTCACAATAACTGTCATCAATGACACCGTCTATTGTCAGGTGTCCTACAGCTGGAAAAACAACCCTAGCCCGCTTCAAGAGGCCCATAATCAACCCAGGATAAGTAAGCGCACATTTGATTCGCTCCCCCTGGAGGTATAGCTCAATGCGACCCTTTTCAACTCGTTTGCAATCAACCGGCCAAAGTTAATCTGAGCTTCATCAAGCATGTAGGCAATAAGGCCGAATGTTTCCATGGGTATTGAGGAGATGTGGCTTCGGGGCCGCAAGTTGTACAAGGTCACACACATAAATACCCGGGCATCTGTCTTGAGGCTTGACCTATTAAACTTCAGTCGCCAGCTCTATTCAATTCATAAGAATGTCCGGTCAAACAGATTTTATTCCTCAACATCACATAGTCCCAATTACCACGAGCCAGGTGCTCATGGTAGATATCCAATTCTTCCTCGGGGGTTGTCTAGGTAATGCCCAAAAAACTATTTATGGAGGAGCGAGAAAAAGAAACAGCCTTGCCCCGAACCAGGGTGATAAACTAAAAAGGGCTCCCTTCCTTGGGGAGAGCATTCGCATAAAATTCACGAACCAGCTCTACATTGACCTTAGATTGGGGCACACAAAGAACTCCCAATCCATAATTATCCAGAATAGCATCACAGCCAGAGTAGTGCACACGCTCACCCAGGCGAATTATTCTCTCAGACCAAATGTTTCTCTCCTCAAGCTCCTTGTACCTTGCCTCCTGTTCAGGCCCTAGAAATCGTGTGCCATCAAAAGGATTGGGTCTTGAGGACCCAACTCCGACAGACGCGACTCTTTGTCTCTTGGGAGACATCTGAAACAACAACAAAATCAACAAAATTTTACACCGAAATGCCCGTTAGAATTGAATCATGCAAACAGAAGTGGAAAATAACCAAACCAAGCATCAAGAATTAACAAAATAACAAAAAACACAGCAGAATTTTTTTCCAGCATGCTACAGACCGCGCTAAGCCCGCTCACCGCGGTCTGCGATAGCAGAAAATTTTTCTGCAAAAAGAAAAAATTGCCTAGGAATCTAACCCTATTCAAAACGAAAATCCTATCCTAAACATCATATACAATCACAACATCCGAATTCTAAGATTAAAACCCTAAAATCCTAAATCCTAACATCTAAAGGCAGAAAACACAAAATTAAAGAGGGAAAGTGAAAGATTAACTAATCTTGATGCTTGAATGGGTAGAAAACACAAGAAGAATGCACGAATTTTTGATTTTGTGAGTGTGGGGCTTGGATTTTTTCTTGAGAGGATGGTGGAATGGTGACAATGGCAAAAGGGATAAAAGAAAAACCCTATTCTACTTAAAAACGAACCAGGCCAAAAGTTGGGCCTGGGTAAACTGATTTTTAAAAATTATTATTTTTTAATACAGATCGCGCTAAGCGCGGCCCCCATCGCGCTAAGCGCGGAATGTTCTGTCTGATGGGGTAGAATTCGCGCTAAGCGCGCTCAGACCGTGCTAAGCCCGGTCTGCAGAATTTCAGAAAAACATGAAAAACCAGAAAATTGGTTAGGACACATAACAAAATGACTACAACATTAAATACTTACAATGTTGGGGTGCCTCTAAACCAACGCTTTTTTTAACGTCGTTTCGAGCTCGACGGTTCATGATGATCATGGATCATCAAAATACAATGCGGCAATCTCTCGGCTCACCTCGCCGCCAACATACTTCTTCAACCGTTATCCATTGATCGTCCATTCATTCTTACCTTCAGGATCTTTCAAAACAACTGCTCCATAGTCTTTCACATCCTTGACTACAAAAGGGCCGGACCACTTCGTCTTTAGTTTTCCCGGAAAAAGTCTCATCCGAGAATTGAACAAAAGGACGCTTTGGCCCGGTTGAAAGTGTTTGTGTTTGATCTTCTTGTCATGAAACACTTTCACCCTTGCCTTGTATTTTTTATTTGAATGGTATGCTCCGTCTCTCAATTCATCCAACTCCACGAGTTGCTCTTTCCTCTTGTCACCAGCCAGAGAAGAATCAAAATTCAAGAATCTAAGAGCCCACAGAGCTCTATGTTCCATCTCAACTGGAAGGTGACAAGTCTTTCCATACACAACCTGAAAGGGGGTTAGTCCAATAGGAGCTTTATAGGCGGTTCAATACGCCCATAAAGCTTCATCAAGTTTTAATGACCAATCCTTCCTTGAACTAGAGACAGTTTTTTCAAGAATTTTTTTAATCTCCCTATTCGACACCTTAGCTTGACCGTTTGCTTATGGATGGTAGGGAGTTGTCACCTTATGCCTTACACCATATTGCTTCAAAATTTTCTGTAATAGTGTATTGCAAAAGTGAGAACCTCCATCACTTATCAACAACCATAGGCACACCAAACCGTGAAAATATGTTTTTCTTCAAAAAAATTTATCACGGTCTTAGCATCGGCCTTAGGTGAAGCAATGGCCTCCACCCACTTAGATACATAATCAACGGCGACTAAGATGTACTCGTTTGAAAAAGACGAAGGAAATGGACCAACAAAATCAATTCCCCAACAGTCAAAAACTTCAACTTCCAACATATTATTTAGAGGCATCTCATCTCTCTTCCTTATTCCGCCACTTCTTTGGCATTTGTCACAACTCTTTGCATGTGCATAAGCATCTTTAAACAATGAAGGCCCATAAAATCCCGATTGAAGGACTTTAGTGGCCGTTCGCAATCCGTTGTAATGTCCCCCACAAGGGGAGTTATGACAATGCCAAAGTATGTCCTTCGCTTCTTCATTAGACACACATCTCCTTAACAAACCATCACTACTCAACCTAAATAGATAAGGTTCATCCCAAACATAGTACTTGGCATCGGCCAAGAATTTTCTTTTTTCATTCCACATTAGATCCTCCGGAATCAATCCCGCGGCTTTGTAATTGGCCATGTCGGCAAACCACGGCCGCTCTTGGATAGCATACAATTTTTCATCCGGGAACTCCTCCTTAACCTCCCTCTCTTTTTCAGTGATTCCCACGTTCACCAAGCGGGATAAATGATCCGCCACCAAATTTTCCGAACCTTTTTTGTCTCGGACCTCCAAATCAAATTCTTGCAACAAAAGAATCCATCGGATTAATCGTTGTTTGGAGTCCGGCTTGGTGAGCAAATATTTAATCGCCGAATGGTCCGTGAAAATCACCACTTTTGACCCGATAAGATAAGAACGAAATTTTTCCAATGCATACACTATAGCAAGCAACTCTTTTTCAGTTGTTGCGTAGTTTATTTGAGCATCATTCAGAACTTTGCTCGCATAGTGTATAGCATGGAAA
The DNA here is from genome assembly GCA_021764765.1 of Vicia sativa. Taxonomy (NCBI): domain Eukaryota; kingdom Viridiplantae; phylum Streptophyta; class Magnoliopsida; order Fabales; family Fabaceae; genus Vicia; species Vicia sativa. The sequence continues at coordinate 122,084,913 of CM038797.1, forward strand.
ATTTTGTTCTTTCTTTGACAATCGGCTCCACCGCATAATCACTCGCATCACACATCAATTCAAAATCTAGTTTCCAATTTGGTGCGGTGATTATCGGTGCATTGATCAAATTTTCTTTCAATTTTTCAAAGGCAACTAAACAATCTCTATCAAAAATGAAAGACTTATCTTTGTTTAGCAAATTGCTCAATGGCTTTGCTATCTTTGAGAAGTCTTTGATGAATCTACGGTAGAAACCCGCATGGCCTAGAAAGCTCTGAATGCCTTTAACATTTGTTGGTGGGGGAAGCGTCTCGATTATATCGATCTTGGCTTTGTCAACCTCGATCCCTTTTGAAGATATTTTGTGCCCGAGAACAATTCCCTCGGTCACCATAAAATTGCACTTCTCCCAATTCAACACCAAATTCGTATCAACACACCTCTTCAAGACGGTGTCCAAATTCTCCAAGCACAAATCGAATGATGCTCCAAAAACAGAAAAATCATCCCTGAATACTTCAATCGTTTTCTCAATCAAATCGGCAAAGATGGCTTGCATGCATCGTTGAAAAGTTGTCGGCGCATTACATAAGCCAAAGGGCATACGTCTATACGCAAAAATTCCAAATGGACAAGTGAAAGCCGTCTTTTCATGATCTTCCGAATTCACCGAAATTTGATTGTACCCCGAGTAACCATCCAAGAAACAATAAAATTGTTGCCCCGAGAGTCTTTCCAACATTTGATCCATAAACGGAAGAGGAAAGTGATCTTTTCTAGTGGCTTTGTTTAGCCTTCTATAGTCGATGCACATTCTCCAACCCGTTACTTTTCTAGTCAGTATTAATTCATGCTTATCATTTGAGACAACCGTCAAACCTCCCTTTTTTGGGACCACATGTACCGGACTAACCCAAGTACTATCCGAGATCGGATAAATCATCCCGACTTCCAACATCTTGACCATTTCTTTTCTCACCACTTCCTTCATAACCGGATTCAAGCGCCTTTGAGGTTGGGCCACCGGTTTGAACTCTTCTTCCATCATGATGTTATGCATACAATAAGCTGGGCTTATGCCTTTTAAATCGGCTAAAACCCAACCAATTGCATTTTTGTTAGACTTCAAAACGTGAATCAAGCTACCTTCCTCCTTCTCTGATAGAGTGTTACTAATAATCACGGGTTTGTTACCTCCATCCTCAAGAAACACATACTTCAAATGAGAAGGTAGTGCTTTCAATTTTTAGCTCTTCTTATTTTGGATCATTCTTTAAAATCTCTTTTTCCTCCTCCCATGGATGCATTTCTTTAGAAATCTCTAAGCCCTCTAAACACTCTTCAAGTTCCCGCCTATCATCATCATCAAGCACATTAACTTCTTCTATTGCTTCTTCAATAGCATCTATTTTGAAACAATCTTTTTTGTCATTAGAATGCTTCATTGCTTCAAAAAGATTGAAACAAATTTCTTCATCTTGAACCCGCACCTTCATCAAACCATCATCAATGTCAATCATCATTCTTGCGGTCTTCATGAATGGCCGGCCTAGAATTAAAGGTGCATCCAAGTCTTCTTCCATCTCTATCACAACAAAGTCAACGGAAAAAAAAGAATTTATCCACTTTGACCAACAACTCTAAAGTTACACCATGAGGGCGAGTAATAGACTTGTCCGCCAATTACAAGGTCATCTTTGTGGGTTTTAATTCAATATCCCCAACCTCTTTACAATAGATAATGGAATCAAGTTGATGCTAGATCCCAAATCAATCAATCCTTTGCCGACATAGACATCTCCAATGGTAACGGACAAAGTTACACGCCCCAGATCACTTTCTTTTTTTGGTATAGTACGTTGAATTATCGCACTACAACTTGCATCAACCATAATAGTCTCTTGATCCGTGTAATCCTTCTTTTTTGTCAAAATTTCCTTCATGAATTTGGCATATTTTGGCATTTGCTCCAATGCCTTGGTGAATGGAATATTGATTTGTAATTGTTTGAAAATATCCATAAACTGAGCATAATGCCTAGCATCATCCTTTTTAGACGGAGCATGAGGATATGGCAAGTTTCGTAACGGTTGATTGAATTCCTTCTCCTTTCCCCTTCTCAATTTCTTCTTCTTTTCCTCTATGTTTTCCTTTTCAACTACACCATTATCAATATTTTCATTTTCGACTACGACATCATTTTCAACTTCAACATCCCCCACAACAACATTCTCATCATCTTTTTCAACTAAAACTTCCTCCACAACTATTTCTTCATCATTCTCCACTTTGTCTTTTCCCTCCACTTCTTTATTTTTCTCTTCAACAACTCTACCACTCCTAGTTGTAATTGCTTTACAATGCTCCCTTGGATTTGCTTGAGTAGTTGGAGAAAATGAGGTCGAGGCACTTTGATCGGAAATTTGCTTTGCTAATTGCCCCATTTGAGTTTCTAAATTCTTGATCGATGCCTCTGTGCTCTTTTGGTTTGCCATTGAAGCTTGCATGAATTGAGCAAGTGTATCTTGAATGTTTGAAGTTCTAGCTTGATTTTGAGTTTGATTTTGAGGTTGAGCTTGATTTTGAGTTCCACTTTGGTAAGGATTTTGTCTAGCTTGATTGTCGTTGTCTTGTCTCCATCCGCCTTGATAACCTTGGTTACCTTTTTGTTGGTAACCTTGGCCTTGATTTTGATTTTGATAAGGAGGTCTTTGTTGGTATCCTTGCCCTTGATTTGCCATGTAATTTGCTTCTTCATTTTCCGGAGGACAAAATTCGGTCTTGTGGTCACCCTTGCATAATTCACAACTAGCAATTTATTGAGTTTGCTTGCTAGATGATCCTTGTATCTCCATGATTTGTTGTGGAAGCCTTGCCATTTTCTTGGTCAATTCTTCAACTTGCTTTGCAAATAATTTCTTTTGGGCAACAAGTGCTTCATGACTAGAACCAATTTCAAGAGCTCCCGTTTTCACTTGCACATTCCCTTGATCATTGTGAACTTAGTGGTCATTTCTTCCCATCTTCTTAATGATTTCAATGGCTTCATAAGGTGTCTTCGCCATTAAAGAACCTCCCGCTGTAGCATCCAACAACAATTTATGTTGAAGTTGGAGACCATTGCGGAAAATGTGAATTTGAGTGAGTTCATCAAAACCATGACTAGGGCATTTTCTAAGCATAGATTTGTATCTCTCCCAAGCCCGATTCAAAGGCTCATTAACACCTTGCGAGAATACTGAAATCTCAGTTTTTGCTTCCATGAGTCTTGATTGAGGAAAAAATCTTTCAAGGAATTTCTCCTCCAACGCATTCCAATTTGTCATCGTGTCTTGTGGTTGGCCTAGATACCAATCCTTTGCTTTCCCTACCAAAGAGTGAGGAAAAATCCTTTGAAAATATTGCTCCTCTTCGGCTTCCGGAGCTCCGGCCGCACCCGCAATTTCATAGAACTTTGTGAGGTGGGTGTATGGATCTTCATGGTCATGACCATGAAAAGGATTTGCATAAAGAAGTTTGAGCAATCCCGTCTTCATCTCCGTAAACCTCGAATTGGCTAGGCGAGCAAATTGAGCGGTGTGACAAGGGCTATTTACACAAGGCCCTCTCAGTGGTGGTGGTGGTGGTGGTTGATCCCCCATAATGACTTCTCCTAACACGAGTGGTGTAGAAGAAGTAGATGATTTTCCTCTTGCTTGTCTTTGTCTAGCTAGTCTTTTCCTTTGTTTAGCACTGTTATTAAGTCTTCTTGTCGTCCTTTCAATTTCTGGATCGAATAGGAGTTGATCGACCGGAACACTTCCTCGCATAAACTATACCCTGAAAAATTCTAGCCACACAAAAAGAAACAAAGAGAGATTAGTAAAAAATTTATCTTAAAACACACAAACTATTGCAATACTTGTAATATCAAACACCAATCCCCGGCAACGACGCCATTTTGTTATTCGTATATTTGATTAATCAAGTATTTCAATTATCGTATCCACATGGACTGATGTGATATTGTCGTTGTTCAATAGTTAAAGCGTGTTTTAAGATTAAGTAACACAAGGGTTTTGTTTCCTAACTACAAGGGTCATAAATTTCACTCAAACAACTTAGTTTCCTTTTTCAAAGAAAGATATGTTTGGATTCAAGAGAGTTTTGGTTTGTTTTCAAATGATAGAAGCATGTCAAGATTAGTTTCATTAACTTAATTTCATATAAATTCAATTAACCAAGTGGATGAACTAGTTGATGAACGATATAATTACGTATCCTCTCAATCTTGTTGATTTCAAACCAAGATTATGAGTTTTATCATGTAAATCTTTAAATGATTTCCCACTACAACTATTGACATGATAATAATGAAGTTCAATACAAGTAAACACTAACTCACAAATCTATTTATAGCATTTGTTCATTAGTGGAAGAATATCCTAGGTCAACTTTGAAACATACTTTTTCAATCATGATTCAAAGCATCAAGAGATAATAGAACAAAGATATTCAACATATATATATCATCAAAAAAGTTCATACACCAAGAGATTAAGACAAATACATAAAAGTTAGGTCAACTACCTCTAATATTTACACAAAAGAGCTTAGCTACTCATTCCCATGGTAACTTTGATTGCAAGATTTTTGGAGAAGATGATGAACATGGAAGAAAAATCAAGAAGAACAAGATTTTTGTTTCTAATTTCTATCCCTAGATTACAACAATGATGAATAATGAAGAAGAAGTGTGGTTCTGGTTTTTCTAGCACAGAAAAATAGGTGAAATCAGAGAGTTGGTGACCCAAAAGCTGGAGGCATGGGTCATTGTCAGTTTTATGATTTCGCAGACCGCGTTAAGCCCGCTTTTCCGCGCTAAGCGCTCTCATGTTGCATCCGCGCTGAGCACGAACTGTAGCATGCTTCTTCTTCCAAAAATTTCTTCAAAAAGTCCCAAGAGCTCTTCAAGTTTCCTTGAATCCAAGCTTGAGGGAATCAATATCAAAAACCTACAATTTAATGTAAACTAAGTTAAATAATATATTATAAACAAAAACTAAATAAAAATATAGTTAGACCAAAATACTATGTTAAATACTAGTAATTAATTAAAAGACATTGTAAAGGACCACAAAATGATCTACAAAATATCCACATTTTGGTCCTTAACAAACATTCATCTTTATGGTGCTCTTTGGGTTAAACCTCAGAAGCTCATGTGTGTAGTCATAAATCCTACTATATTGTTCTTTGAATGACCCTTCAACCATATTTAGTGTTTTTTTCTAGTCCTATAAGCTTTCATCTTATTCATTCCTGCATTCCATTTCTCATGTACCTTTTCACAAATTGTAGTCAATTTTACATTGGGGTTAATTCTAACTGTTGAGTATAATTTCTTCCCTAGCCAGTTAGTACTAAACATCCTTACATTATACTCTCTATTACAAGTGTGATTGTCTTTCAAAGTTCTTAATTTCCAAGTATCCTCATTAGGAAACTTATAACATAATGCCACCCATCCATATCCTTCCTTGCAACCCACTCTAACCCTTGTCTTGTCATTCTTCAAATATCTCAAATCTCTACCATTATGAACAACATAACTTGTTATTGCTTCCTTGAATTCCACCTTTGATGAAAACAAACTTCCCAATTCCCACTTATAATCATTAAACTTCTTAGGCATAACAAATAATGGATACTTTACCCTCCCCCCCTCATCTGAGTAATCACTACTCATATCATCCTCACTTTTTATATCTTCAGTTTGTAAGTCAGAATCTGATAACCCGTGACATACCTTTTTACAATTTCTCCTTTGCCTAACTCCGAAGTCCAACACATCTTCCTCAGTTGATGTTTCATCCCCAAAGGCAATTATTTTTCCTTGAGCCATCCTTTTTTTAACAGGTCTTCCCCTCTGTTTCTTGGATCTACCTGATGCATTTTTTGGAGTTGCTTTCGCACCCTTATTTTTCTTTGGTATTCCAGTATTCCTCTTTCTATTTTTAGGTGTCTCCTCTGGTAGGAGTTCATCAATGGGTTGATCATGTTGGCCAGCAATGAACCCTCCTTCTCCTACCAACACTTCATAAAATCCATCATTTAAAACCTCATCATCTGAATCATAAAACCTTAGTCCTAAAGCACTATCATCACTATCAGGTTGTTGTTCAATAGCATATTAAGTTGGATCATCTAATACTAATTCAGGTTGTGGCACAATTGGATCAGCTAAAACATCTTCAGGTTATGCATCAGTTTGGTCATCTAAAACTACTTTAGGTTGTTCATTTGGCACTTGTTCAGGTTGTGACTCAATGGGTTCATTCAAAACATCCTCAGGTTGTGCATCAGTTTAGTCATCTAAAACTACTTCAGGTTGTTCATTTGGCACTTGTTCAGGTTGTGTCTCAGTGGGTTCATCCAAAACATCCTCAGGTTGTGCATCAATTGGATCATCTAAAACTACTTCAGGTTGGGTATCAATTTTTTCATTTGGCACTTGTTCAGATTGTGGCTCAGTGGGTTCATTTAAAACTACTTCAACTTGTGGAACAATTGGTTCATCTAAATCTACTCCAGGTAGGGTTTCAGGTAGGGTAACTTCTATGTCAGGTTGGGAAATGGGTTAAACAATGTATATATCAACCTTTCCATTACGTTTGGCCTAGTTCAATGCTTCTGTAGCACCAAAGTCATCTTCTAGTATCATCAATGTTCCAGCAAAGTCGTACCAAAGTTCAAGATAAACTGGAAAGTTCAACGCCTTAACAACCGTTAACATCTCAAAATAACTCTATCTATCACCATCAAACTTACCATCTGCCACTTCCCCTTCTATGTAGTTATCACCGACAAAAAATCCCCCATGATGAATTTCAACATTAAATATATCCTCATCCATTTTTCCAACAAGTAAACCCTAGTATCAACAACAAGACCACATACAAGGAATCATTAAGTTAGACAAAATATAACATACCTCAATGTCTCAAATTCGTCAGCTTCAATGACACCTTAGTCTTCTACAAGTACCTTCTCTGTCGATCAACGTGGACCTGCCTCTCCTTCGTGTTCGCCTCTAACATTTCCTATCATTGATTTGGGATTAGGGTTTATCAAATGCAATTTACCCCTAATTGTAATGTTTCAACAATATATTTAAGTGAGTTAACAGACCAGTCAGCAAGGTTAAGTGACACCTAAGCTCCGTTTGTGCCACATCACGTTTTTTGGAACAGAATCTGTGGACAAGGGCAATGTTGAAAACGTTAGCCAACATAAAGGAACTCTTTGTAAAGAAATGAATATAAGGGACCAAAGTGTTACAATTAAATAACTTAAAGGACCACGGGGGTAATTTAGCCCATATTTGATATTTAACCCATCTAGTCGAACACATAACAAACATGATATCCCTAATAGAATTAGTCAAATGTAACAAAAAGAAAGGAGGAGATAACTTCCTCTATATCCAAAATTTGGCCCAAAGGGTATATATATATATATATATATATATATATATATATATATATATATATATATATATATATATATATATATATATATATCTAGCCATAAAATAGGATCTTGAGTTCACTAGTTCTGCAAAACCTAGCATACAATGTCTCTTGATAAAACTAATGCTCTCCCCAATTATTGTATTTCGCAAGTACAATTGGCATTTGTTGTGGGGTATTGATAAAACTAACTTAGACCACACTCAAATCCAACTTTCAATTTCCTTCTCCACGATCTCCAATATGGTGACACGACGAGGTGTCGCCACAACAACAAGCGGGTCGATCACGAAAAACAAGAAACATTAGCAAATATGTGAGTTCCTATGGACGAGTTACGTCGTTACAATAAGACTTTTGCGACAAATGTTTTAAATCTTCTGGAACGAAACCATAAATAATTCAAGGTAGAAGATGAGGTATTAGACTCCTAACCTTTCTTAGATGAGATTTGGGACATTTTAGTACTAGAGAACTTCAAAATGCCATTATTGGTGAAGTTTGATGGAAAGTGTAAGTATGAAATGTGCCTAAGAGGGAGGTGAATTAGGTGGATAAATGTTTTATCGGTTCTTAGTGATACTTGACTTATTTTTTTGTTTTATGGTGAGTTTATAAAAGTAGTGAAGTGCAGAAAAATAAAAGGACACGGGAGATTTTGTCCTGGTTCTCCTCACAGACCGAAGGTACATCCAGTCCTCTTTCAACACAAAAGAGTTTTCACTATAATTAGAATGATTATACAGCCTATTCAGACCAATTGTGATGCTTACTATCTAACCTATAGGGAGATCAAAGGATCTTAAGAACTTTAAGATCTAAACAATAAGTGCAAGAAGAACATTCCTCTTCAATGCACACAATTGCTTCTAACAATTCTGGACAACAATGTTACAACAAGTAATTTTGAATTTTGATAAGAGTTTGAATTATGTAGAACAATATATCAATCACTTGATTGATATTCTTATTCAAGCATACAACTTTCTCAATAATGAAATACAAGTGTTGAATGAATGATATGAAATTTATCCTAATTTTCAATGAAAACTAGGTGCAAAAAATTTCACTAAAAATTCTGGTTTAGAAAACAGTTGAATTTTGAAAGATGAGATGATTTAGAAATTATGAAGTTGTAGATGAAAAAGGTGTTTGAAATATGAAAATTATAGAGTTTTTATATCCTCTATACACCTCTTTAAAAGGGTATAAAATTGAATAGATTCCATGTTTCAGAAAATGAGATCACAAAATTTTTCTATTGAAAATTAAAAGTTTTTCTAGCACTGCTTCAGTGGTAACCAGTTCCCATATTAGGTACCCGGGTTCCACTGAACAACGTTAAAAAATTTGAAAATATATGTTGGGTAACCGGTTCCCATATAACAGTAAACGGGTTCCCATGCTAAAGTCAGAATATCTGGCGTAGTGAAAGAAGGAGTAATCAGTTCCCATATAAGGGTAACCGGTTCCCAGCACACAAAAGTCAAAAATTCTTTTTGAAAATGATGTAAAAGCCATAATTTTGTGATCTAAAATATATTTAATGATTATGGAATGAATGAAACATTATAATAAAAACTTGTATGAATATATAGAGGTTGAATGCATTATACCTTGATATTTGATTTATTCTCACAAAGATTTCTTCAAGACTTGATCATTGAGATGACTTGAACCATTTAATTTTGCAATAAATATTTACATAATAGTTTGTCTTCATGAAAACACTTTAGGGAGATTGACTTCACAAAAATATTGACCTCAAAGAACATGTAACCGTCATTAATACTTAGATGGCGATTATACGCAAGCGACTTATTCAAGAGGGACATCTAATGGAATATATCAGAGGAGGCTCTAAGAAGTCTAGAGGCATATCTAGAACTCAGGGCTGAGATCATTCAAGAATCTTTAAGTATGGAAAAGACAAGGAGCTTTAGAAAACAATGGAGGAAAGTTCGGTTTCCCACACTCTGATCACTCTAGATAGAATGTTTACCAAAAGATGAGAATCTAACTCTTCTTTTAGAACATATTTTTTCTAAATCATGGCCATAAAAGACTAACCTACTAAGTCTAAGTATACCTCATAGGATGATTCAGATCTTGAAATATTTCTCTCTCAAAATAACCTCCCAATAATCCTCAATAATGATAATGGCATTATGGTCTTAAAAGAATAATGTGATGATTAGGAGATAACGTGAGTGTAGATCAGTCTAGGACGTTCATCTAATGTCTTGTACTAGGACGCCTTTGACAGGATTAAGTTGGAATCATAAGAGATTCTGTCTTTTAGAGACTCTTTTATGGTTTTCTCTAGCGAGTATGTCCAAGTGAAAGGCTACATCACCCTTTAAGGCGATGTTTGGGCTTAAGGAGAACTCCAAGATGATCAAAGTCAAGTATTTCGTAGAAGATGCCTTATATTTGTACATCATAATCATTGGGAAAACTTCCTTCAACCTCTTAGGGGGTGCTCTATCAATTCTCTATTTGAGGGTGGGGTAAGGGAAGGGGAGTGAATTTTGGTATTCAAAATTTGCGATTAAATTTAGTTGTTACTTAGAAAGCAATTTATGTTAGTATTTTTAAAGCTCGGAATAAAAAACAACAGAAAGTAAAAGCAATAAAGTAAATAGCATAAAAAAGACAAGGATTTGAGAGATGCCACCAGAGAATTTTACCAATTTGGATTATACCTAAACAAAATAGAGCTTTTCCACTAGCTAAGCTAACGAAAAAATTAGAGATTTTGCAGGTTTATCTTAATAACTAAATAGAAATTTTCTAGGATAATTTCTAAAACCAAATAGCGATTTTAACAATGGTTAATCTCAAAAACCAGACTATGTTCTTCAAGACTATTGCACTCTTAAAAGTACAAATAACAGTAAAATAACAAATACAACTCTTTCATGACAATTTTTCACTCACAAGATCTCACTCTCGACAGTATTACCTTACAATCTTCTCTACCCCCCTCACTAGTAGAGTTTTTGCCTTCCGTGGGAATCAAACTCTGTACCTTGGGATTCAAGTACATGTTCAATTCATTCTCACTACCAATTGAGCTAGTACATTTTCAATTCATTCCCACCAAGATATGAGACCCATTTCACTTCCCTCAATCACACACCTAAGATTGTCAACAAGAATAACAATTGACAAAAGAAATACTTCCTAATTTAACAGATTACACTCTTGCTTAAAAGCTCATGAGTGAATCATAATGAACAAATAATAATTAGTCTAATTTAGTATCAAAGCGATACATGAGAGGATCACAAATATAAAGAACATACAAAACCCTAAAAAAATAATCCATATTCATAGCTTCGCAACCTTCTTAGGCTTATACTCCTCCTTTTATATGCCAATGCAGCGCTTGGGCTTGGATATTAAATATGGCTATAACCTTCTACAAATTAAATCAGATCCAATCATATCAAATGAAATATTAAAATGCAAGGTAAAATATTTTAACATCCAATAAATTAAATTAAATCTCCTGTTATCTCTTCAGATTTGAAATAAATCTTCAGAGAATCAAATCATCAATGCACTGCTTAATCCACAAATAACAAAAGAAATCTTCTGGAAATAACGGAAACAATTATTCCATAAATAGAAGCAACTCAGGTTGCAATGTCGTAGCAACATGCCATGACATCTTGTCCAACATTCTGTTAAACTAATTGTTTTACCAAAAAGCAGCCAACAAATTAATACCTAACATTTCCTCTTTTGCCAATATTTTGGCTAAAATAGTCTTTGCACATTAAAAAAAATTAAAAATGGAGCGATACACAAGCAACATTATTTCAAACACTCATCTTCATAATAATGCATAAACAAAAATATGAACTACATCAATTCACACATCAGAGGAAAATGCAGCACAAAACTAACAGCCTCACAAAACTTGTTTGCTTCAAACTAACTTCCTTTGAAAGGACCTTTTTTTCCACCTTATTGTAGGTCCTGTTAGAAAGTATAATTCTTTTTTAGTCGAACTAGCCAAGTTTGTGTGCTAGTCGAACTAGCTAATATGTGTGTTGGTCGATTTTGCCAGTATGTTGAATTTAAGTGTTAGTCGAATACTGCTTGTTGTTGCAGTGTGTCGTAGGCTACTTGGGCCTTAATATTTGGGCCTTAACTTAGCTTGTTTTGGGCCTGGGCAATGTATGCCTATATAAGGATATTTCTCTTTGTAATCAACATAGCAATTAATAAAATTTTCATATAGTTTTTACAGAATAACAAAAACATCTCATCTCCTTTTTATTCTTCTTCTTCACAAAACTATCTTTCTTGAAAATCCTTTATTTCAACAAATTGGTATCAAGGAGCTCGGTTGCGATTCAGAGAGATTCTAATGGAAAACAGAACAACAACATCTTCACAAATTCCAACAAATCTACCCATTTTCAAGGGTGAAAACTATCAATGTTGGGTCGCACAGATGAAGGTTATCTTCAGATTTAAAGATGTTGTTGAAATCTTGAATGATGGACTATCGGAGCTGGAAGCAGACATGACAGATTCCCAGAAAGCTGCGCACAAAGATCAGAGGAAGAAATATTGTAAAGCGTTATTCTTGATTCATCAGTGTGTGGACTCTGATGTATTTGAGAAGATAATTGAAGAAGAATCAGTGAAAGAAGTGTTGGACAAGTTAAAGAACTTGTATGGCATAGGTGAGATATTGAAGAAGGTAAATTGAAGACATTGAGGAAGCAATACGAGATGATTCATATGAATGATGATGAATCAATCTCTACATACTTCTCAAGAATTTTGACGTTGACAAACCACATGAAGGCATGTGGTGAAACAATCACATATTTGCAGAAAATATATAAGGTACTGAGATCTCTGACTGCAAATTTCGACTACATAGTAGTGACAATTGAAGAAGCCAAGACTCTGTCTGAGATGAAGTTGGAAGAACTTCAAGCTTCATTGGAGGCTCATGAGATGAGGTTGAAGCGGAGAAACTCAGAAAGAGAAAAGGTGGCTGAACAAGCATTGCAATCAAGATTCAACAAGAAAGTTGAAAAGTCGAAGCAGCGAAAGTATCTTGCAGGTGATGAGAAGTCAAGGAAGAATGCTGATTCGAGCAAGAAAGGTGTGGTATCTAGATTCATGATGTAGAAACCATATGACTGGCAATAAATATTGGTTCACCAAGTTAGATGAGTCAGTGAAAAAGGTGATACAGTTTGCTAATGGAAGACACATCAACTATGGAGGCAAAGTAGACATCTCGATTGTCAGGAAGGATGGTGGAAAGGATACTATCACTGAAGTGCTGTATGTACCCTCTATGACAAGTAATTTGATAAGTGTAGGTAAATTACTTGCAAAAGGTTTCAAAATGAAGCTTGAAAGGAATCAGATGAAAGTATATAGGGCTGATGGAAGGCTAATAATGAAAGCACCATTGGTAGAAAATAAAACGTTCAAAGTCAAACTCAACACATCAGATCATAAGTGTCTTGCTTCGACTTCGGAAGAAGACAAAAACTGGCTATGGCATCATAGGTATGAACATCTAAACTTCAAGAGTTTATGCATGCTCAACCAGAAAATATGGTGTTTGATTTGCCTTATGTGTTGGAACCAAAGCAAGTATGTGAGGAATGTAGTAAAGATAAGCAGGCGAGAAAAGAATTCAAACATGACTTGCCCGTGAAATCCAAGCGCAAGTTAGAATTAGTTCAATATAATGTGTGTAGACCATTTGAAGTAAAGTCAAATGGAGGAAACATGTATTTCCTTACTTTTGTTGATGAATTCACCAGACATATATGGATTTATATCATTGGAAGGAAGAGTGAAGTATTCACACAGTTCAAGAAATTCAAGTTGCATGCTGAAAAACAAAGTGGCTGCAAATTGAAGAAGTTAAGAACTGATGGTGGTGGTGAATATACATCTGCTGAATTTTCCAAATTTTGCAATTAGGAAGGTATAAAACATGATATTATTGCACCCTATACACCTCAGTACAATGGCATAGCTGAAAGGAAAAAATAGAAGTATATTGAACATGACGAGAAGTGTGTTGAAAGCTAAAGATACGCCTAAGAGATTTTGAGCTGAAGCGGCTTCGACGATAGTATACATTCTAAACAGGTGGCCAACAAAGAGGAAGAACACCTTATGAGGCTTGAACAGGGTCGAAGCCAAGTGTGAGTCATCCTAGAGTTTTTGGATCAATGTGCTTCAGGCATGTACCTGAACAATTGAGAAGGAAACTGGATGATCGAAGTGAAGTAATGGTTCTCATAGGTTATCACTCGACTGGTGCATACAAGTTGTATTCGCCAATCGAAGATAAACTTAGTAATCAGCATAGATGTTCGTGTCGTCGAAAGCAAAGGTTGGGACTGGAGTCAAAGTTCAACACAGGAATCAGACACAATTATAACTGCGTTCAAAGAAGATCCACATGATGAGCCCTCAAATAGTCGAAGTCAACAAGGTAATGCTTCAACTAGTCGAAATGAAGAACCACATAAACAAAATGAAAAGACAAGAACAAGAACTGAATCAACAAGGCTAGCTGGGTATGAAAGATATGCAGATCAAGCAATTGATGTTGATGGTGATTTAGTCGAAGAAGCCATGATGATGGGTGAAACAGAACCAATAAATTTGAATGAAGCCATGAGTAATTCGAATTGGTGTGAATCCATGAAAGAAGAACTCGGAGCCATTGAGAAGAACAAGACCTGTGAGCTTGTTGAAATAACGAATAAGAAGCCAATTGATGTAAAGTGGATATACAAGATGAAACAAAGATAAAATGGCAAGATTGCAAAGTATAAGGCAACATTGGTGGCTAGAGGTTTTCTACAAAAGCCCGTTATAGACTTCGACGAAGTATATGCACCGGTTGCTAAGCTGGAAACCATTCGAATAGTTGTTTCGACAACAACATACAGGGGATGGAAGATGCATCAGCTAGATGTAAAGTAAGCATTCCTGAATGGTCTATTGGAAGAAGAAGTCTATGTTACTCAACCACCAGATAGATAGCTTCCTGATCGAAGCAGGTTTCACAAAGTGTGTCTCTGAACACAGAGTGTATGTAAATCATGCTGATAGTGTCAGTCGAATCATTTTATGCCTCTGTGTAGATGACTTACTCATTACTGGAGCCGACAAAGCTAAGATAATGAAAGTCAAGTCGAAGCTAATGCAAGAATTCGAAAATGTTCGACTTAAGAAATCTCTCATATTTCTTAGGGAAGGAATTCAAAAATACTGAAGAATGGATATTCTTGCATCAGACTAAGTATGCTCAAGATATTCTGAAGAGATTCAATATGAGCAACTGTAATAAAGCAGTCACACCGTTAGAGACATGAGCAAAGTTGAATAAGGAACCGAATGATGAGTTTGTAAATTCGACATTGTACAAAATCATTGGATCCCAGAGATATCTTTGAAATACAAGACCAGATATCTTCCAAAGTGTAGGATTGTTGAGCAGATTTATGGAGAAACCACAAGAATGTCATCTCATCACAGTAAATAGGGTGCTGAGATACATCAAGGGAACTATCGACCATGGCGTGTTGTTGCCCAGGAAGTCGAAGAACAACACAAGTGTTGAAGTTCATGGATACACTGATTCAGATTTCAATGGAGATCAAGACGAAAAGAAAAGCATTGCAGGCTACATTTTCATGATCGAAGGTGCTCCAATCTCCTGGAGTTCGAAAAAACAAAGCATTGTGGCGTTGTCATCTTACGAGGCAGAATATGCAGTTACATCATATGATGCATGCCAAGCAGCATGGATTGAAATGTTACTTGAAGAACTCAAGATAATGGAGCCTAAGAAGGTAAAGCTATTTGTCGACAACAAATCAACAATTAACCTAGAAAATCACCCTGTATGTTACGGTAGAAGTAAACACATAGAAAGAAGGTATCATTTTCTGAGAGATCAAGTCAACAAAGGGAAGTTCGAAATAAAGCACTGCAAGACTGAAGTTCAACTAGCTGACATATTCATCAAACCTATGAAGAAAGTCAGATTCGAAGAGTTAAAGTGAAGCATCGGGATGAGAAGTCTCGAGAACATGAATTAGGGGATGTGTTAGAAAGTATATTCTTGTTCATTCGAACTAGCCACGTTTGTGTGCTAGTCGAATTAGCTAATGTGTGTGTTGGTCTATTTAGCCAGTATATCGAATTTAAGTGTTAGTTGAATACTGCTTGTTGTTGCAGTGTGTCAAAGGCTACTTGGGCCTTAGCTTAGCTTGTTTTGGGACTGGGCATTGTATGCCAATATAAGGAGATTTCCCTTTGTAATCAACATAGCAATTAATAAAATTTTCATATAGTTTTTACAGAATAACAAAAACCTCTCCTCTCCCTTTTATTCTTCATTTTCACAAAACTTTTTTTCTGAAAACCCTTTGTTCCAACAGGTCCAACACTAACACTTTTCTTAAGAATATCATCCAACACAAAATAGAGGAAATATAAAGTATTTGTTGCATTCCTCCACACATGTTATTGTTATAACTCTTCAAAAGTGCATATTCCTAACTCACTCCTCAATTTCTCAAATTGATTTGCATCTAAAGCCTTAGTAAAAATATAAGCCACGTATCCATAATGTTTTTTTTTTGTGGGCAGGATGACTTGGTGATATCCGGGGGGGATGTTGGCCACGTACCTTTGACGGGCACGTGAGGGAGACATTCGCGATGGGCACATGGAGTCCTCGACTGACACGTGGGGGGACGTTTCCCAACAATCATAGGAATTTGGGTTACTATATTAGGTCTTCCTTGTAACAGAGTTGGGTTGGACCTTACCCAACGACAGACTAAGCGCAGACCCAATGCAAAACAATTTCTAACCATATATATTGTATTATATTAATTTATAGGATGACACATGAGGAGATCATCTTGAATGTTTAAAGCATTTTTGTTGGTTGCTTGATAGTAGTTTTGTTGTCACCTTGAAGGTTGAAGATTTTATCTATTTCTTACTATTTGATAGTTGGTTAGTTGATTGTTTAAGACTCTTCAATAGTCAATTTGTTTTAAGACATGCTACTGATATGCCTCCGATTTAATTATGACTATTGGGTTAAGTTTGAGATGTTTGTTGCCATTAGACATGAGTGTTCTAATACTTGTTTTCATATATAAATTTTGCAATTGAGTTTTATTTTTGTATATTGTGTATAACTCATGTTTATCTATATTAAGTTGCAAAATATGAGAAAAAAATATGTATAAGCTCTAAAAAATTTAAATGTACTAAATTTATAAAATACTTTTAAACAAGTGAATTAGCCAAAAGCTTTTTTAAAAAATCAAGACATATTCAAAATAAGATTTTGATGGGTAATAGGTGAAACTTAAGCCTTAAGTTTTTTTAATTAGATCCAATCTATTTAAATAAAGTTTGATATTATGAATATATACTCAAATAAATATTTATATAAAGAAAAAATAATAATGGAAACACAATTAAAATGATTAGATTTTATTTGATTTGGACCGCGAAAAAATAAGATTTATATGGCAATGAATTTCATAAAAGAATTTGCTAACTTTTTGTATTTTTTAATTAATAAATTGTTTTTAATTTAATTTTAAATTTAAAATAAATAAAATAAATAAAAAGTTGTGCATAAACTTGGATAATTACAAATATGTCACATGAAAAATATCTAATATAGAATTCCCTTGCTTTACAATTTATAATTAAAATTATTTAAAATTATTAGATTTTCTTTTAATTGATATGGAAAGAAGGAAGGTTTATGTGACCATAAATTTCCATATAAAAATTAGCTAAAATAACTTTGAATGTTTTAATAATAATAATAATAATAATAATAATAATAATAATAATAATAATAATAATTATTATTATTATTATTATTATTATTATTATTATTATTATAAATATTATTTATTTTAATTGAAAAAGTAAACAAATAGTAAGTGGGGTAATTTGGATGAATATGATGATTTCACTGATAAGTTGTCATACCGAAAATTATCCTACTTTAAAATAGATGATAGATTGTCTTTTTGAATTATAAATAATATTTTTATCATTAACCTTTTATCATTATAAATATATATTTTTATATTAATAAAATTAAAATAAAAAATATATGCAAACTTTTTAGAGATTAATTAATTTTTTTACACTGTTAGTACATCATAACAACCCATTAATATTATTCAATAAATAATTAAAATAAAAATATAAAATAATTTATAATCTAACTGTCATGACTCATACTAATGAGAGATATGCGTCTAATTAAAAATATATTTTATTTTTAAAATGCTGAGATAATAAGTTTAAGAATTTTATTTGGTCGTATGTGTAAAATTGATTTAAATCTAAATTAAAGTCTAATATAGTAAAAATTAACACCTCATGTACCTTTTAGTGTTTTTTAGAATATTTTTTTATTATTTATTAATTTTTTAACTAAAATTTTGGTACTGACTTATAGATTTAATATTTTAATTAAAATTTAAACGATATATTTTTTAAATATCAACTAAATATTTAAATATTTTTTAAAATATGTTTTTTATCCAATTTAACAATATGATGAACTGGTATGGAACACAATCGATTAAATTCAAATGGTAAAATATGCATAATTATTATTTTCAACATACATTTATAAATGATTTATTATTTTCAACATACATTTATAAAAGATTTATTATTTTCAATATATATTTATAAATATGTCGTACAAATTTACCCGTACAGATGCACAGGTCTTTTACTAATTCTTTACATAAAAATTGATAGTATATTACTTTTTAAAATATAATAATTAAATGACAAGTGACTTGTGAAATATTATATGAGAATCTTTGTCAAACTAATTAAAAATATAAAATAATATAAGTAAAAGTCATTAAAAATTGTAAAAAAAAATATCGTTGAAAATAGACATCCATCCATTTGACTACAAAAATGTGAAGGGGCAAAAATATAATCTTTATGAAACTCTAAAGTTAAAATATAAATTTTATGGCAATTTTATATTATTTTTTTCAACGCATAAATGTGGAAAAAAATCAAAATTATTTAAATTTAAAATGGAAAAATCAATATTTTGAATGAAGTAAAACAAATGAATCAAAATTATAACTAAAACTAAATTATTTTATAAATGTGTTATAAATGATTGTTGTCTGTTTAGGTTCGCACCTTGGATGAAAAACAATCGTTTCCTTTTTCTTTTTTTTGTTGCATTTTATTAATTTATAAAAGTTAGATATCATTTTAAAAATTCAATACAACGTTATCTATTATTTTCTCAATAGTTGTTATTAGTACATTAAAAGTGTGTTGTTACAATATTGAAGATTTTAGAGAGTTTAATAAATGGTTTAAATATAATATATATTATTATAATATTTTAAAAATTAAAAATATGTCAAATAAAAATATTTACCTATTATTCTATACAAAATTACTATTTTTAAAAATTATTAAATAATTTTCTCTATTTGTTTAATTTTTATTTTTTTAAACCCTAAAGTTTTAACTCATAATCAGAGCCATAAGAAATAAAATTCTGACCATTATTCTAATAGATTAAAAAAAACAATAATAAATAATTGAATGAGTGTAAAAAAATTATAAATTTATTCAGCTCGTTAACTATTACCTATTAATTTGTTTAAAAAAATATTATCTTTTAAGAACTATAATAAATATATAAGAATATAATAATTTAAAATTGAAAAGTAATATAATATTTTTAAAAGTAATTTCCTTTTTTAAAAAGACATTTGGGTTTCTAAATCACTTGCAATATGAGATTAATGAATCATGTTATTTTTTATTGACAATACTAGAATCGAGTTAGATTTGTAATGTTAAAATCTCATTACGGCTTATTTTTTGTCTCTCGATTTTCATGTTTTTTAAGTTTTAGTCCATCTATTTTTAAGTCAATTTTTCTTAAATTTTACTTCACTCGGGATTTCACTGATCCTCCTCTAATTTTGCATATTAAGAACATGATACTGCTACAATAACTCCACGTTAGATGAACAAACATTATAGGGAGTTATTGTAGCAGTGTCATGTCATTAATAAGAGTGTCACTTATGCAAAATTATAACGGGATCAAAAATCTCGAGTGAGGTAAAGTTTATAGACCAAAAAATTGACTTTTAAAATGGAAGGATTAAAACTTGAATTTAGGGGATCAAAAATGCATTTAAGCCTAAAAACAATAATATTTAAAATAGATACATTTCGACTCCGTATATGAGTTGATTTTTAGAGGATTTAAGATGGAAATGTTTTGGAAAGTTGAGTCTATATTTTTGAAATGTGTTCTATATTTTTATATATATTATTTTACAAAAATTAAAATTATTACATATTTTAAAATATAGACGCAATTCTTAAAAAAACCCCTTTAAAATTCTTTAAAAGCTAACTTGCAACTCGACTCTTAGACCTAATTTAACGTCTTTAAAAGTCAAATATGCCCTGTTAATTTATTAAATATTATTTTCATATCATCACTACTACCAAAAAATGCTTTACATGTCGGACACAAAATACAATTTACTACGGCTAAAGAAGTTAGGTAACGAAGGGCGTCATGATAATGGAGAGATAACGTTATACGCATACGGATTCGAAGCCCATCAGCTTCATTTTTATCATTTTCAAAATTAACTTATCTTCCTTTCAGTTTACAAATAAAATCGAGAGGTAAGATCATTTCTTTTTTTAATTTGTTACATTGTATAGCCATAATATTAATACAATTATTTGTTTACAAATTACATTGAGATAAAGTGCTCATTATAATCAAATAAGGGTACAAGAGAGGTTCAAAGTGATTCACAAACTAGATTAAACAATAGCAAAATCATAAAGCAAACCAGCTTACAAATAAAATCTAAGAAACTACAAAAATACTCAAATTACATTGTTTATAGAGATTATTACATTAAAAATAATTTTTCATGAAGATCTAGATTTTAGATTTTAGAATAATTGAATTTCGTTGAAGAAAAAATCTTGGGTGCAATATGTTTTCAATTGCTTTTCCTTGCATTTGTCTCTGATATAAAACAAAAAGTTAGATAAATAAGGGTTAGATGAAGAATTGTAAGTACAATATTTGGTTCTGCATCTAACCCTGAGTTTTTATGATAATATTACATGGATGATTAGATAACAATTTAGTACTCTAATAGTTTGTTTAGTGTTTAGCTTTCGCTAACAAGTTTTGACTCTGAAGAAGTGACGTGTGACGTCATCAAATTTTGGACTCAACACATTGAAGAATACAAGTTTGTGTTTCGTAGTTTAGAATGCATCTTAAAGCAGAGTAATAACAAACATTAGTTTTATTGCTTTTAACTATGACTCTGTTCTAGAGCTTCTGATATGTTCTCAAGCTCTGAGGATTTCAGTTCTCTTACCCAAGTTCTGAATATTTTAAAGACATGATTTTGTTGAACAAGTTCTGAAGATTCTGAAGACCGACGGTTCTCTAGATTAAACTTATGAAAACTTTGAAGACAAGATTATATTGAACGAAGTTTTGAAGACTCTGAAGAAAAAGTTATGAAGTCTCTGAAGACCGGGTGATGAAGACTTTGAAGACAAGATTCAGGTTTATCAAGTTCTAAAGACTCTGATAACATGGTTCTGGAGACTTAGTGTTGATCCTTCTACATATGCTTCAATCATTATACACCCAGAAGCCTCTGAATATTAGAAGAAGAGATCAAAAGGTTTCAGGTGAGTAATAGTACTAGGTACAATGTCACCTTGCCTACACTATGCTAGTTTTGTGACGCAAAGACATTACTTTTGTACTAGGATATCTACCACTCTCTCACTGGTTATTGCAAGAAGACAGCTGTAATTTTGGTATTCCTTTTCTACCCTCCAACGAATTTCTTTTCAGCTATAAAAGGAAGACTTGGAAGAATTGGAAATGTTGAAGAACTTTGAAAAATCTTGCTTATTCGAGTTGCTGAAACTCTGTAAAAATAACTTTGTAATTTTTGTAAAGCAAAGAGTTGTTGCTCATTTACTTGCTAGCAATAAAATTTTGTTCGTTAACTTGTTGCTTTACACTTTTGTGTTATTATTTGTACTTCAATCTTGTGTAATCTTCTTATTGAGAAGTAATCTTGTAAACACAAAAAACATGTATTCAATAGTGAGTTGATAACTCCTTGAGTGACTAAGTTTTAGTCTGTATATTATATAAGTCATTGATAGTTGGTTCCTTGACTAACTAAGTGTTAGTCTGTAAACTCAAGAAGTCATTGACAATTAATATTTGAGGTTGGTTCCTTGAGTGACTAAGTGTTAGTTTGTACACCCAATAATTCGACAAAAATTGTTACATTGTGTATCCAAAATATTATTACATTAATTTGTTTACAAAGTACATAGATTACTTAGATTATTAGAAATACATTGTATGGAACAAATCTTCAATGATATCAAGATTTAGTTCTCCCCAAGATTATCTAGGTCCCATGCAAGATGCTAGAGATCCGTTTTCTCATTAGAATCTTTATTTTTTTGCTGATATCCATTTTCTGAAAAGTCAAGCTCTATTGTTTGTTTGACTTGTCAAAGGTTGAGCTCCATTCTTTTTGTAATTTGAAGCAATAATGATTTTATACACTTGTAATTTATCAAATGAAGAAAAAAAATACTACAACAACAACAACATTATTTGTGATATATTGAAAGGGCATAAAATAATATTTTGTTTTAGATAGAAGAACATTGAAGATTTTTTTCTATCTTGAAATTCATCCAAAATAATGATGCATGCAAGTTTGAAGCGGCTTCATATTAGTAAGAACTAGGGTAATCTCTATTTAACAAATGCTTTTATAGAAAAAAAATTATTATTTGTTCCCTCGATTTTATCTAAAATCAAATAGTTAGATCATTTAGTTTACATTTATAAAAAATAAAAACATAAACTATAATGGATGGAATTCAAAGTGTGCCCTGATTTGTGTTTCCCTCGATTATTTTAAAAATCGAGAGAATAATTAATTTTTTATTTTTATAAATAAATAAAGATGGCGCTCTTATACCTCTCTTTCTTGGATGAAGTGAAAATTTTGTCATAAAAACATTATTTATTGTAGTGTATCATATTTTAATAAAATATATAATTGTCTTTAAATAGAATAAACACGTTTATTAAATATTATTTTAATATTTAATATAATATTTTAGAGAATCTAATTTTATATGAAATCTTATTATCTATTTTATAATAATACGTCTAAATATGTAAAAAACATTGAATATTAATTTATTTAACTGACTTAAAATATTAAAAAATTTAATACAAATTACAAACTATGATTATAATAATAATAATAATAATAATAATAATAAAGAATTTTATTATTTAAAATAAACCTATTCGATAGGCATAAAATATTAATTTTTGTGGACTACATCATTACCAATTTAATGAAGAAGACTTTATAAATAAATAAATAAATATCAGTACTTATTTAATATATATATATATATATATATATATATATATATATATAGGTCGTCTTGTCGAAAATAAATTAGACCTTAGGTCTACGTATCGTGTTCGATTTTATTACATTTACCTATCTTAATTTATTGTTCATTTTAAAAAGAATATAAACGCAAGTGATACATTAATAAAATAATCATTTTAAATTAGATGAATTCATATTTGTGATATTTATCTCTTTTGTAAACTTTTAAAAATAAATTTTAAAGGAAAATTTAATTATTTATTTATAAAAGAAAAAGAAAAATCAATAATGACTTTGATAGAGTATTAATGCACTAAATATTTTTGAAAATAAAATAAAATTATATATAGTAATAACCAAAACAAGTCATTATAGTATAAGATGTAAATGACAAGGAGTTAAAAAAAAAACAAAAATCAGATTATATAACAGATGATAAACAAAATATAGAATTTAATCTCCAAATGGATAATCATATTCGGAAGATAGATGCATTAAATTGATAAAAAAATATAAAAAATTACACTCGACAAATAAAATACAAACACAAAAATGAAGACTAAATTAGATCTCTAGTCAGCAGGAATAAAAAATTAAGTGGAGTTGAAACAATTAACAATTTTTAGTAAATTTAATAGAGTGATTTAATTCATCACGATTAAATAACTCATTAATAATTCAGACACAAAACTCAGTTAAATAACTCATTAATAATTAGTATTTAATATTAATTGATAATAATATAATTAATTAATAATTATTTATTTTGATTAATAAAAGTAATATAACATCATTAATTATCTATATCCAAGGCCACAATAGGAAGTAAAAGAGTTTTCCATATAAGCTACATCACTTTTTGCTTACCATTTCTCCCCTTGTTTCAAATTCTACGAACTATATATAAAGCCTATTCATGCATTTGCTATAATGTATAACAATAGTGAAAATGGCTAGTGAATATCACCAGCTCTCACAGTCAGACACAAACACTATGTTACTTTTTCAAATGTCACTCGCCTGTTCCTCAAAGAATGTCGAAAACAGGTCAAGTGATAATTTTGTTTCTGATGGTTTTGTCTTTGATATTGATCCTAGTTTGTTGCTGGATTCTGATAAACTAGTTATTGATGAGATCATAGGAGAAGGCTCAGATTCCATTGTGTACCAAGGATGGTTAGTACCACCTAAACTTGCTACTATATTTTATTTTATGTCGCATATCATTTTCATATTTATGCGCTTATCATTTTTCGTGTATTTAGTATATTATTATAGTCAATTCTAGATCCGTTAGATCACTCGACCCACGTTCAGTCTTAAACGTGAGAAAGTGCACAGGATAATTTTAAGATTCTATAAACTAAATTGTTTAAGATCTGTTAAGTCACTTGCCAGTCACATTCACCGACTCTATATAATGGTTCACAATTAATTTCAGGTATGAAGATCATCCGGTGGCCATTAAATCCATACATCCTGAAACAAACAAGGATGCTCTTTCTGAATCTATGCTCAAATTTGAGAGGGAGGTGAAGCTTTTATCTAAGATTCATCATACAAATGTTGTAAAGGTAATTTTTATTAAAAAGAAAACTTTACTAAAACAAAACTAAGTTAACTTAAATTAATCAAAATACTATTTTGTCTAAATTTTCAAAGTTAGCTAGATCATAACATTAAAATTTATTTTGCAGTTTATTGGAGCCATTGTGGAACCATCAATGATGATAATCACAGAACTACTAGAAGGTGGTTCACTTCAGAAAACCATGAAGAGTATATATCCAATAACTTTTTCATTGGAACAATGTTTGAGTTATGCTATTGATATTTCACAAGCTATGGAGTATTTGCATTCTAATGGCATCATTCACCGTGATCTCAAGCCTGGTAATTTAATTTAATATATTTTCTCAAAATATAATATTTTATATATAATTAACTATTTTTATTTATTTATAGGTAATTTATTGCTTACAAAAGACAAGAATAATATTAAGCTCGCTGATTTTGGGATAGCTAGAGAGAATATATGTGATGAGATGACTTGTGAAGCTGGTACATATAGATATATGGCTCCTGAGGTATATCTATATATTCATTAATTTCTGTGATTAAAATTATCATGCATGATTTTGTGTATGTATGCTTAATTAATATATTTTTTTCTTATATTTGAATGCATTATATAGATTTTAAGCAAAGATCCACTTCCAAAAGGAGCAAAGAAAAGCTATGATCACAAAGCTGATGTGTATAGTTTTGCAATGGTTCTTTGGTCTATGATCAAAAACCAAACTCCATTTCGAGATAGAAAAGATTTCATGGCTGCATATGCTACCATAAACGTATGCAATATTCATTACTTCATTGATGAGGTTTTTGTTTTTCATATATCCTATATGAAATTGAAATTATAATTAACATATTTAATGCATGGTATTGTTGATAATGGTTGCAGAATATGAGGCCAAGTTTGGAGGATTTTCCTGAAATAATAACTCCCCTGGTGCAATCTTGTTGGATTGAAGATCCAAAACTCAGACCAGAATTCAAGGAAATCACTGGAATGCTGATAAAGATTCTTCATAATATTTACACAGAAAAGATTAATGCACTTGCAAGCTTAAAAAGGTTTGAAGAAGTTATTAACAAAAGTGATGAAGATATATCAAAGGCACATCATACTCCAACTAGCTTTGAATCAACTAAGGAGAATGAAAACATCTCCTCCAAACATGAGAGTGAGACTGTAAAACCTAATGGAGAAACAGATGGTGATTCTCAGAAGAAGCCAAAAAAGAAAAATAAGATCAAACGCTTTTTTTCTTTTTTTCGTAGTTGCATTTCCTTTTGATGTGCTATATATGGCACAATGCTACAAGCATCAAGCATCAAGTATCAAGTGTTGATTGTTGAGTTAGTTTCTAAAGGTTTACTCTAATGTTTTTGCAATGTTATCATTGTTGCTAGAATGTTAAAACTCGGGCTTACAATTATATTTAAATATATTTATATTATTTTGGCATATAATAATCACTTCAGAGGCATTCAGTACTGGATTAATTCCTTGGAGAACTGCAGCCAAATCTTCAAAATCTCTGGCAGCCTCCACACTCCACACTTCCTCGCAACGAGATATTTTCCACCTCCGCACTCCTCCCACCCAAGCTCCCATGTCGCTAACCGATTCATCTTTAGAGCTGCATTCTTGGAAAATCGTTGGAAACTGATCAGCCAAACAACCTCTTCCCAACCAACTATTTTCCAAACAGGGCCAAATTTTCGTCCCCCAATTTAAAAGAATTGTTCTTCATTAATCCTTGTTCATCCTCACAAAGAAGCATTAAGTCCCTCCACCATGCTGACTATTTAGATATAGGGAAAATGTCATGGGAAATCCACAACCTCTTGCTAATATCCCCATATCTTGCTTGAAGAACTCATTTCCATATTGGCCATTCTTCTTTCAAAAACCTCCATATCCATTTTGAGAGCAAAGCAACATTAAATTTACAAATGGTTTTCCAGCTAACCCATGCCACTCCTCTCTTTTCCACCATCAAATTATCATTTACTCATATCATATAATTTATTTAAAAATAATATGACTGAAACTTATTATAGTTGTGATTGATTGACAGAGTAAAATTATTTTACAATGTCAATGCATATCTCTTTTTCTCGAAAAGAAAAATAGTAGATGTACAATTTATTTTATATCAGGTGGATATTTGGTTAATCATGTACAAAAATGTAGTATTTTAATTGAATATTTTGGTAGTTCAATTCACGCTATAAATGTTGTTAATCAGAATTTTAGATTGACTAAAGTTATGGATAAGCTAATCTCTACGAATCAATCTTCTTTAATTAAAGAAACAATGTTAGGTTGTGGGTGTGATTGAATTTGTGGATCTTATTTCTTGAATCGTAATTTAGTTATCTAGTTATTTTGTTTATTTAACTATTAAGTTTACTTTTGTTATGGTCTATGTGACAATTTATTTTGTGTATAAATAGACTAGTAGTAAATGTCATATGTAATAAATATTTTATTTCTTACATCTTTGTAGGCGTCATTACAGAGTAATAATATATTATCTCATTCTATTCTTCATTACCTTGTGCACTAACAATTGTATCTAGAGCCCGGATTTGGATCCATAGAGAAACACGGAAAACACGAGTGAAATGGTGAGGGGTTGTGTGATTGATTTTGTGTCTTAAATTTGTGTAGAATCTCGAACGAAATCGTAACAAAGTCACATTTTATGATTTTGTGGGATGGGGAAATACTATGTTTGGTGAGATTTGAGTTACTTGCACAAGGTTGAAGATGAACGAAAATGGTAGTCTGAGCACCAAACTTCCAATGTTCAATGGAAAGAACTGGAATCGCTGGATGATTCAGATGCGTGTATTGTTTGGCGCTCAAGATGTTCTTGATCTCGTCAATGATGGTTATGTTCCGGTTGCCGCAGATGTGACGGGGGAACAAAGAAACCGCAGAGAGATACAAGGAAGAATATCATAAAGCGTTGTCTACATCCATCAGTGTGTGGATGTAATGTGTTTAACAAAATCGTTGATTTAACAACGGAGAAGGCTGCATAGAACACACTGGTTATGTGTTATGGTGGTGACGCATCAGTGAAGAAGGTGAAGCATTATTATCTATGAAAGTAGTATGAGAATCTCAACACGAAGGACAACGAGAATGTATCTGAGTACATCTCCAGCGTGATTCTGATCACTAATGAGATGAAAGCTTGTGGAGAAACCCTTTTGAACAAGTAATCATTGAGAAGATATTGAGGTATCTTACTCCTCAATGTGATTACATTGTTGTAGCAATTGAATATCTTAAAGATCTAGACACTATGAGAATAAAAGAGCTGCAAAGCAGTCTTAAGGCACAAGATTTGCGTCTGACTGAAAGAACTTATGAGAGATAGGTTGAGCAGGCTCGGAAAGCTTCTTTTGTCAAGAAGGACAAGAAGCAAAAAAACATGGTAGGTCCCAGAAGTCAGAAGTCTTATATTCTGATGAAAAGAAACATCAGAAAGGAAATAAGAAGTATGACAAGAGAATGGTTCAATGTAACTGCTGTAATAGGTTTGACCATTTTGCTAAAGATTTTTGGTCAAACAAAGAAGAAGAAAAAATAGCTAGAGGAGATTCTGATGATGAACATGTTTTATTAATGGCTTGTGAATCTGATGAGGAACCTGTGTGATTGTCATTTATGATTCTGAAGGTGAAGAAGATGACTATAAATATTCAGAATGAGTGTTTGAATATGAGTGAGAATCAGAAGATGACTCTAAAGATTCTGAAGATGAGTCATAGTATGAGGTTTTTGAAGATGAATCAGAGTCATAAGATGACTCTGAAGCTGAAGACAAGTCAGAATCTGAAGGTGATTTTGAGTCTGAAGAAGAATCATAAGGTGAGTTAGAATATGAAGGAGATTCTGCTTCCGAATATGACTCAGAACTTGAAAGTTCTGAAGGTGAGTCAGAGTCAGAAGATGAAGAATCTCCTGGAGACTCTGAAGATGAGTCAGATGGTGAACTTGATTCTGATGCATATTTTGAATTTGGCAATGATCATGCTTCTAGAAGGAAAAACTCTAAAGACGTAGGTTCTAGAGAACAAGCTTTTGTGGATGATCATGTTTCTGGTGGAATTCATGTCCCTAAAGGTGGATTTTCTGAAGGAGGAGCTTCTGAAGGTATTCCAACCTCTGAAGGTGGTCATGATACTTAAGGTGTAACTTTTGAAGGCAACGCTTCTGAAGGAGACCCAACTTTTAAAGGTGGTATTTATGAAGGTAGTGGTTCTAGGCGAGGTCCAGAAGTTAACAACGATATAGCTTATGTTGGTAGTCAAACTTCTGAAAAAAAGTCTAGAACGAGATACGGTTCCAAAATTAGAAGTAGATTCTGAACAAGTCCAGAGGCCACAACGAATAAGAAAAATACCAAGAAGATTTACAAATGTTAGATCAGATGCATAGTTGATATGTTATTCAGACTCTGATTAGTGTGGAGACAAAGTTGACAGAAGAAGTAATTTTTTATATGTTTTCAAGTATCTTGAAAGTCTCATTTCTTGGTGCTCCAAGAAACAACTAGTGGTTGCGTTGTCAACTTGTGAAGCTCTCAAGAAGAAAGTGTGGCTGAAGGCCATGAAAGAAGAACTTGAGGCTATAGAAAGAAACAAGACTTAGGAGTTGACTAAGTTTTAAAAGGAGGAAAAAGACATCAGCGTCAGATGGTTTTTCAAGGTGAAATATGCATTTCTGAATGGTGTATCCCACTGTAGCAACTAGAAGAAACTTGTACATGTTCTGACGAAGAATGTCAAGACTGAACACTTTATTCATTTGAGGGATTGAATTGATGTTGTTAGTTTTGATTAGGAAATCCTAAATTAAGGGATGGTATTGAAGGTTAATTTAGTATTCTAGTTGTTTTGTTTACTTACCTATTAAGTTTAATTTTGTTAGAGCCTACATGACAATTTACTTCATGTATAAATAGACTAGTAGTAGTTGTCATATGTAATGAATATTTTCTTTCTTACATATTTGTATCCGTCATTACAAAGTAACAATATATTCTCTCATTTTGTTCTTCATTACCTTGTACACTAACATTATCAAGCGTTCTAATAAAAAAATTCTTATTTTTAAGGTAGATTTTGAGAAGGCTTATGATTCTGTAAATTGGAGTTTTCTAGACAATATGCTTGGTAGATTTGATTTTGGTGAGAAATGGTGGATTTGGATTCGTGCTTTTATTTTCTCTAGTAACATAAATTTGCATGTTAATGGATGTCCATCCCAAAAGATTAGATTTAAGAGAGGTCTGAACCAAGGTGATATGTTTGCCTTATTCCTCTTTTTACTTGTGGTGGAAGGTCCGAGTGGGTTGTTTGTGAGGGCATTTGAGTTAGTTATTTTTAGGATTCAAGGCTAGATCCTCTAATATAGTTGTTTCCCATCTCTAGTATGTTAATGATACTTTTATTTTGGCAGAATCCTCCATGGAGAACTTTGGATTATAAAAGTTATTCTTTGGGAGATTGAGCTTGCCTCGGGGCTAATAAGTGCCAAATATCGTCATATTGTATATAAATTTTGTGGCACTTATCTATTCTTTTATTGATATTATTTTGAATAATTCCCCGCTTTGTGTATAAATATGTATACTTTGTGTTTAATCGGATCTGTGTATATATTGTATCGTTTAATAGTTTTATGTCTTTTTGTAGGTATTCATGCATGGTTGGAGTATTGAGTAATAAAGCCCGAAGGTTAAGCTTCAAAAATGCAATTTTAACAATTCATAAACGAATAAGGCTCAAAGCTTGGTCTTAGATAGATCATTGATTAAGCTTTCCAACGTTTCAAACCAAGCATAAATCAGAGTTACGGTTCTCAAGTTATGGTGGAAACAAATTTTTGTTTTTTTATGTTGCCTCTTAGCACTGTCCCCAAGGCAGAAACGTGTTAAAAGGGCCAAAACACACACTTTTTATGTTATGTTTTTGGGTATTTGTTCCCAACTCATCCAACCTTCATTCTTGGTAGTTGAGAGGCTCAGAAACATCAATTGGGGTTGCATCTTAATGGTCGAAGGTGAGTTTGATTCAATCGGAGTGATAAACTGAGTAATTCTTGTTCATCTTCTTCTCCTTGTTTCCTCATTTGTCGGGGTTTTGTATGTAAATATACTTTATTTCGTATGTAGATTTATTGCTCATGGTATTTTATAAAACTTCTTTTACAAATCAAATGGTGATTGCTTACTTTATTTGGATTTGAGTTGTTATAGACATATACTTCTTAGATTCGGATTTAGGATTAACATCTATTGGATTTTGATTCTAGATATAGATTTAGGCTTAGTATTCATGTGGCATGAATTCTTAATGCCTCCGTGTTGTTTTGTGTTGTGATGAGAGATCGTCGACACGAGCAATGCAATTGTCATCGCGCTCTGTATTAGAAATAACCTCTATGTGATCGATACTTGATGATATTGACAAGTAATTTAGGTTGATTGCAACTGAGTAGTAATAAAATTAATTCAGAAGTTCTATTTTACATAACATTAATTCCGATTTAAACTTTATACCTATAATAATCATAAACACTTTTCGAATGAATTATAAATTACTTTTATGTTTATAATAATAATTGCCTTACATATACTTATACTCTATTTCACTTTCACTAAATTATAAACGTTACTATTTGATTTAGGTTAATCTCTTGATAGTCATGGCTGATTCGACAAGCACCTCACATAACATCTGCTGCAAACTCTCTTAATACAAAATATAAAATAAAAACTAAAGGTCATAGAATATATTTGGTGTTATTAGAGTTGATGTGATGTTAATACATATAGGTATTAGATTATTGATGATGAATTGAAAGACAGCATATAGACTGATATTACGGTGTTTATTTTGAATTCTATAATTTGTTTTATAGGTATATTGTTTGTTTAATACTAATAATATCTCTATTGTGTAAATATAGGATGTGTTCATTGTTAGTCCAAATGTTAAGTACGTGAAAAAGAAAATGTTTGCATATTATGGCGAGCGTTTGAGGGGATTTTAGACACATCTCACCTATGATTATATTAAACATGAATAAGATAAAGAACAACCTTCATACGAGGTGTATTCATTTATTGATCAAAATGTTTGGGAGAAATTTGTACTACTATATCAAGATAGAAACATGTATCCACATAGGTTATCTCGTGGAGGATATCAAAGACTTGAAATAATTTTGATAGAATAAAAAAGAAAACAAATAGGGGAAGAGTTGGGATGTTTTATGTCTTGATCTCACTTCATCTCCACCATCACCCCATGAAAAATGGAAGAGGGCACACCAAAGAAAACAAGGCGAGTTCAAATAATATGCTACACGTGAAGTGGCTTAATGGATCTTAAGTATATACTTCTTTCAACAATATAGGTTGAAATTTCAATGTGTATGATTTGGTCTCTCTGAATCGTCTGGAGAGAAAATAAGTAAGAAAAAGGTTGAAGATATTTTTGTTGTTGAGTTGAGGAAGGAAAAGGAGAAGTGGAAGGAATAGTGGGATAGGATCTTGGAGGAGAGAGAGAGAGAGAGAGAGAGAGAGATGGTTGCAGACAGTCTAAGAGAAATTCTTGGAGGAGGAAAGGGAGAGGTTGTTGCAGACGCTGCAGAAGAAGTTCTTGGTGGAGTAGAGGGAGAGGTTGTTGCATACGTAATGGAAGAGTGTCCATAAGGAGAAAGAGGAACAAGAGATGAAGAATGATGAAAATGTGACCGAGAAGTGTACCTGTGATATTCTTGAGGTATAAGTTGTATGTTGTTGTTATTAATGTTCGCATATTTTAATTTTGGATTGTATTTATATTGTTTTTATGATTCATAACTTGAGTTTGTTGGGAATATTCAGCCACACAAAGTTTTTCTGCCAACCAGGGGCAATATTGAACCCTAACCATCAAAACAAGATAGCCTTAAGAGACTAGAGATAATGATGGCGAGTATCAAAGGCATATGCTTAGGTACTACATTAAGCCGTGATCCAGGGTAGTTATTCGTACTACCTAATCTTTCTATATATGAATTTTTGAAGGGAGATAAGGACCTAGACAATTCTATATTGCAAATTTGGAACTCGTAAGTATATTTTTATGTTAATTTCTATTTATATTCATAGGTTCTTGTACTTTAACATAAATATTTGTCCTTGTAGGTACATCTAAGAGGTATGTGCTGAAAGAAAACTTCTAAACAAGTATTGTATCTTAGATGTTACGAGGATTGCTCTTATTCGCGGTTCTCCAGGACACAAAATCAAAAATTACTTACAAGAGAAGTTGATGGAGAAAGGGAACATCAAAGATTGTAATGTGGCCCTATTTTACCGCGAGTAAGTATATTTTAATGTTTGTTTTCATTTATAAATCAATTTTATCCATATTATTAGTTACTATGAATGTTTATGCAGAAAACATTAACAACTACTTAGTATATGTTCCAAGAAAAATACTATAATTGTGTTTTGCTCGGTGTACTCGCCACTGCCTGACGTTGTGGTTACCGCTTTGAATGTGTAAGTGATATTATTTTTAATACTAAAATTTAACTTTATAGTTGAATCATTTTTATTCATGTTTAAATTTAACCAACATGTGTAGAGTGATGGATGAATTTAATGCGCGCGGAGGAAGTCTTATTAGTAAAAAGTCAGTCTATATTTACCCAAGAGTTAGTATATTACTTGTGCTTTTTGACGTTATTCTATTTGTGTGTATTAGTGTGATATAAGTATATGAAAATTAATTATAGTGGCGAAAACAACCTGACGACCATTCTTGTGGATACTATGTTGTTATGAGATATATGCTTCATATATTCTTTGAAGGCATTACAAATGGATGTGAAGAATAAGGTATTATATATATATATATATATATATATATATATATATATATATATATATATATATATATATATATATATGTATATGGGATCAAATTACACCCGAAGAGTTACACCATGAGTTACACTCGCTCAAAAACGTCACTTCGGATTAATATTTTTTAAAATCAACCGTTGGATTGAAATATATCATCATATAGATCATACCTATAAAGTTTTACTATACGATCCAGATATCCAAAAATTAACGTCAAAATGGACTTTCATATAACGTTAATTTTGATGTAGTTCAATGACATAGTAAATCATTATAGATTAATCTCAAACTTTATAGGTATGATCTATATGATGATATGTTTCAATCCAACGGTTAATTTTAAAAAATAATAATTCGAAGTGACGTTTTTGAGCGAGTGTAACTCATGGTATAACTCTTCAAGTGTAATTTGATATCTTCTCGCTCTCTCTCTCTCTCTCTCTCTCTCTCTCTCTCTCTCTCTCTATATATATATATATATATATATATATATATATATATATATATATATATATATATATATATATAAAGTTAATATTGTTGTTTATAACTTATCACAATATAAATTTTGTTCTAATTATAGGAGCTTAGCAATCAAAAACCATACTCAAAAGAAGAAATTGATGATATCCGATTACGTTGGGTCAGTGTCTTCTTATTTCATTATAAATCACAACAACAAAACAATAAATTTTACTTGTTTGCTATAATCTTATTTTGTATATGAACAGAGATTTTGTCATTTTGATGTGCAAATATGATTATGTCAAATGAGTTTATTATGTCTTGATGATAACAATGTAAATTTGCACATTTGGTTTAAAATGATATGATATATTTCAATTTTGTTATATATTTTATAGTTTCTGTGTAAAAAAAATGATACAGACATGTTAATAGAGTTATAATGATATGATATAGACCAATGAAAATAATACAAGTCATTAAAATTGATATAATACAACCAAAAAATGACATTTAACCCCTCGGTTATTTCATAAATCTGAGGTAAATGAATACTTTATTACCTCGGATTATAAATAAAACTGAAAGGTATATGACGCGCGTAACAAAATTTAGAAAATAAAAATATGTTGTTCCTAGGCATCGAACCCGTGACATTTTAAGTTATAACCTCAGTTTTTAAAATGTCGAGGTGTATAGTGCTAGCTTTTCATATCATCCTTCTTTACCTCATTTGAATAGTCGAGGTTAAACACATTTCACGATCGATGTTACATGCATTATTTATAGTAGTGAAATAATAGAGTATTAACTTGTGGTGGAATATTTAAGGATACTTTAGGAACATTCTTGGAAACTTTATCAGCTAGGATTGGAGTTTGCACTTCCTTTCAAGTTGAATAGCATGGAATCAAGTTTGCTATCAAATATGCTAACAGAAGGAATGGAAAAATATCGTTGGCTTGAAATTGACTCCACGATAGCCATTCATGCATTTTCTAACGTGAATATTGTCGATTATGGGTCAGTCAAAGGCCCCATACGGGTGAGCTCCAAATATTAAGCCCAACATCTCAAAGCCCGAGTAGAATTATCCTCCATATATAAAATAGGCTCATGTAAGACTTAAGGTACACTTTTTATCTCAAATTTTCACTTCACTCATTTTTTACTCTTTAACTGACTTAAGAGTCAGAGTGTTAATCTTGTAGGTCCAACCATGTGCCACCGTATCGCAGATCAGCACAATCACGTCGAGAGTCCATCGTCACCAACCAATCACAATTATGGTTATACTACATAACAATGTCATTTGACATCTTTTAACCAAATAGAAGAATACATTACACACTATATGCTCCTTTAGATTCAAGATATGTCACATTTTCAGAGAGTGAAATGCATGTGTAGATAGACTTGTCAATACAATTTCTTTTGTTGATTATGAAACTTGAAGAGATTCACTTCTTAATTTTACTTTTAAAAGTTTTTTATGGATATGTTGAGTATGTTCAACTATCGTTTTTTTATGAGTTAAGTTTTTGGCCCTTTATCCTTTCACTTATACATTTTTATTCAATAATTTTCCTTATTAAATACACTGAAGTTTATTAGTTTACAAATCATCTATTTTGTGTTTATTAACACAAATTTTCTCACAGTTACACTATATTATTTCATTAATTTATCAATTCAAAAAACATAATTTTAAAATACATTGCAGATAAGCTCATTTCAACAAATTATCTTGAGAGAAATATTTTTATTAAGGTTTCTAACTAGGGGTGTTAAAGTTTTTATTGGGTATAGGTCATGGGAAACATGCGTCTTTAAGTATGACTTCGATCTGACATTATGTGGTTTGGACGAATTGGAAAATGTGTAACAAAGTCATTTTTGTCGAGAAAGCTTGTTGTAAATCATTGGATTTATCTAAGTATTAGGTTGGCGTAAATGTGGGTTCGTGCCTATGTTCCGTGTTTTGTTGTTCCTCTGGTTGATTGAGAATAAAATCCGCTCAATTAGTTAGACATTATGGGGTGTGATGGCTAACCATTCGTTCTCCTTTTGTTTGTACAGGAGTTTGTGTTTACCTCCCTCCATCTTGCTCATTCCTGAGGTCTGTTGAGATCAAAGTTTCAAGGTAGATTGGATGGTAGAGGTGGTTGGCTATTGTATTGCATGTGTTTTATTTTTTTTCCATTCAACTTTTGTTTATAGTCGACCAACATAGTGTAGGATTAGGCAGCCTTGTGACAGACACACCACTTGTCCACCTAAAATTTTAAGATGATAGGTGAGTGGGTTCTCCCACTTATATATGTTCAAGTCTCCACATTCATATCTAATGTGAGATTATTTTCCCACTTACTCACACTTGTATTATTATTCTATCAGTATTACGTACTTTTACTTTCTTTTTTATGATGCTTTGTTATTAAAAATAAAAAGTTTTTCACAAAATCAAGATCCTCAATTACTAATTTGGAAACACCTTGTTTCAAATCAACCATCGGTTCTACCATAATTGAAATCATATAATGAAAAGGAAACAATATCTTTATAAGAATGAAAAGAAGAAAAAAAACACAACAGACTAATCCATACACCTTATTATCGATCATTACCTTTAGTCAACGATCCATGCATGCAACATGCAACATTCTGCCTTGCCATATCAGAAGGCAATGCAACTGCATGAATAAAAGAAACACTTGAACTTACTCTTCTTTTTGGGCTTCTTTTCCACTGAATTAGAAAGTGATGTCTTTGTTCCACTCTGAGATTCACCATCAGTTTCTCCATTAGGTCTTACAGTCTCATTCTCATGTTTGGGAATGTTCTCATTCTCCATATTAAACTCAAAGCTGGTTGGAGTATGTTGTGCCCTTGATACTTCTTCCTCACTTTTGCTATCAACTTCTTCAACAACTATCATGTTGGCAAGTCCATTAATCTTTCTCGTGTATACATTATGAAGAATCCTTATTAGTGTTTGAGTGATTTCTTTGAATTCTGGTCTAAGTTTTGGATCTTCCATCCAACAAGATTCAAGCAAGAGAGATATATCTTCTGGAAAATCATCCAAACATGGTCTCAAATTCTGCAACCATGATCAACAACAATATTCAATGAAGTGGATTACTATAATTAAAATTTAAAATCTATTAAAAGATTGTGTAAAAAAAATCATTGAAAGAAGTAATGAATTGCATACGTGTAATGCATCATATGCAGCCATTAAGTCAGCCCTATCTTTAAATGGAACTTGATTTTTGATCATTGACCAAAGAACCATTGCAAAACTGTAAACATCTGCTTTATGATCATAGCTTTTCTTTGCTCCTTTTGGAAGTGGATATTTGCTTAAAATCTATATAATACAATCAAATATAAGAAAAATATATATTTATTCAACATATATACACAAAACATGCATGATAATTTTAATCACATAAATTAATGAATAAATATATATACCTCAGGAGCCATATATCTATATGTACCAGCTTCACAAGTCATCTCATCACATATATTGTCTCTAGCTATCCCAAAATCAGCAAGCTTAATATTATTCTTGTCTTTTGTAAGTAGTAAATTACCTAGAAATAAATAAAAATAATTAATTACATATAAAGTATTATATTTGGAGAAAATATATTAAATTAAATTACAAGGCTTGAGATCACGGTGAATGATGCCATTAGAATGCAAATACTCCATAGCTTGTGAAATATCAAGAGCATAACTCAAACATTGTTCCAATGACAATGTTGTTGGATAGATGTTATTCATGGTTTTCTGAAGTGAACCACCTTCTAAAAGTTCGGTTATTATCACCATAGATGGTTTCACAGAAGCTCCAATAAACTGCAAAATATATTTTAAAATTTTGATCGATTATCTAGCTAACTTTGAAATTTTAGACAGAAATATTTTGATTCGTTTAAAAAAATATTATCATTTAGTAAAATCATAATCTAGTAAACTTGGTTTATGAAGAATACCTTGACAACATTTGTATGTTGAATCTTAGATAAAAGCTTAACCTCAGTCTCAAATTTGGCTTTACATTGTGGGTGTATAGCCTTAATGGCTATAGGACGATCTTCATACCTGAAATTGGTTATGAACCAATATGTTACATTACAAATATTCGTGGTTTCAAAAAATAATAATAATCAATGATGATATGATTCATAGAGATAGTGGAGTTTCTCTTTAAGTTTTTCAAAGTTATGTGTAAGTTCGTTTAAATAAGAATCATATTTTAAACATAAACCTCTATTACGACAATCTTTAACTATTATATATAATTCAAAATTTATCACTACTAAACCATTGATAAATAAGATCACGATAATATAATACATGAAATGTGATCTAATTGAAGTGTCCCACTCATATCTAATCTGAGTTGTGTTTGTTTGGGCGGAGGGGTGTTGGGGAGAATTTCGAGCACACACAATTTTACACTTGTGACACGTTATTGTGAGAGAAATACCACATATTTATCCAAAATTTTAAGGTGTGTCCTAAGTTTAAAATGATCCTTCCTCAGAATTCCTCCCAACAATGATATCAGAATCTTTGATTTTGAGATAGAGATCGACTTACTCGTATCGAAACACTTCCTACAAGTTGTGGGTAGAAGGTCTTCCATTGAAGAGTGTCAACGGTGGTATAAATGTATGTGGAAGAGAGGGTTTTCACTTGAGGGAGAGCATTGTGACTCACACTTGAGAGGGAGTGTTGAGAATCAAGTGTGAGGAAGAAGTCTCACATTGATTAGAAAATGGAAGACTGAACACTATATAAGTGAGAGAACACACACACCTATAACATTAAGGTTATAGGTGAATATGTGATGTGTCCCAAGTATAAAATGCTCTCTCCTCAGAATTCCCCCCAACAGTGATATCATGAGTCTCTGATTTCGAGATAGAGACCGACTTACTTATATCAAAACACTTCTCGCAGGTGGTGGGTAGAAGATCTTCAATTGAAGAGTGTCAACAGTGGTACAATTGTATGTGGAAGAGAGAGCTTCCACTTGAGGGAGAGTGTTGAGAATCAAGTGTGAGTCTCATAAAAAAAGGTGTGTCCCAAGTGCAAAAATGCTCCCTTCTCGAAATTTCCCCTAACAAGGGGAAAGCATTTACATTAGATCAAACACGCACCTAAAAGTTAAAGACCGGTGAGAGACACCATATATTCACCAAAAACCTTAAAATAATAGGTGTATGAGTATTCTCACTTATAAAATACTCAACTCACATTTCCAAGTAATACTTAGAATTCAAATTTGTTTCTCAAAACAACCAAACTTGTGTCTCAATAATCTCCTATCAAGTGTGAGTTCATCCATTACGTTTCCCCT
The DNA here is from genome assembly GCA_021764765.1 of Vicia sativa. Taxonomy (NCBI): domain Eukaryota; kingdom Viridiplantae; phylum Streptophyta; class Magnoliopsida; order Fabales; family Fabaceae; genus Vicia; species Vicia sativa. Next base: position 122,124,325 of record CM038797.1, read on the forward strand.
CAAACATAAGCTCTTTCATCCATATACTTGTACTTCCATTGACACAATCACCCTTTACTCGTCATGAGCACTACAACTAGACATGCCACCTGACCCCCATAATGTCAGAAAGACTTTAGATACAAGGGTTACTCATCATGGGCACTACAACGGGACACGCCATCTGACCACCATCATATGTCAAGAAGACTTTCGATACAAGGAATGAGTCCCTTTTTAGAACCGAAATCTGATACAACTGTTGGGTTATCATGAATGGAAATCAATTACATTTAGTCAAACACTCACCTAAACGTCAAAGACTCACCCAAACAAGTGAGAGAGACACCACATATTCACAAAAAATGTGTATGGGTCCTCTCACTTTAAAAATGTTCAATCTTCACTTTTCAAAGTAATGTTAGACTTAGAACTCACACTTGTTTCTCAAGAATGTTTAGTTGAATATTTAGATAAAATTAATTTGAAAGACGGTGATAACATCATTTAAAAATTGATGTCTTATCTCTATTGAGAAAACACAAGTGTGAGTTAGAAGTGTTGAAAAACAAGTGTGGGAAGCCTACATTGAATAGAATAGTGGAGATTGAGTACTTTATAAATGAGAGAACACACACACCTATCACCTTAAGGTTTTTGGTGAACATGTGATGTATCTCTCACAAGATATGTTGCTCATAAAGAAATTCCCAAAGTAAAATAATCTCTCATGTTGATCTCCAAATTGATGACCTAACACTAGTATCACGAGTCGTTGGTTCCAGTACAAGTTGGCTCACTTGTATCAAATATCCTTCCTACATGGTGGTGAATATATATATATATGTGTGTGTGTGTGTGTGTGTGTGTGTGTGTGTGTGTGTGTTTATGCGGACGAAAGAGCTTCCGTTTGAAGGAGAGTATTGTGGATAGACTCATACTTGAGAGAAAGTGTTGAGAAAAACAAATATAAATTAAAAGTGTTGAGAAAGAAATGTGAGAAAGTGTAAAAAAATCTCACGTCAATTAAAAAATAGAGGTCAAACATTTTATAAATAAGAAAATTCATACACTTATCTTCTTAATATTCTACGTGAATATTTATTGTGTTTCTCACAATATATTTTATTCATAAAAAAATGTCGCAAAATAAAAATATTCTGTCATAATGACCTTCGAATTAATGATCTAAAAATTTCATCCTATTAAAATTTGCAATACACACCACCATATAGAATTAAACATAGAACTAAACATGTGAAATACAACTCGAGTTAACAAATCTTAGATAAACTTATTATAATCACAATAAGAAAAAATACACAATCATGAAAATGGGTTAGTCATATCTAGATGCAAATTTCACTTAATTCACGTATTTGATTCATTAGTGATCCTTCAATCAAATCAAATAATTTATATTTAAATCTTATGTTTTAAATCATAACTTTAAAATCGAAAAACTTTTTTTTTTTTAATTATTAGATCTTGATCGAATCTGACACTATTGCACCTAATGCGTGTATTAGCGAATTTGCATTTGTCATAAGTATGAAATAAAACATAATTAATAGTAGAAAGTATAGGTACTAACCATCCTTTGAATACAAGAGAGTACGAGCCTTTTCCAATCATTTCACCGATGAGTATTTTCTCGCAATCTACAAGCAAACTAGGATCAATATCAAACACAATACCATCATTAGTATAAGAACCTTCATTGTCACTTGTCCTATTTTCGACATTTTGTGAAGAAAAAGCGAGTGACAATTTGTAAAGGAGCATGGTGCTTGAGAGTGATCGTGCCATTTGCAGAATTATTACAGAATAACAAATGCATCATTGATAACTTATACTGTAGCATTTAAAGCTAAATGTATACACACAAAAATGGAAAAGTAAAAGTGTTGTAGCTTAATTGGAAATTAAATTATTTGTTTAAATATGTTCATATGAAAATAATATTTAGTGTTCAAATTTTGGTTTAAGTAGATTTTTTATTCCAGTAAATTAGTGTATTTTATTTTCGTTTCATGTATTTTTTTTTAAATAATCTATAAATATTAAAAATATTGATTTTAAATCCGAAAATTAAAATCTGCAAAAAAATTTAAAGGAAAATAATGTGGACATGTGAGACTTTCTCAGAAGATAAAGTGGAGAATAATGTGACGACGTGTGAGATTTTTACCGTGATGACGTGATAAATTACAATTATTCAATAACATTTATTAAAAATGTGAGTACGATAATTATCCCCTAAAATAAACATATATGAGTGCGGATACATTTATTTTAATACTCACTCCATCACATAACCGTATAATATATATTTATATAATTGTATTTTAATTATTATATACACGTATACAATATATCACTATTAAATTTGTATGCATTTTAATATAAGCATTGTCTATTTATTTACTCAATCATAACATCTTTTGTTCTTTAATGTTATGAACTGATAAATTTTTTATAATTGATCAATAATTTTTATTAAAAATACATATAAACCTATTTGGATATGAATATTTAGATATTGATAGGATAGGTATACATATACATACATGTATAAACGTTGGTGTCAATGTGAATATGGATTCGAATTCATAATTTTTTTTTAATTGCAGGTATAGAGACTTGTATTTATTATTAATTTTTTATTTTAAATCTATTTACTAATATTGATTATAAAGATTGTTACTTTAATAAAATAATTTTTCATTAATATTTTATTTATTATTTAACTTTTTGGAGTTGGTTTTGGTCTGTTGGTGAAGGCTGATGACATAAAAGTAGAGGTGGTGAAACGGACGGTGCAATCCATCCTGCTTTACGTTGTCTTAAGTCTGCTAAAAAAATATAAAATGGATAAGTCTGCCAAATAAAAATGGACCTGAAAATCTAATCATCTCCTCTAAGTTGGCAGGTTAGTGGGCTGCGAATTTGCGCGTTTATTTTTTATTTTTATCTTTTTAATTAATTAATAGACTTTTTTACATTTTAATTAAAATTTTAATTTATTCTTTAGAATAATTTTTATAAATAATTCTTTTTTTTTACACCTTTTTAACAAATTTTGTATAAAAAAATATTACATGTATTCACAAATAAATATATACAATAAAACCATCAAAAATTATAATTATTAGAATTAATTAAAAAATAGCACACTTAAGACGGGAGTAGTTGAATGGATAGGTGGGACGGATTTTGACGAGCGTCGGACTTTGGTTAAGCGAGCTTTGTTGAACGAAGGACTTTGGCGGTGTGAAGTTTGATTGGCAGTGGATGTAAAATCTCAATCCAGCCCTCCTTTTATTCGCGGGTATGGGATCCGGTTCGACGGACCATGGCCCATTTTATCACGGCTACATTAAAGTATGTTTCACTCAAGATTTCATATTTAAATTTTGTTATGTACAAATAACTCATTATGTTAGTCCATATAAATTTTTATCTTATTTTTAAATGAGTCTCCGCTAGTAAATAGTGTCATCAATTTACTATAATTTAAATGGATTCACACTAGTAAATTGTTTAATTGATCCTTTTAAATTAGTCAATCTTATTCGACGGACCATGGCCCATTTTATCATTGTTACATTAAAGTGTGTTTCACTCAAGATTTCATATTTAAATTTTATTCTATACAAATAATTCACAGTTCATATAAAATTTTATCTTATTTTTTAACGAATCTCCGCTAATAAATAGTGCGATCAATTTACTATAATTTAAATGGATTGCCACTAATAAATTGTTTAATTGATCCCTTTAAATTTTTAAATGGATTCCCGCTAAAATTATGTAATTGGTCCTTTCACTTTTTATTTGGTTGTAACAACAAGATATGTCGTAACAACAAGATAATATATTATACAAATATAAACAAAATTCTTTTTAAAATGACTATTAAAGAACACTAACTGCATAATCACAAAAAATTTCTTATTCTATTAAGCCAACACATTTGATAGTTGTAGTAGTTATACATGAACACTCAACTGCAAATTTATAATTTCGTTTCACTTATTCACTATTAAAAAATTAAATAATAAAATTTTAGTCATTAATTTATTAAATAAAAAAGTAATATAATTGTAAATTTGTTAACTCCCTATGTTTTAATTATAGATTCTTTTGAAAAAATCTTTTTTTTATGGAAAAAGTTTTTTTTTATGAAAAAAACTTAATCTTTTTTGTTATAAATCATTTAACAATACTATCAAATTTCATTAATGTTAATCTTTTTATTATTTGTTTAAACATATTTTTTATTTTTTCTTTAAATTCTTTTAATTTTTCTTTATAATAATAAAATATAATTTATAAATAAACTTATACTTTTTATTTTTCTTATAAAATAAATTATATTTATAAGGTGTAAAATTGGCAAAATATCATAAAATTTGGTAAGGTAGTACTGTAAATTAACATTTAGTCTCGTAGTAATTACAATAACAATAAATATACATTATATATGATTTTTTTTAATTGCATGACATTAACGATGACTATGGGTCAACAAAAAATATTTAATAATTCATCGATACCAATGATAATATATTATTATATAGGGAAATGTTAACGAGTGTCCCGGACATACTGGTTAAAAATTTAAAAAGTAATATCTGAGTGTCTCTAGACACTGATTAAAGATTTAAAAAGTAATGTTTAGCTTATTAAATATTTTTATTTAATGCATTGAAAACTAAAATAATTAACTTTTTAAGATATAAGTTGTATGTTTTCTTTAAAATACTTATATTCAACGCATTGAAAACTTAAATAGCTGATTTATTTAACTGATATTTTTTATATTTAGAATCCTTAACCAGTTGTCAGGGCACTCGTTAGCATGATCATATTATATATTATGTTTATTTATAATTTTGATACTCCTATTTTGTGTAATTTATAAAATTGATTTTTTATTTTAAATTTAAATACTTTTTGTCTTTTTATTTTAAATTTAAATAGTTATAATCTCTCTCATATTTTTGGGCTTAAAATTAATGATGTTTTTATTATTTTTTAAATAATAATTATTTGTAAAATATGACAATCATTATATATAAATATATTATTGAACTTTAGAGATAAAAATATAAGTTTAAGAATGATTAATCAGATTAATTTTAACATTAAAATATAATTTATTTATTAAAATGTTTTAATTAACAATATTTAGGGGAATAGTAATGTGAGTTTTTTTAATAATGCCTCATATTAAAAAAAAAAAAACATTACAAAAGGACTAAAAAATCCATCAATATGAAGAGAAGCGAAAAAAGAAAGAAAAAAAAGACAAATCTAATCTATTTTGTACAAAGTCCTTTCTAATGCCAATAGGAATGGACTCAAAAATGGTGAGAGAAGACACATAGAGATCTAAATTAGTTTTAAAAAGTCTGCATAATTGTTCCCTTCTCTATGAATGTGTGAAATGAAAATATTTATGTTAGTAAAGTAACCTAAACAAGAGAACTAGGAATTTCTGAATTGTCAGGGCACGTGAGAAGGATTGCTAAAAGCATGCACCACGTTTACAGAATCAAATTCTAACCAGTGTTTCGACCAACCATTATCCAACGCTATCTTCATGGCATAAACTACCACATCAAATTCAGCCAGAGAAGAAGAGTGGAAAACCACTTTGTTTTCAAAAGCGTTGATAAAATTACCTTGGTGATCCCAAAAGATACCGCCACACCCCGCAGAAAGAGTATTGTGGAGAAATGAACCGCCACAGTTACACTTCATCCAACCGGCAGGCGGATGATGCCAAATCACTTCTTTGATTACTGGAGCTTTGGGAGGGTGAACTTTAATGTTAAAGATCTTCAATAACTTAAAGTCCTCTATAGACTCGAAAGTTGTGGCTTTAGAGTTGTCGCGAGTAATGAACAACTGAGATTGGATCTTGTGAATAGCGAGTCAGACACTAGGAACGATGCCCCGAAATCTATTATAGTTTTTGCATTCCCACAAGTTAAAGAGAATGTAAGTAATAGCAGCTTTAAGGAGAAGGGAACATTATTTAGATCTGTTGGAGGAGCATACCATCCATCAATCATCTAACAAAAGAGGCGGATTAACCATGTTAATACTCTTATAGAACCAGGACCAGATTTTTTTTGAAAAAGGGAAATCAAAGAATAGATGATTTACATTTTCAACGTTCATTTTGCAAAGACTGCATCTGGAGATGATGTTACTACCCCGATGAATCAACTTGTCTTCCGTCAGCACCTTGTCAAGCATCAATTTCCAAATAAAAATAGACTTAGAGGGAGCGATATCTGTGCACCAAATTGCTTTAGCCCAAGCAATCGGAATAGAAGGCGTTTTCAATCGGTAAGTCTCTTTCAAGCAGAGACCTCCAACACTACCATAAGGCCAAACCAGATAATCCTCCATATCAGCAAAAGTACAAAGACTTAGATGTAACCAATGTTGAATGAAAGGGAAAATCGTCAACTATGAAGTCTGAAACCTTTGAATTAATAGCCAACTCATTTTCCTCAAGAAACTCTAAAGAAGTATCCTCCAAAAAAGGTATACCACACCACGCGTCATGTCAAAAAAGAATGTATTTCCCATTCTCTAAGGACCAGCTGGAATGCAACTTGGCAGTGGACATTTCAGATTTGAATGTGAGTTGAAATACAATAATAATGTGTTTTGTCGGAAAAGGCTAGCCATCTCTAAATTTTGAAAGGTGATATGTAAAGAACTAATTTTACTTGAGTAATGAAACTTTCTTAAAAGATCTTATTCAATTCTAAAATATGTGTATGAATGCATTTGCTAAAAGAAAGAGAAACCTAGTTAAATTCAATTTGCATTTAATTTTACTTTAAAAAATATAAATTTTTTAGAATTAAATGCTTAAATGAACTGAAATTTGATGTTTTTTCTTATAGTTCGTAAAAAAGAAAGAGTGTTTTTTCCTTATAAATTATTATGGAGGAAGTAATAAATATTGTGTTGGTATTATAAAGAGACGTTTATTTTATGATAAGGAAAAAATATAAAAGAGACACTTTTATGAGACATAATAAGTACAATATAAATACAATAATGAAACATAATCAATATATTTTTATATAATATAATTTTAGAATGTCAATTGATAAATAGAAAGACGACGATCAATGACTTAAGCTAGTCTGACCACTAACACTTTAACAACAAATATGTTAAAAAAACATTAGGAAGATAGGATTTACACAGTATGGGACTTGACATTTGAAATTAATGTAACAAAATAGATGGATAAGATACATGTAGAGAGAAAAAGCAATGGAACTTGTCAAACATCACTTTTAAATCCTTCCTAAGAAGGTGCCAAAATCTTCTCAAAGGAGAAATTGAACTCATTAAGTTCAGGGATCTTATAACCATCACACCGAGCAATCGCCCAATAAATCTAAGAGGTGAGAAAATGAGCAAAAATAGTGGCATTATCCTCTATAGAAAGCATGCAGAAGGCAACCACGTCTAATTGAATCAGAGGCCTTATATTCAAATCAGACTTTGTACTTGATTCGAATCAAATAAGAAATGGGTCAAAGTCTTTATGTTTTCTTATTCCAATTCACTTGCTCATATGACTCAAATCATGAAATCCTCTTGACTCAAAACTAACTGAATTTTTCCATCCTTATTGTGCTTAATCTCAAGTGTTGGTTCTATTGATTGGCAGCAATTTTGGTAAAACATTCTGCTAAGAAATGTCTTGAAGTTTACTGAAGTAGCAGATGTCCTGACATGTGTAACTGACTAAAGTGTGGAATTTTTAGGAAATCAATTTGTTATTAATTGCGTGCTTTGATTAAGGAAGCTGGTAAAACGTCTTCAGTAATATCTTTGGAGTTTTAATATCCTGGTTTCATGGAGAGAAGATAGGAGACACTGAAGACTTGTGAGTAAAGCAACCCTAGTTGTTGTTACTCTATTTAAAGGGTTGCAATCCTTATTTTGCAGATGGTCGTTCCAGTTTAGAGAATTTTAGTTTTTACTTTTGGTTATTCATTGTTTTGATTGTTAGTTGTTTATTGTGAGTCTCTCTTGTTAATTACTTGAGAATGACGTTCTTAAGCTGTTAGTGTTCTCGGTAAAAAGTGATGAACGAGGGAATCAAATTGGAATTCGAATCTCAGGCTCAAAACGATATACTCTTTTGATTTTTTTTGTTTTAAAAGATGTCGCGAGCACCAAGCTTTATTTTTTCCAAACAAGAAAGTAGATGGAAAAGGGGAAAGCTGAAATACACTAAATATGATATGCGATGTGACTAGCGTGAACTAGACACAACGCATTGGGGAGAGACCAGGGTAAGGGGGTTGGTTATATAAAGGGGAGGTATTAGCATCCTATACATCTATAGTTTTCTATAGGAACTTTTTAGGCATACTTTGTATGTTTGTGTGTTTTATTTGCTACGCTATTTCGGGAAAGTTTCTCCTTTGGGATTTAAGAAAGGTAGGTTAGACAGGAAGCTAAGTTTTGTTATAATTATTATGCTCGCAAAGATCATTGGGATCCTCTGCATACATATCCCCTAGTGGGAATCGGAGCATTTGTAGCTCGGATCTAAGGGAACTAGGGTTTGTTTGGTTTGAAGGAGAAAGAAGTATGCTCGCCAAGGGTGAGACCTTGTGCCTACGTATTCTCAAAGCGAGGTTGGGAAAGTCGAAACAATCATAGTTCCCACTTATGCTAGTGGAAGCAATGATGTTTTATTAAGAGACAAAGACAAATGTCATCTTAATGAAAAATGTATCTAATCTATTTCATCACATACATTTTCGAAATTTGATTGATTAAATCTTTTATTGTAAGCATTGGGTATTTTTCTTGAGTGCACAAGTGTTACCACTTACAAGTTAAGAAAGATGTTTGAAAAATGTTTGAATCTTTCATTGTAAGCATTGGGCGTTTTTCTTGAGTGTACAAGCGTTGCCACTTACAAGTAAAAGATGTTTTGTTTTAAAAAGTGTTTGATTTGAAAATTGTTTGATTTGTATGTGATGTTATAGATGAGATAATTCTTCCATAGAGATGATACATGTCTAAATCTCTAGGATAAATTGATTATTGATTAGGGGGATACTTTTAAGAAGTCTGTGGGTCCTTATAATGTAAGCCCAAGAGGAGGCATTCCGAGGGATATCGAGGGTCCTTGTATTGTGAGCCCAAGAGAAGGCTATAAGGTATAGTTGGCTTGGCTTTAAGAGTGATTTCACCGGGAAACCATACTCTTAGGGTTCATGAGTGATTTCACTGGGAATTCATACTCTTAGGGTTCTATCCTAGCGAAGGTGATTCTTTGTATTGGAAGCCCAATAGGAAGATGTTAGAGATTTCCAGGTCTTTTTCTTGTATGATGCCCAAGAGAAGGCTAAACTCAACGAGGGAGTTCTTTTGTATGAAGCCCAAGAGGAGGCTAACTCAACATGGGAGTTCTTTTGTATGAAGTCCAAGAGGAGGCTAACTCAACAAGCGAGTTATCTTGTACAAAGTCCAAGAGGAGGCTAAGGGGGACCTAGTTGTTATACTAGTTGTAATGACATACATGAACAAGTATATGAGCAAGTATATATATGACAAAGTATGTGGTGTGCATTCATAGGAATTTATGAAGAAAATATATAAACAAGTGTATAAAACAAGCGATTAAAGCAAGTGTAACTTGAATATATACAAATGATGCGTGAAAATATAAACAAGTGTTTAAAACAAGCGGATAAGCTAGTATACTTGGATATATACAAAGGAGTGAGACTTACACCTTAAGGGAGGCCCATTGTTTTAAGAGCAGTTTCACCAGGAATAATGCTCCTCTTAATACCAATGGAATCGGTGTATAAACAAGCGAATAAAAATTAGCGGAATGAAGCTAATTATACTTGAATATTTGCAAGGATGATTGAATATGTACAAGGAATTGAATATGTACACAAAAGGGTGGATATGTACAAGGAAATAAATATGTACATAGGAGGGTTGATATGTATAAGGAAATAAATATGTACATAAGAGGGTTGGGACTTACACCATGAGGGAGGCCCATGAACAATTTGATTTTGAATTCGAAAGAATTTCGAAGAAAAACCTAGTTCAGTTTGTATTTTCAAAGATTAATCGAATCGATCATGGAAAAGATGTGTGTAAGTTTAAAATATTTTTAAAGGGTTTGAAATGATTTTGAAAAGTGAAAGATATTCACAAGATTTTTTGAAAAATATTAGGTTTGAAAATCGGAAAGAAAACATTTTTGAAAACTATTTAAAATACCTAAAAACGTATCATTTTTAACCTAATAAAAAATATATCAAAAGAAAATATTTTTGGTATTTTTTAACATAATCATAAAATAGATATATTAAATGACAAGTGTGCAAAAATTATCTCAAAATGAGAAGTTTTGATTGGATTTTGAAAATGTTGAAGTTTGTAAAAAACTTAAGAAAACAAGTGATAAAAAATTAATTTTGGAGCAGGTGTTAGAAAGTTCAAAGTTGAGTCACTTACCTCTTCAAGTGATAATCAGATTCTTTGAAGGAGGTGTTCCAGATGTTGTTTGATGATTGCTACAGCATTAGTGGACCATATGGAAGGTGTATGGATGCTTGGCTTGCTTGGAGATGGTCTGGATTGCTCTGCCCAAGTCCAACTGCATGTTGCTCAAGTTTAATTAGATTTTGATGATGGAGATGTTACAGAAGTGATTCAAGTATTTGGATCACTTATATAAAGTGTATTTGGATCACTTATATGTATGGTTAAGGCTCAAGCTATGCACTTATGGAGGTTTGAACATGATTCTGAGTTTGGGTAGTTTTGTGGTGGATTGAAGTTTCAAATAACTTCTAAATGATGTTTATAAAGTGTTTGAAGCATTGGTTTTCTCATAAATTGCAAGATTTAAGAGTTGTTATTCTTGCCTCTTTGAAAACCAATAACTTACAATTCAAGAAAGAAAGAGAAAACATGTTCTTTGAGATGTTTTGGTATGGTTTTTAAGTGATGAATGACCTCTATTTGTAGGCCAAGAGTTTTGAATGTCAAGGCAAGGATTAGCTTGAAATAATTTGCAAGTTGCCTTAAAGGGTAAGAAAGGTATTTTTGCATTTAATGCACATGGTTAACTTGTTTAACCCTGGTTAAAAATATCACTTAATCTAATCATTTTCTCAATCATTTCCATCTGATATTTACAAGTTATAACTTATCTCTCAATGGTGACAATGCTTCTAGAAGAGAATTTGCAAGAATGACTTGAAATTTTGGTGAAAAATGACCTAAAATCATGGTTATGGACCATTATGTTTCAATTTCAAAACCCTAGCTACACAAAATGTTTTTACAAGTTCTTAGACATTTTGGAAAAATTGGAATAATATCTACAACTTTCATAATTTGAGTTTTTCTTGAATCAAAGTGGATCTAGGTCAAAAATGGCCATGAAAATGGTGAAAAATCATGTTTTTAACACTTGAAAATTTTTCTAAGTGTAGAAAAATTTCAAATCTTGACTTTTTGTTGACTTTTTCACACATTTTGATTTTTTATTATCATGATGAATATTTTAAATGATTTGATGATTGAAAAAATTTGGACTTCAAAAAATTGACCAAAAGTCAAAGTTTGACTTTTCTGAACAGTTAAATTTTCATCAGATGATTCAGAATTTCTTTGATGATCAATCATGATATTTGGAATGTTTTGAACCAAGAAATTAGGTCAATATGTTGCATTGATGATTTTAAGATCAATCTCCAAGCAATTAGGTCATTCTTTGTGCAAAAAGTCAATGATAACCATCCTCGATCAAAACCCTAATTGGTCGATTCAAGATAGATCTTGAGGAAATGATGGGAATTTGAAGATAAAATTTTTATGATTGATGAAGATAGATCAATTGAGGTAAGTGGAGACTCAAACCCTAATTGATCATATCTTGAACAGATGAAAATTTTGATAAAAACCCTAATTTGGCTCAAGGAGCACACACGATCTATCCTGTGTTGGAATTGTTAGTGATGCAATGATGCATATGTGGTGATATGAAATGGTATCTTAGGTCAAATATTGGGGTATGACACTTACAATTATTAAATAAAACATATAAATAACATATATTCACTCTTATTCTGAGTAGCAAAGTTCATCACGTTAGCTTTCTAGTTCTTCAAACGGAACTCGAAACGGACGTCCAGAACTCAAGTTATGCATTTTTGAATTTTTACAAAAAATTTGTCTAGCACTGTGCAATCAATTGCAGCAGAACAGCAATTGATTGCACCCTGTCCATAAGTAATTTTCTATAAATTTTTAATTGTGCAGTCGATTGCACCCTAATGTAAATCGATTTCTCATTGTACAAAAGCAGTTTTCATGATTTTCTGTGTAAAAGCCCATTCCAACATATTTCCAAAACCTCATTCTTCTTATAACTCGAGAGACACATAAACCTTCCAATAATTTCGTTTTCGAAAACACCAATGCTCTGATCCTTTGTACAAATCTACTCATATCTTCGAGTTCCAAATCTCAATCGCGATTTCCAAACACCTCAACAGCATCAATGACATTCCACAATCACTTACATGATTCCAACAACAAAATTTACAAAAATTCATCACTCCAACATTACTCAAAACAACGACAATACACACAATGGTAACTCAACACTGACAACTTTTTGAGCTTCATCTTCTAGGAGTTATCCTACTTGCTTAGCAGGTATCCTTATGAAACATCAGGAAATCACACACCTCTGGCATATCCATAGCCATTACATAGCTTTCTATGCTCTGATAAGCAACATTCAATAATATATGTTTGTTCTCCCTCAGAGACGTCCCCACTTGACCAACAAACATAAACCTTGAATACGTATCATCTTCAGGCACAAGAATCTACATCGACTAGTCAAAACAGTTCGTAATCATTTGGCTTAATTCCAAATAGTTCACCCCAAGACTAACATCAAGTTAATCCAATATTTCGCTCTAACGACAAGTCGCAATTACTCCCGAGAGAACATTAAGACCCACCCACAACGGACACATCATTAGCTAGAATCTCCCTCCACTTCTAGAGATGCGAACAACATAAGTACATGATCATTCCTACTCAAGAACACTTTGACCTGACCGCTAGGCATAAATTCTAAATTCGTACTTCCTCTGAATTCGAGAACAACACAGTGTCACTAATGTTTGCACTTATGCGATTACAGTATCCTGAACCAATTGTTCAATCCTGAATCTTCTCAGAGAAGCATGGGATTCTCCCTCACTTGTTTCAATTTCACTCATGCGAACAAGTGATTAGAACAACAAGAAAGTACCAACAGTGTTTCACTCACATGTTGCGTACTAAGGAACAAAACAACGACAATATTCCACTATCTCACTACAGACTAAACAACTTGGTCTGACAAACTGACATGCTCTGTTACCAATTGTAACACCCTATTTTCCCCATCGCATAATTAATAAAATCAGATTAAATTAAAATTTTAAACCAACATCAAATAGGATGTCACATTCATTTAACATCATGAAAGTTACTCAACATTTAACAATTTGATACATAGCACGCATTTCGGATGAACAGGCAACATCATCATGGTTCTCAAAAATTCCACTTCATTAACACAACGGAAAAGAATTCATAAATTGATTCCAACACCATCATAAAAACAACAAATTATCAATTAAAAGAGAGTTAACAAGACTCCCAAAACTCCTAAAAGAAAACATCAATAAAATAAAACAAGCATTCATCCCCTGGTGTTACGTATCAGAGCAAGACTCGACTCAATCTACGCAATACGAGGCACAACTCCATACCTCAAGCAACTATAATCCTGATCACTTGTGTGTTACCCGCGTGGGGGCAACATTCAAACAGAAGGGGTGAGATATCATAACAATATAAACGAAAAATATGATAATGAATAGATAAATTATGGCATACATAATCATAATAACCACACTTCTTATATCAATACCAATACACATCACAGTTTCAACAATCACACCTAACAATCAAATAAATCACATCTTGTTCACCAACAACGTCATGAATGCAATGAGACCAACTTAACTGACTATATGCATGTGGTACCATAACAACTTCACTATGTCATTTAGGCTACAATGTCACTTGTCATTTAGGCTACATCGTCAATTGCCATTAAGACTACATCGTCACTTGCCATTAAGGCTACATCGTCACTTGCCATTAAGGCTACATTGTCTCTTATGAATATGCATGGGACACAATATGTCATAATAATTTATGCAATGACACGACATACATCATATAATAAACTAATCAGAGATCACTAATCACACATTGATGTTCATAGATCGTCGCAACATTATCGCATCATAAAATCTCTTTAATTTCATCGTTGTATTCACAACTTCACAATTACAACAAAATATCGGAATAAACAAAAATAAAACCAAACTTAGGAAATCATCTCATACTATTTTCAAATCATTTTTATTGAGTAGAAAATATTTTGAACTTTTCGTTGGTTCGAACGGCGCGTCAAACGGACATTCGAGTCAAAAGAAATGGAGTTTTCAAATTTTCAAAAAAGTTGTCAAACCGTGAGCAATCGATTGCAGTAACTGAGCAATCGATTGCACCCTGTTCCAGAGGCTGAAACTCGTGTTTTTAAGTAGTGAAATCGATTTCTCTTCTACTGCAATTGATTGCTTACTGAAACAGGAGCAAAAATCCCAATTTTTAAACAGTGGAATCGATTGCTCCTCTGCTGCAATCGATTGCACTCTGTGAGAAACAATTTTACGAATTCTGTAAAGTGCGGTACGAAAACCTTTTTGTCTTAATTCCAAAAATACAAGCTTCATGAAATAATGCACAATCAAACATCCAATTATCATTGCAATCAACATACATCAGTTACCACACAATTTAAAGCATCAATTCATCGGTTATAGTCAATTTCAACTGATGAAATCAACAATCTACACCAATTCATCATCATCAATCGTCACATACATAAATCACATACACACCCAAATTTTCACACGAAGATGATCATACAATTATATAACATAACTTTACCATAATTCATCATCATATAATCCCTTATAGAGTTAGAACCTCACCCTTACCTTAAGTTTTTGAGTTCTCTTCCCTTCTCCAATGGAGTCTTCCCTTTAGCCCTAGCTTTCTTTGTTCTTTTTTGCTTCTCACTTCTATGGTCAATTAGGAATAATGATTTTTATTCTCTCTTCTAAACCCTTATATCCTTAAATCAATATTATCATCATACCCTTCCTTATGTTTAATTATTAACATTATAAAATACTATTAATCTATTAAAATAACAATAGTAATTATAATAAAATAATATTATTGTTATTATTACTATTATTCTCCCTTCACCCCTTGTCTCTACATTTTTAGCCACACGCCCTTATAATCTCAACTTCACTAACTTTAAGGTATTTAATTCCCAACAATGCACCACACCATATCATAAAATTCATTAATTTAAATAAAATACACCGCATCACTTATTATTTTAAATAAAATAATTTCTAATGAAATTGGGGTGTTAGAATTATCATGCTCTCAACAAGATAATGATACCTGATAAATTTCCAATTCCAATTATATAAAAATTGTTAGATGAATTGAGTAATACCCATTATTTTGTAAGCTATATTTTAAATTTGGATACCATCAAGTGTGAGTGAAGGAAGGAGATATTCACAAAACCACTTTCCGCACCTATGAGGGACATTATGAGTTTCTCGTTATGTTGTTTGGATTCATGGATGCCCCATCTAACTTCAAAAGCTTTGATGAACGAAGTGTTTAAGGAAGTTTGTGTTGGTATTATTTGATTATATACTTGTTTATAGTGAGCACTGGAAGTCACACATGTTACATTTAGAAGGGGTGTTATAAAAGTTTCTACAACACAAATTAGGGAAAATAAGAAGAAATGTCATTTAGCTCAGGGTGCCAAAGAGTATTTGGGGCATTTTATTCCAGCCCAAGAAGTGATAGTGGTCCCAAATAAAGTGGTAAATGTGGCAAATTAGTCAACCCCTCACAATGTCAAAGGATTGAAGGAGTTTTGTGCCTTACCGATTACTATAGAAATTTCATTCGTGATTGTTGAAAAGTAGTGAGAGCATTAATCAAGTTGAAGAAGAAATATTCTTTCAAGTGAGGAAGAAAGGCACAAAGAGCGTTTGAGATTTTGAAGTATAAGTTCACTACAACACATATATTGGTTCTTTTAGATTTCAGCAAGGAATTTTTTATAGAATATGATACTTTCAGTGGTGGAATTGGTGTTTCACTCATGCAAGAGAAGCAAACAACAGCATACTTAGCAAGGCATTGGGGATAAGGAATTTGACTAAGTCTACATATCAGAAGAAACTCATGGTTGTAGTTTTAACCATCCAGCACTAGCACCCTTACCTATTTGGAAGGCGGTTTGTAGTGTCTAACGGTCAAAAGAGCCTCAATGAACTACTGCATCAAAAAAACGATGACCGGAGAACAACAAATATGGGCATCTACACTATTAGTGTACAATTTTTAGATTCTATACAAGTCTGACAGATTAAACAGAGGTGTTGGTGTTTTATCAAGCATCAACGAAAGGGCGGAATTTTGTCATATATTATCATATTTATAGTGGATTGATAGGCATGAGCTTATAGAAGATGTATATCTAGAGTGGACTGATAGGCATGAGCTTATAGAAGATGTTCATAATTGTAAACAACTCAAAACAATTATTGAAGAATTGAAAGAAGATTTGTCATCTCACCAAAGATTTGTGTACAAACAATGAGTTTTACAGTTGTATTCAAATACTCAAGGAAGGAAGAGGCCTACGCCCAGTCAATTATTTTTCATTTGGGTAAGAATGAATTAAACTCGTTTAATTATTGTGTTTTGATTTGAAAAACAAATACTCAAATAGTAAATTTTACAACTAGTATCCAAGTACTCGGAGAAGGAAGAGGCATACGCCTAATCACTCCATTTTTATCTAATTTATTTGAGAAAAAGATTTTTGACGCACAGGAAAAGAATTTGGTGTTGACCAACTGTTTGATTTACAATGGAATTGAAAATGATGTAAGTGTGAAAAGATATTGAAAAAGGCTTGATGTTTCTTTGTTTGTCTCTTGTGAACTCTTCTTGACTCAATATATAAGAAGGAACCATTAACGTCGTAAAGTAAAGGAATGTTTTATGTTTCTATTGTTTTTGTTTTGTTTTTTTGTTTTTTGTTGATACGAGTAATAGTAGTAGTCTTGATGAAACCCAACCATTAAGGTTTAAGGATGAAATGGATAGAATGGTTGTGTTTGCAACTAGAAAAAAGAGTGTTATTTTGGAATTGAATATAAATATTTGTGACAACGTTAAATGGGTATGAAGAGAATTGGTGGAATTGAGGTAGTGCATTAATGAGGTGCAGAGTGTTGTAGTGTTATGTTATGCCCCCAACTGCCACAACTTTCACTTTCAAAACTCACGGGAGAGGCTGTTAATGCACGGTTTGGAATTGGGAGGTGGTAGTGATGACCCAAGATTCAAGATTGTTTGGTTTTGTTTTAGTGTTCCCTGTGAACAAATTGGTTTGGTAATTTATGGATGATCAAACCAAAATATCGCGTCGGGACAACTCAAACCCAAATTCACATTGTTTAGAAATGTGATCACTCAAAAGCATGAACAAATTCAAAAGAACAAAAGACGGTGAGACTGCATAATGTAAGTTCATCATTTGAGAGTCTGCATAATTTTGACTCGTTCAGTATATGAGCCTCATTAAAATTATCCAAGTATAAAATAATGTCAGAAACAACATGCATTTTACAAGCATGAATTCCACTATGAACCATTCATTAAAAGTTAATCTATAAAATCAACAGACAAACAAAGTTATAAATCAATCATTAAAAGTGAATCTATAAAACCGACAAAATATCAACAGAAATATTGACAGTTTCCAATCTTTGCAAAAATTTAACTATGGACATCCTTCCTATCAAGAGAAAGCTTATGTTTTTTTCTCAGAAAAATGGATGAAAGTCTAAATATCTGATACTTTAAGTCTAACAGGAACATCACTCATAAGTTTCAGTGCACCAAACCCTTCTGGTTGATTAGCTATTGTTTTGGTCAGGCTCGGCATTGGAAGGCGTGGCAGATCCATCGACAGAACTATGTTGCGATGATCTATCTGATGTGGTAGGTGGGCTTCTCAGCATTTTATCAGCTGATTCATATAGATAGAGAAATTCAATTTGCAGTTTAGTAGCTTACATAACGAGCAAAAGCTAATGCAAAACAAAGCACAGAAACAGTGTTTCACCTGATTTGGTTATCTTTCCTACAATAATCTTGACTGACTGGATCTCTTTTTGATATGAACTGAAAAGCTTGATCTGCACGTGTTCATTCAAATTCAACTGTTAAATACTATTGTATTGTCTTCCAAAAGATAGAAAATGAACACTGCATTTGAAAGCAGGGTTCTGAGAGAAGTTTCATTCTGCCAGGCCCAGATCTTTGCAGATTAACACCAATCAATTCTATGCACAAAACATAAGCAAGCCACACAATCCTTACTATAATTTGAAGAAAAAATGAATAGTATGGGACAAACCACTTCACAATATGCAAGGCCTAAAACGCGATCAAGACTCTCTTGATGCTTTAACAAGAACGGGCGCAAGTGGTTCATGTATAACTGTTTAGCTCCCTGCTTGAACGCAAGAAGTTTGTTAGCAAAATAACAAAACAGAGCTGACGCATTAAAAAAGTCAACATATCTCTGAATGTTAATGAAACTCACGTTGGTAGGTGGAAGCTGAAGCCAAACAAGAAATGCAAACTTAACGTGATAGTACATGGGAACCCTGAAAAAAATTACAACGACCCAATAATCCGATGAAAGAATATAAAAATACTACCAACCATATAAGAGATCAAATCTTGTTGTCAACATAATACAAGGAACTAAAACAGATTAAAGTATACCAAGAAATAAGCTTGTCGGTGAATACTTCAAGGAGACTGAATGAGCCGAAGGCTGTCAATATCAAAAGTGGAGATAAATATATCATCATAAATAATGAAGACTATGTTTAGACACAATAACACCACTCCAAGGGCTCGAACCCGAAACCGGATTCAAAGACGGTCTTAGATACCTGCCCAGTAGACAAGACACCTTTGTTGAGCATCTTGGTCTTTACTTTCAATTGCCTTGAAAGTAGAGTACACAGGCAAAGCAACTCCCACAGAACAGCTACAATAATAAACATGAACCAACAGTTAGAAAAACAATTTCAATCATTATAAAAAGTGAAATGAAAATAGGTTACCATGCCGTTCGAAGAACAACGTTGGAACCAAGAGGATAAAGGAGTAAACGGAGTCCAACCTGCATCAAATCGGTCAAACATTAATCTAAACCCTAATTTCGATTGCAGATAATTGGGGATTTTGTGATGCCCTAGAAACTAAGAAGACGATCATGGTGAAAAAATAAAGCGGAATGAAAAGTGAAGAGGATGAATCGAAAGAGAAGAAGAAGAAATGCGAATGCGAACCTCGCTTGCTATGTTTGATCCGAGGAGAGCCATTTTCTAAGGTTTTGAAACGCAGACTAACGTTGTCTTCCCTTCTATTTGTATTTTATTTTATCTATTTCTTATACGCTCTAAAATTAAAGTTTAATTCATGTTAACTTTTTTTAGAAAATGCATACTATTTTTTTTTATTTTTCATTATATTTACGATAAAAATTGAAAATATATTTCTGATTTATGTGCAGATAGTTTTATGTTTGTAGATGGATTGATTTGTGCATTATTTCGTATTAAATACAAAGACGTGTACAATAAAACATAATACAAAAGACATGTAAATCAAAGACATATACCTTTTAGAAATTATTATAAGCAATTTTTACTTTTTAGGTACATTTGACTATTAATGTATCGGGTCTACCAGATACATTGAGAGTCAAATGAACCTAAAAGTAAAAGTTGTTTATAATATTAGTAAATAGTACATAATGTGTCTGTAGTCAATATAGAGGAATCGAAAATATTATCCAAATATAATCCAAAAAAAGATAATAAAAATACATATATAACATTAAAGACTATTGGGTATAATAGACTCTTAGTCGGCCCGTCAACCTTTCGACATTCCTCTGCTATCTCCTGTACACCAGAACCCCATGAGCCTATGACATGATGGCATCTAGAACACCTCTAACATCATATTCATGAGGAAACAAACCTCCATTAATACACGCATGCGCGATCTCCATGATACGATGGCACATAGGCAACACATCAGTGGTATGATCGGCCTATACATGCTACTCCTCTAGAATCTCCTAATGAGTTGGCCTGTGTGGGTTTCCTGAAGCATCTTGTACAAAGTAAGGATGAGTAGGGATGTCAATTTGCACCCGTTAGTGGGGATTCCCGCGAGGATTCCCCGTTTGGAGCCCCAAAGATGGGGACTTTTCTTCCCGCTGGAATGGGGAATAAAGTTCTCCCGAAGCACTTTGGAAATGGGAATGGCGAACATATCCCCCGCCCCGCACTAGAATTCCATAATATCGTTAATTAATATATAATTTAACATTTATATGTAGGTTTATTTATCATTTAAAAATAACTTGTTAGTGAGAGAGAGAGAGAGAGAGAGAGAGAGAGAGAGAGAGAGAGAGAGAGAGAGAGAGAGAGAGAGAGAGAGAGAGAGATCTAAATGACTACTTTAATTTTTTTTTAAGTTTAAAAACTTTGTGTTCATGAATCTCAAGATTAAATATTGTTAAAACAATATATTTATTGTAGATGATTAGTTTACTAATTTATTGTCGTTAGTTTTTGAATTTTTTCTATTAAATAAGTTAAAAATAATAAATAAAAATTTATGTTTATAGATATCTATAGAAACCGTGGAGATCAGTGGGGACCCGCGGGGATCTGTGGGGACGGGGATGGGGGACAATATCCCCTTGTGGCGGGATCCGACACGAAGATGGGAAATAAATTAGAGGGTGGGGATTGATATGGGAATTTATCCCCCACCCCGCCTCATTGACATCCCTAAGGATGAGACACCCTAAAGAACCATATGATATAATCGTCCACGTAGCTCTAGTCGTCTGAAGCAATGGTATTGCGGCCTCATATGGTACAGGATGATTCTTATAATCATCAAACAAAATATCCATATTCATGCGTTTCACCAGGAGACGAACAAATACAGTATGCTCTCAAGGAATTCACTAAGTGTACCCGAACTGGCGTATGACACGCTCAGGCATATAAGCAATTGTCTTGTGTAACCCGCAAGCCAACCATCCAGTAAACAATGCAACATCAAATGGTATCGTGACACGGTGGTCATGGTATGAATGGAAGTATAAGTCCTCAAACATCAGTCGGTTGATATACACCTGAAACGGCTATGTCACCTGGTTCCCTCTGAGCGGATCGTTTGCAGTGGTACGCGGCATAACTTCAGTATAACTAGTAGCTAGTGACCAACCCGAAATATGGGGGAAGTGCGTTAGGATCCAGACCTGAAATAACAATAATTATGAATTAGTAATAGAATCACAATAATTATATAAACGCCACAAAGTACCAATAATTTTTACCATCAAGAGTGTGATAATGTCGGTCATCTGCTTTGTCTTTCACTTACATTTGTGTGATAACTTCGTATACAAGTACACCAAGCAAGCATCTCCCCAATTCCACCGGTGGATCTCCTCAAAATCATCAAAGTACCCCAGGTACATCATATATGTGTAAGTGGCACTAGTGCCCACAAAAATTTGTGCCCCAACCAGAAACAAAAGGTATGCTCTCTTAGCAAATCTCTTGTGTATGGTGTAACATCCCGATTTTTAATAGGTAATTATTAATTATTATTATATATTATATTATGTGATAATTAATTTAATTGGGTGTTTTAATTTAAATGTGAATTATTTGAATATGTGAGTTATTTAAATAATTGTGTTTTATGAGTAGAATAGTGGTTATTTAGTATTGGGCCTATTTATAAAAATAGAAGTAATGGAGAGGTGTTAAGTATTAAGCCCAATAAGACATTCCTAGTTAGTAAAGAGTTAGAAGGGAATCATAATTAGAATTGTCATTTGGTGAAAGAGGAGAAAGAGGAAAGAAGAGAAGAGAAGAGGAGAAAGAGGAAAAGTGAAGAGGAAACCCTAGAAGAGGAATCTTCAAGAGGTAAGGGTGGAGAATCCATGTTATTATTTGATTGTATGTTGTGGGTAATAATTAGTAACATGTTAGGTTGTTCAATTTCTATTTCTAGAATCTTTGAATGTTAGGGTTTGAAAGGAAATTATGTTTTTCAACTTAGAATGATGACCCATGACTAGAAACATGTTAGGATACCCTTTAATGATGTTATTTGGTTGATTGGAATGAGTTTTATGTGGTAATTTCGTGGGAGAAAGAAGTTGGTCGTAGCAGAAAAAGTGCAGAATCGCAGGCCGCGCTTAGTGCGAGAAGAAGCTCGCTTAGCGCGAAATGTTCTGACTTTTGGATTTGTTTGTTCAGGGAAGTGCACTTAACGCGATAGGTCGGGCTTAGCGTGACCTAGAATAAAAAATATTATTTTTAGGATCTTTTGAGATGAAATCTTATATGATTATATTTATTGTAGTATTTTCATGTATGTGATTAATTGAAACGATCGTGATTGAATGTGTTTTGAATTGGTTCGAATATTATTTCAATGTATGAATGATTACTTGAATATAGTGTATGCTATTCTTAATTGAATATTGTGAATGACATTGGTGGAATCATATGTCATAATGTTATTGGTTATATGTGATGATATGTATATGATACATTTAATGATTTTGTTGTTGGAATATGATGATGTGCAATTGATGGATAATTCACATGAGTTGAATGGTGATGATATGCTTGGATGATTGAGGTTTTATGAATAATTTTAATTCGCATATGTTGTCTTGATGAGTTGTACATGCATACATTTGGTTCGATCCTTGTGTGGATAAGTAGCGGTGAAACGTTGGATTCACAAATGCCTCGATCCATGATGGATAAGTAGCGGTGAAACGTTGGGTTCACATTTGCCTCAATTCCATTGGGAATAAGTAGTGGATGCTTTTGGTCTTGTCCGGATCAGAAGTAAGAGCTTAGATTCTATGAATGAATCGGAAGTATGGTTAACGAAATGTTTCCAAAAACTTGGTACCACATGCATATTGAGTCACATTTCATTGTTGTCACATGAGTCAATATTGAATATGCAATGTGTGAAATGAAATTGTGATGTCTAATCATGTGGATTAATTGGATTATTTGAATGGATTATGTTATGTATGAACATATTATACTTGTAATGTTTGTATGATCATGTTATCTTGGAATATCACTTAAAGTGTGTGGAATTCATGAGTAGATGTGGTTTCTTCATTATTTTCATTTATATACTTTTGAATAATGATGTGAATTCTCACCCTTCTGTTATGATGTTGCCTCTACGTGGATAACGTGCAGGTTCCGAGGATAGCGGTGCTTCGCACGAGACTAGTTGAAGGAGTTTACTTAGTTTATTTCTTACACTAGGTAGTTGAGTCATTTCTCTGGTCATGTAACACGATATTTATTCGGATTTCTGCTTTGATGAGATTTGTTATGTATTCTCATCTATTTTAATTTGTATGATTGAGATACTATGTTGATGTGGCCTTGGTGCCGATGCATGAATCCTGATGACTTGGTTATATTATGGGTTCATTACTTTTGATCCAATGATAATATTATGGGATGTAATCATTGATAGTATCTATGAACATTAAATAATCCGTTGTGAAAATGCATGAATCGTTCTAAAGCATGATATTCAAATATGTGTTATGATTATGACCAGTGTGCATGTATGATTTTAATGCTTAAAGAAATATCATGTGACGCCCTCTTGTTATGCATTTTATTTACTCTGATTTGTATGTTATATATAATATTTGGGGAATTAGAAGGGGGTGTTACATATGGTAACCTGCTCGAGATCACTGTGAGCCTCTCTTGCACGCCTAATCTCATCCGTGAACAACCTCTTCAAATAACTATATTTGACATAGCCACCACGAGTAAAGTCCAATTTAGTTATCGCATATCAGGGGAAACTTCCAATTTCTCTATAAACATATCCAACGCCTCCTCTTTTTCAATCCTCTCATAGTCTAAAAATGTCCCTCTAATCAGAAGATTCATAAGAGATGTGAGTGTGATCGTCATCTCACCATGTGGTAGATGGAATGACGATGTCTCATGGTGACATCTTTCGACAAAAGCGTTAATCATACCATGATTAATGACGTTATAACCACACTTCGCCAAATCTTTCAACCCCGTAAGCAGCAGCAATAACTCATCAAACCATGTCTCAGGAGGGGGCACGAGTTTACTGATATTTTGCCCATGATTAATGACGTTTAGCGGATCACGTTCCTACATACATGGTTTAACAAAATTCATCCAACAAAAAATCAATAATAAAACAAAGAGAAAAATCAAGTCAAAATCAATACCTTATCGTCCCATATATGTCTAGCAACATGGTTCGGGTACTTAGGCAACAGAGGTAAATCAAATGGTCCTCCTCCAAAACCCCTAAAGCACCGTTGGTGCCTGTTGTACCCCAAAATTTACCCTATTCTTTTCTATATTTCTAGCTTATAATTCGATTTCATAAACATACATGTAGTCACATGCATAACATTGATCATGGGGTTACCAGATTTAAAATATCCCAAGTATGAAAGAAACAGTGTGTTTTGGCTATCTTAGATCATTTCGAGCCAAGAATCAACGTTTCTCGATTCGTACAACTATTTCCAAGATTTTCTAGTCAGGGAGCTACGTTGGTTTGATTCCATAAGCTTTGGGATCATATCCATATGTCCTTCAGTTTATCTGTTCAGATCGGAGGTCGTTTCGTCAAGAAAAACAATTTATTCGCTTATTTCTCAATAAAGTGAATTTTGGGTTTTCAATGCGTTTTGGGCACTCCAGAAGGCATATCTCTTAGCTCGTCAGGTATTTTCTAATGATTTTTGACAGGCAAGTCCTTATCATCATTATATATAACTTTCATTTGAAATCCAGAAGCAAATTGTGTGAGGAAAGTCCCCGAAAAAATTGATTTCTCAACTGATCTAAACTGAATTTTAGTGTTGTTCCGTGCGCTCAGTGCACTGAAACATTCATAATTCCCAACTGGAAACTCGAAACTGAGCGGAGTCGGTGTCTAAAACTCCGTATCAAAATCCTATACAAATTTCATTTGCAACTCTAGAACAAATTCATTACCATTTAAGAGCATACTTTTATTCTTCTGAGTCATTTTCGAGTTGAACCGAGCAATTTTCATCTGATATGTGAACTTCGAAAAATCATATCTCGCTCTATTTTTATCGAAATGAGGTGAAACAGGTGCCAAACATTCACAAATTGAGTTGGCTTCATTTGTCTCAGAAATAGCCAAGTTCAAATTTTAATCAGAAGACCCTCGTTCGAGGCATTTTCTCTTAAGAGCGCAAATGAAATTCTGCATGTGTCAGTCGCCTAAAAACTGTGCCGAAACTTAAAAAATTCATATCGCCTTGACCGTTCATCCGATTGAGTCAAAATTTTGACTCGCTCAAGCAAAATCGCGTTACAGACATTTTTCGTTTAGTTCCGTCTTCAAATTCTCGACAGATTTAGCTGTTTTGGACTGTACACGAATTTAATTCGGATAGTCACGATTTGGGCTTAATTGTGGATCCAAGGCACTCTAAGGCCCAAATTTTCACGCTATAAATATATTCTACCACTCACAAAATTGGTAGAGAGAATCATTTGCTAAATTTCACCTAAGAGCTCTCACTTTTCTCTCTGCATCAGAAAACTTTTTTTTTCTCCTTCTCCGGTACAGCCCCCACACTCTTCTATCCTTTCTCAATTCTCAAGGATTAAATCAAACCTTTCGTCAAGTTTTCTCAAGAACATCCAAGAACATTGAAGAACGTTCAAGGTGTCGAGGTGAAGAGTTGAAGTTTTCCTCTTCTATTCGTCAAGCTTGCGCCTCCTTCTCTTTCTATTATCTCCACTTCGATTTCGATTATTCTCATCAATTAGAGGATTGCTTCGGTATTTTCTTCATCAATTTAACTCAAGCTTCAAGAACAATTAAGTGATTAATTCAATTAAGCACATATTTTAAGTGATTTTTTGACTTTTTTATTTTCTTTAAATTGAATAGTGAAATTTCTTGCAAATTCCGTGTGGATTTCGATTATTGAATTTGTTTTGTCGAATTATTTGATTTGGTTGCGTTTTAGTGACGTTAAAGTGTATCGGTGTGAAGGAATTTTGTACATAACACACACATACACTTGTGTGATCATTTTCCCTTGCATTTAGGCCACTAGTTAGTGCATTTTTGCATCATCTAACACATGTTCATGCATTAGAACATATAGATTGATTAATTTGCACTAAAAACATGTGAACTGAGGCTTGATTCGCATTATTACTTGTGTCAAAATGTTGAACTATGTGCATACTAGTTCTTAGGTACATTTGCATTATACATAATACATATACATGCATCGAATTCATATTTTTAGGACATAGGTTGCATCATTACATATCCACATGTATGCAAATAAATTGATCAATTCAAGTTCATGTGTTGTTGCTCAATTATCATGACATTAAAAGGCGTCGAAACCTCACTTTCACACACTTTTACACATGTATGATTTCACTACACCGACACACATCACATGCTTAATTCTCAAGAGCATTTCTACATGTTTTGTATAGCATTTAAATAGGATTTGCATTAGGTACATATCATTGACATATGATATCACATACATTTGCATTTCATCCATCTAAATGTCATAAATATGTACATGAAACATGGATAAACATGCATTTTTACACATATTTTGAGTTTCAAATTCAAATAAAACTTGTGCATAACTTGTGTTTCTTTTTGATTTGGTTGATTGATTGCATGTAGCGAATTGAAATCTGATTCATCTCACATTTCAAAACCAAACAAAAATCGAATCGGAATTTAATTCAAAACATGAATTTTGCAATTCCATAAGCTTGTTTTTGCATTTTTACACATCGAAACTCATTCTTCCTTGAAAGTCCGAAGTAACGGTAAATGTACTCTACATTTTGGCACGTTCCGGAACCGATTTTGGAGGTTTCAGAATCAAATTTTGATCACAACATGCCTAAACGGAGTTGCTTCCCCGTCACTTTAATGCTCAAAACGTATGACTTTCACTCATAATTAATTAAAAACGCATACGTTTTTAAAATCGTTGAAGTTTTTGCAAGAAACTATGCGATTTTTAATCGATTCCGAGAAGTTGACTTTTTCGCTCCGATTTCGGAAAACTGACTTCCCATCCTAATTTTTCCGATTTTAATTCACTTCTTGCATGCTTATACTAGATTATAATCATATTTGTAATCGATTTTGCATTCAGAGCATTATTTCTACCACTTGCTTTGTTAATTTTGAAACTTTATTTCACGTGCGAGGTATTTGAACTCCTTTCATGTGAGATTTAGACTTCTAGCATCCTTGTTGTGCGCTTGTACATATGCGTGTACATTCTATTTACTTGCTTCTTCGATTTTACTCTGTTCTTTCAAGTGTTTTGCATTTGTACACATACGTGTACATCTTATTGTCTGCTTTTTGGGTTTAACTCCCTTCTTGCAGGTGTTTTGCATTTGTACGCATACGTGTACATTTTAATGTCTGCTTTTTGGGTTTAACTCCCTTCTTGCATGTGTTTTGCACTTGTATAGCCACATATACATTCTATTTGCTTGATTTTTGGGTCTAACTCCCTTCTTGCAGGTGTTTTGCACTTGTATACCCACGTATACATTCTATTTGCTTGCTTTTGGGTTTAACTCCCTTCTTGCAGGTGTTTTGCGCTTGTACACCCACATATACATTCTATTTACTTGCTTTTTGGGTATAACTCCCTTCTTGCAGGTGTTTTGCGCTTGTATACCCATGTATACATTCCATTTGCTTGCTTTTTGGGTTTAACTCCCTTCTTGCAAGCTTTTTGGGTCTAACTCCCTTCTTGCAAGCATTTTGCGTTTGTACACCGACGTGTACATTCTTTTTACCCGCTTTTTTGGTCTAACTCCGTTCTTGCAGATACACTTGATCGGAATGTGAATACACGTGTTCCTTGGCTTGTGCGCATATGCGTATGAACGCGTATGCCGCCTGTTTTTGATACCTTGAGTGTTTCTCACCGGTTTACTCTTATTGCGTGGCTACAATACTTGAAGTTTTTTGGATTACATTCTTTCGCTTGCAGTGCTCTTCGGATTTGATATATGTTTGGTAGTCTCTACACTATTTTATTGCATTCTCTTATAGCTTTCCTAGATATCATGAGAAGTAGGGCTTTACAGCTTTTCTTTTTCCATGAGAAGTAGGAATAGAGATGCATGATGGGGCTTCCGTAATTGGAGCATGTTCAGGAACCCCTCTGGTTTATTTAAAGACCCGTTTAGAGCACTTCTGTGTGCTACTTGTGTTCAGTTATGTTTAAAGTCCTTATCCTTGCATAGGGAGGTCATTCTCAGTAAGTGTTTACATTTTGTGCTTGCATAGGTCAGAGTAGTTAGGCAACCCGACGTAGCACCACCAAGCAAAGTCCCGCTTTTTATATTTCCTACTATCGAGTCATGATGATATGATGGGCACGTGGAAAGGGTCAACAATCGATCCATGTACGATTATAGTTCTTGTCAGCTCAGCACACGTGAATCGTGTTGCTTACTTTATCGAGTCAATAATAATAAAGTGGCAAGATTTCCCTATTCTAACTCTCCATGCTTTCATGGGGTTCTCATTTACTGTCGAACTCACACCATTTGTTCTTCACACTTGACAATTCATGTGATGCAGTTATACCACTCACAGGAATCAGAATATGTTGGTTCCTGGTTGCTTCTGGTCCTTGGCTTACTGTTGTAGGCTATGGGACATCCTCCTTTTCCTACGCTTCTATGACATTTTTTGTGCATTATATTACTTGTGTGTTTCTGCCAAAGCACTTGATTGCTTCATCCCTTTGCATCCCTTGGTTTTACAACCAAGACGAATATAAGATAGCTTTCCCTTAGGACCTCTCAGCTAGGATAGCTCTCGAGCCTAGACATTAGGATGTACATCTTCTGCATGTCAATATAGGTAGAGATTCCCTCATCCTCAACCATAGGTCCAATCTTTGCATGACAACATTAGGGTTAGTACTAGCTAGTCTCCCTTTTGTTTTGCTTGTTTCTCTTTGCATCTTTGCATGTAATTAAAACTAAAACTTGCTTTCTTTTTCTTTTGAAAACAAAAAAAAACACTTAATAATGGTTTGAACTCCTTTCACAAAGGTAAAAGCAACCAACCAAGACAAACTCTTTTCCACCTACGGATGCATTTTATTTTGTGTTTAAAACCTTTTCATAAGTAAAAAACAGAAAACCCACCAAAACAAGTGAGTCAAACTACGGCGCTCTGACTTTCCCATTACACGAGGGAATACGTAGGCATCCTGTCACGGGTCTCGATCAAGCACAACTTGTAAAAACTTCATTCTTTTCCCCGTGGTTTCTTTATTTTTCTTTCCTTTTGCATGCATAATAGAGATTAAGCCTAGATAGATATAAACACACCCCGTAGCTAGAAAATAGAAGTGGATATCATAGAGTACTACGGGCGTGTAGGGTGCTAATCCATTCTCCTCGCGTAACAAACTCCCTTACCAAGATCTCTCGGTTGTGAGATCGTGGTTTCTTCCCTCTCAGGTTCACTCGATGTTTTCCTTTCTCCTTCGCGAGATAAAAGACATTTGATGGCGACTCCATTGATATACCCTATCAGTCGGAAGTTCAGCCGGGTAATTTTAGTGTCGCCTGAGGTACCTGAGATGTATGTCCCTGAGGTGTCGTCTGTGTGGTCTCTAGTGTCGGCTGGGAACCAAATGCTTCTCCCGCTTCAAATATCATAGGTGAGGAAGTACGTATATGGGAGGACGAAAACGGTGATGGATGAACTAGATAATCTCTCCTACTCTGGGAGGACGATGTACATGGAGTATAAATAGGAACACCGGAGGCAGAGCCTATAATACGCGCATCCGGCTCACGCTGTCGGGATGCAGGAGGAGCCTAAGATGCCTGAATTATTTTCCTTTGAAAGAAGCATGTTGTTCAAGTTTGTCGTGCCTCAACCTAGATGGTCTCTCAGCCATTACTCCTGCAGAAGTACAAAAAAAACTGTTAACATAAGGACTGGTGTTCAAAAATAAGGGAAAGGGAGAAAAAAGACTAAAGTCGGAAATGCATTCCTTATTTTGTTCAACGTTAAGATGAAAACTAGAAATACATTTTTGGTTTTACATGCGAATGCAGATGTCCTTCAATGGAAAACCAGACCCCTAATAACCTCAAAAAACCCTCATTGAATATGAAAATGACATTACCGACACATTTCTAATTATTCTTACTACTAAAATCACACTACAAAATAACAATATAACACCTAAATCACCTATTTGAGTATAAATTACATAAACTCTAAAAGTGAGATAAATAACTTACAATTGTTGATTTTCCTTAATTGAATGTGATTGGACTAAATCAAGAAATAAGCTTGTCTGTGAATACTTCAACGAGACTGAATGAACAGAAAGCTGTCAATATCAAAAGTAGGGATAAATATATCTTCATAAATAATAAAGACTATGCTTAGACACAATAACAGCATATTGGTAAGCGTGAGTGTGTTACAGTCCAAAGCAGAGAATACCTTAGGCCTGCAAAGGATTTACAATTACCTACTCCAAAGACCCTAGCGGCTCGAACCCAGAATCCCCTTTGAAACTGCATTCAAAGACAGTATTTTATGAGGGTTTAGGTAAACTCGTACCTGCCTAGTAGGCAAGACACCTTTGTTGAGCATCTTGGTTTTTACTTTCAATTGTTGAATGTATAGTACACAGGCAAAGGAACTCCCACAGAACAACTACAATAAACATGAAATCAACACTTAGAAAAACAATTTTAACCATAAAATAAAACATCATTGTAAATGGTGAAATGAAAATAGGTTACCATGTCGTTCGAAGAACAACTTTGGAACCAAGAGGAGTAAACGGAGTCTAACCTGCACCAAATCGGTCAAACATCAATCTAAACCCTAAATTTGATTGCAATTAATTAGGGGATTTTGTGATGCCCTAAAAACTAAGAATATGGTCATGGTGAAAAATGGAAGAAGAAAAATAAAGCGGAATCAAAACTGAAGAAGATGAATTGAAAAATATAGGGGAGAAAGAGAAGAATGAATGAATGTGAATGCGAACCTCGCTTGCTATGTTTGATTTGAGGAGATCCATTTTCTAAGATTTTGAATCGTAGGCCTATGTTGTATTCCCTTCTATTTGTAGTTTATGTATTTCTTATAGAGTAATGTTTTTCTTACACGATTTTGTGCACTAAATAATTAATGTTAACCGTATTTTTACAATGAAAAATATTTTTAAAATAAAATAATGTTTTATTTTTAAAATTATCTTTATAACTTAAATATAAAATTTATTATTAATCAATTTCATTATTGCATTAATAAAAAAAATATAAATTATTAAGCACATAATTTATTTATAATATATTAATCAAATTTACTATTTCATTAACCAATAATTTACCTTATATTAACTAAATTCTGACATTAAAATATAAAATACAAAACCAATCTTTATACTATATTTACCAAGTTTTGATATTAAATTATAAAACATAACAAATAAAATTAGTTAATAGAGTGAAATAACAATACCTTCCTTTCACATGTTATTTTAGTAAATGTGAAATGAAATAAGTTTTATCTGGAAGAAGTTTTGAAATTGGAAATTTCCTTTTCAATTCAGTCTTGTTGTTGCATTGTAAATCTATCTTAAAAACTATGGAATTCTGAATTAATCAATATGAAATGTCCCCAGCTATATTGACTGAGAGCATTATATATGTTTTGGTTTCCTCGCCTAGCGAGTTATGTTTTCTTCTTTAATAACGTTCGTCCAACTTGACCAAATGGAGCTTGGTAGCCTTATATCGCTTGTAGATCCTCCATGCTAGTCAAGCGAGAAAAACCTTACTTCACCCTTAAGTCGCTTAAGCAAGGAGTCTTTTGAATTGTTTTTGCTTACTTAGCGATGTCCAACGAATTATCACTCATAAGCATAAAGTAGCTTAGTTTGGAAGAAATGTTGAACTGTATGTTCTTACTTAGCAAGATCTTATTCTCTCTTGGTGAGAATGAGTCAAAAAGGTTGCCTTGTTCTGTAGTAACTTGTCTTTTTTTGGTTGGGCAAGTCTCTGTCTCAGTCCAACGAATTTTCAATTTATAATAGATTTGCGTGATTTCGTTTGTACTCATGAATATCAAAGTTAAAATATTCATACAAGTAATTTATCTTATTTTTATAATTAATTGAGGAATTTTTGTGTCATTTCTTTATTTTAAATTAATAAATGCGAGTTATTTTGACATTTATCAACTTTCACTGGCTTATATTTTTGTTTATCATCAAACAAAACTTATATAAGCCTCAAATAATTCATTCCATTTTGACATGTTTCATTTATATGCAAATTCAAAATCAACACCATAGCTATCCACCAATTATATCATAAATTTGAAAATATTTGTTTAGTAAAAGTGTAATTCCAATACAAGTTTTATATCAAGAGTCAACTTTCATTAGAAACGTATTCATTATTGTATATCACTCATTTAGTTGTGTATCCCTCAATTTCAGACAATACATAAATTACAACACGTAGACGCGCACCCAAACGCAGTTTGAAAAACTCAAACTTAAAATTTAAATTTTAGATGAAATTCTCGATTCAAATTTCATATCAATGGGGTAAATAGGATCATTTTCCATGCAAATAGAAAGTTAACACCAAAATAAATAAGTAAAAAGTAAAATCTTTTGAGCGCGACAGTTGATTAATCGGGTAAAAATATAATTAATTTAAGTTAAAAAGATAATTAATTCAATGACGGTGAGAATTGTTAAAATTTGTGTATGAATTCAAAATAAGATTTTATGTGTTATAAAAAAAAGTGGAGTTCTTTATTAAAAAATGTAACACCCAAATCTACCCAACGTTTTATTAATCAGAGTGTCAAAATTTCAAATTAAAACTTGAGGCATTACACTTTCACAACTTGAAAACAACATTAAAACAACTTAATTCTTGGCGGATACATAGCACAATATGAATACGAAACAATTGAAACATAATTAGTCTTCAACAATTCAGCTTTAAATAATTAAACCGCAGCAGATTCTCAACATGATAATTTAGAAATAGCATAGCATCTTTGAAACAAAGGAAAACCACAAATTACTTCTCAAAAACAACAATTTAGTTCAACGGAAGAAAATGCGTAAACATAAAAGAAAATAAGCGTTCGTTCCCCAGTGCTACGTATCAGAGTGACGACGTCATAACGCTACTAAACCTTCTACTCCCTGCACGTTACCAATATAAAGATAACAGCCAACAAAATGGAAAGGGTGAGATATCGAAATATATAAGCAAAAGTACGATAATTCATATGCTAGGTAAAGAATCATACAATAATTACTACTTTAATCAACAACGTACGATATCCACAGAACAACATAATAATCAACAACAACTTGAAATGCAACTCAAATGCGACTTGACAAAATGCAAATGCATGTGGATCCATTTGGAGTAAACTCCCAACTTAAAAATATGCCAGGTTATCGAGGCATTCAACAAGGCATAAGCCTTCAACTTACAACGTGGTGCCAATCCAGGCCAACTTGATAATGCACGTGCTATGTACGATGCAACGAATTCAACTCCAACAACGACTTAACAACGGCAATTTAAAATCATGCATGAACGACATCAACTTAATCAACCAACATCGACTTCAACAACAAATAACAACGTCAACATAATGCAATTTATAAATTAATACAATCAACTTCAGTTTTCGACTTTGGCCATTTAAGTCTACGATTCAAGGATTCTTCCAATTCGGAAACAAAACAACATCGTTCCGACAGTACCTGCAATTCAGCAACCAACGTGAATTTCAACGAAATGACACAGTTTTATTTAACTACTCGTATACCCGAACTATTATGCAAAGTTTCGTCCAATTCCGAGAAACTAATTTTTCCGCTTAAATCGACCGACAGTCTAATTTTCTGCACTGTTTTTGGTTTCCTGCAATGCTGCTACTAACTAAATAATTTTTTCTATTCAATTCTTCCACTAACAGTATTTTTCTGCAATAATTGGATTATTTTACGGTACTGATCTACACTGTCTACTACCCTTTCTACTGTTGTTAGATTAAGTTTATGCTATTGTTTTTTTTTATCATCCTGCTATTGTGTTCATTTAATTTCTACTAACCACCTGCTGCTAGTGTTTTTGCCAACCTATTATTTTCCGCCCTGCTATATTTATACACACTGTCAAGGTTACATTTACCTGATATTATCACTTGTTGCATAAAATGGTTTACACTACAGGTTGCATATTCTTCTACTAGTGAAATTGTTTTACTGGTTTCTATGTTGGTTACTTACCCTTGCTTAACTATAACTCTCAAGATCTCCACGTGCTGCCAAACCAATCAGGAGGAACATGTGTGAGGCGCCCGCCTCCCATGGCTGGTGGGGCCCACACGTGCTTCCTCTTCTCCAAACTTCCCTGCAGGGCGGCCGTCTCCATTCTTTTTCTACACCTAGGGGGCGGTCGCCTCCCTTAGTCCACATAATGGAAAAATTCACCTTCTTTTCCCCAGACGGTGTAATGATTTAATATGCAATCAAAACCAATATAACACAGAACCAATATTTTCATAACAGGCAGAAACAAAGTAACAGTACAAATCAACACAGAATCGGAATTTTCATCACAATTACAACTTAGCAGTAATTTTATGCAACCCTAAACCCCACATAAAATCATCCTAAAATCGATTATATAATTCGAACCCCACCCCTTACCTTTGGATTGAAGGGAACTCGGAAAATCGATCGGAAATAGCGAATTCTCGGATAGCAATTGATCCCTGCTAGCACCCTTGTTCCAATTCACTTCCTTTCTCTCTTCTGTTTGCTGCTACGACTATGGCTAGGTTTTTCTTTTTGTTTTGCAAGCAATGCTAATTCCTTATTTTACTAGGTTACTCAATTAAAATAATAGACTTCTAACATAATTTGGGTCTACTAAATAATACCCCTAAAAATGCTATTCCACCCTCATAATTAATTTACTACATTTAATTTAATAATTCCAAATAATAAAATAAATTCTAATATTATTTTTCTTCCGACTAATTTTACCCGATTATTAACTTAACGATTCCACCTACAAATTTGACTTAATCACGGATTAATTGGAAATACTCTATAATATTAAATTAGATTACTTTAATTAATTACGGGTGTTACAACTCTCCCCCACTTAGAACATTTTCGTCCTCGAAAATTCGTCCGACACATCCATCCGACCATCCCTAACCTTGTCTCTACGCCTAACCTTCCGACATAACCACAACTCCCTACAAGTAAAATCCAAAGTACATGCGCAATTTCTTTTCACTTAGACCTCATCAACCATAATAATCAACGAAGTTAGATCCATGAAAACATACCTCTGGTATCTCTGTCCGTTGGAGTCTCAACCAACGCAAACACCTGCGCACCAGGTGCTTTCCTCAATTTCTAACACTGAGGACTAATATGCCCTTCTTCGCCACAATTAAAGCAGACATCAGTCTTATGTCTACACTCAGGAATTGCGTGTCCGACCTTGCCACAACGAAAACACCTCTTCACATCAACAGTAGTGCATACATTACTCTTGTGACCAGGTTTCCCACAATTGAAACAAGTCACACTAGCAGGAGCGTCTCCTCCATTAGTTCTCTGGCCCTCAGCAACTTCCTGTTTTCCCTTACCAGCTGGAGCATCATACGGCTTACCACGACTATGATTTTTAATCCTCTTCTCAATAACTATCTTGTGATGAGCATTGCTATCTTCTTCAAAAATCCGACAGCTATCCACCAAATCAGAGAAAACACAAATCTTCTGATATCCAATTGCTTTCTTGATCTCAGAGCGTAACCCGTTTTCAAACTTGATGCACTTCGAGAAATCAGCAGTTTCCGCGTTATAATGCAGATAGAACTTGGCTAACTCCACAAACTTAGCAGCATACTCGGTGACAGACTTATTACCTTGCTTCAGTTCAAGGAATTCAATTTCCTTTTTACCCCGAACATCTTCGGGATAATATTTCCTTAGAAATTCCCTACGGAACACAGCCCAAGTGACTTCCTCACCTGCAGCTTCTAATCTTGCAATCGTATCCAACCACCAGTCATCAGCCTCACTAGCTAACATGTGAGTTCCATACCGGACCTTCTGCGCAGTAGTGCAGTTCATCACGCGAAAGATCCGCTCAATATCTTTCAACCACTCCAGAGCACCATCAGGATCATGTTTGCCTTTGAATACCGATGGATTCTCTCTCTGGAAGGTTGCCAAACTTCGGGATCCAGCATCCCCACCAGCATTAGGTTGATTCTCCAAAGCATGAGCCATTGCTTCCAAAGCAGCAGCAATCACAACATCATTCCTTCCAGCCATTTCAACTAAGCACTGCAACATAACCAACAATTAGATAAGGTAATTAACAATACTCGATTGTTAACGACACGACAACTTGGTCGGACGGACCGACCTGCTCTGATACCACTAATGTAACACCCCAAATCTACCCAACGTTTTATAAATCAAAGTGCCAAAATTTCAAATTAAAACTTGATGCATTACACTTTCACAACTTGAAAACAACATTAAAACAACTTAATTCTTGGCGGATACATAACACAAAATGAATACGAAACAATTGAAACATAATTAGTCTTCAACATTCAGCTTTAAATAATTAAACCGCAGCGGATTCTCAACATGATAATTTCAAAATAGCATAGCATCTTTGAAACAAAGGAAAACCACAAATTACTTCTCAAAAACCACAACTTAGTTCAACGGAAGAAAATGCGTAAACATAAAAGAAAATAATAAAAGAAGGTAACGGCCAACAAAATGGAAAGAGTGAGATATCGAAATATATAAGCAAAAGTACGATAATTCATATGCTAGGTAAAGAATCATACAATAATTACTACTTTAATCAACAACGTACGATATCCACAGAACAACATAATAATCAACAACAACTTGAAATGCAACTCAGATGCGACTCGAAAAAATGCAAATGCATGTGGATCCATTTGGAGTAAACTCCCAACTTAAAAACATGTCAGGTTATCAAGGCATTCAACAAGGCATAAGCCTTCAACTTACAACGTGGTGCCAATACAGGCCAACTTGATAATGCAAATGCTATGTACGATGCAACGAATTCAACTCCAACAACGACTTAACAACGACAATTTAAAATCATGCATGAACGACATCAACTTAATCAACCAACATCGACTTCAACAACAAATAACAACGTCAACATAATGCAATTTATAAATTAATACAATCAACTTCAGTTTTTGACTTTGGCCATTTAAGCCTACGATTCAAGGATTCTTCCAATTCGGAAACAAAACAATGTCGTTTCGACAGTACCTGCAATTCAGCAACCAACGCAAATTTCAACGAAATGACACAGTTTTATTTAACTACCCGTATACCCGAACTATTCTGCAAAGTTTCGTCCAATTCCGAGAAACTAATTTTTCCGCTTAAATCGACCGACAGTCTAATTTTCTGCAATGTTTTGGGTTTCCTGCAACGCTGCTACTAACTAAATAATTTCTGTTATTCAATTCTGCCACGACCAGTATTTTTCTGCATCAATTGGATTATTTACGGTACTGATCTACACTGTCTACTACCCTTTCTACTGTTGTTAGATTAAGTTTATGCTATTGTTTTTTTTATCATCCTGCTATTGTGTTCATTTAATTTCTACTAACCACCTACTGCTAGTGTTTTTGTCAACCTATTATTTCCAGTCCTGCTATATTTATACACACTGTCAAGGTTTTTTTTATCATCCTGCTATTGTGTTCATTTAATTTCTACTAACCACCTGTTGTTAGTGTTTTTGTCAACCTATTATTTCCAGTCCTGCTATATTTATACACACTGTCAAGGTTACATTTACCTGATATTATCACTTGCTGCATAAAATGGTTTACACTACAGGTTGCATATTCTTCTACTAGTGAAACTGTTTTACTGGTTTCTATGTTGGTTACTTACCCTTGCTTAACTATAACTCTCAAGATCTCCACGTGCTGCCAAACCAATCAGGAGGAACATGTGTGAGACGCCCACCCTAGGGCCTGAGGCGCCCGCCTCCCATGGCTGGTGGGGCCCACACGTGCTTCCTCTTCTCCAAACTTCCCTGCAGGGCGGACGTCTCCATTCTTTTTCTACACCTAGGGGCAGTCGCCTAAATTCACCTTCTTTTCCCCGGACTGTGTAACGATTTAACATGCAATCAAAACCAATATAACACAGAACCAATATTTTCATAAGTGTAATGATTTAATATGCGATCAAAACCAATATAACACAGAACCAATATTTTCATAACAAGCAGAAACAAAGTAACAGTACAAATCAACACAGAATCGAAATTTTCATAAGTGTAATGATTTAATATGCAATCAAAACCAATATAACACAGAACCAATATTTTCATAACAAGCAGAAACAAAGTAACAGTACAAATCAACACAGAATCGAAATTTTCATCGCAATTGCAACTTAGCAGTAATTTTATGCAACCCTAAACCCCACATAAAAATTATCTTACAATAGATTATATAATTCGAACCCACCCCTTACCTTTGGATTGAAATAGCGAATTCTCAGACAACAATTGATCGCTGCTAGCACCCTTGTTTCAATTCACTTCCTTTCTCTCTTCTGTATTGTTTTGCAAGCAATCCTAATTCCTTATTTTAGTAGGTTACTCAATTAAAATAATGGACTTCTAACATAATTTGGGTCTACTAAATAATACTCCTAAAAATGCTATTCTACCCTCATAATTAATTTACTACATTTAATTTAATAATTCCAAATAATAAAATAAATTCTAATATTATTTTTCTTCCGACTAGTTTTACTCGATTATTAACTTAACGATTCCACCTACAAATTCGACTTAATCACGGATTAATTGGAAATACTATAATATTAAATTAAATTGCTTTAATTAATTACGGGTGTTACAAAAAAAGTGTCAACTATTTATAACAAAAATTAGGTTAAAATAAAAAATCAAATAATGGATTAACATAAGAAAATGTAAAATTAAATTAATTTTGATTTCAATTCTTAATATATTTAAATCAATTATATTGATTTTTTTCCTAAAATAAAATCTATTTTAAAAGTGCAACTTTAAAAAATTGAAACAAATTGTTTTTTTATTTATTTATTTTTATAATTATTTTGCTATATTTTTAATAAAAAGTGAAATTTAATATTTGATTTATTTTTCTCTCTTCTACATAAACATTTGCATTATTTTGTAAACCAACTACTAGAATTTAATATTTAAAGAATAGATAAATATAAGCGGGGTTGATCTATAAGTTTTCATTTTAAAAACATATAAATAATTTATTTTTTTAATTTAAAATATTTTCACTATAAAAATAATTTTAAGAATGTTTTCTAACTTAACGGTATAAACTTATACCATGTACTTATAACATGTTTTGGTGGTATAACACTACTAATTTATTTTTTTTATTATTTGATTTTTTTTACTATGATATTTTTATTAAAATTTAAAATTCTTACTTGAAATAAAACATGTTTTGTAATTATTTAAATTTTAAAAAAAAGTTTGATAAAAACAAAACAAAATAATTTCTCATAAATTATTATTTATTTCTTAATTTTATCTCAATATCAAAGTTGAGTTTTTGTTTTTTTAAAGTTAATCTAGATCGGTGAAAGAAATATTTTTAAATTATATCTTTTATTCATCATACCATTAATATGAATATATATATATATATATATATATATATATATATATATATATATATATATATATATATATATATATATATATATATATAAATTATTAATATTGTAATTGCTTTTTGGATATTCTTAAATATGATTTTTAATTTACCTATTGATATCTAAACTATAAATATTAAATTATTATTTTTTTATTCACCTATTTATTATTATTCGACATTCTTACAAGTTAGAACAAAAACTTTTTATTTTTTTTTTCTTTTCTATATAAAATTTAATATTTTGAAAATTTATTGTAATTTAATATTTTTGTTTTTTCTCTTTTCTATATTTAATTTTATTTTGGATTCACAATATTTTGAAAATCAACTCTCCCTTATTTTATAATTAATTACTAGACCTTGATATTGAAAGAATGAATGAATGTCAAGTGGGGTCGTTAAACATATACATTTTTATTTTAAAAACATATGAATAATAATCATGAAAAAATAGAAGTCATGAAAAAATAATGATAAATAATAATTATGAAAAAATAATGATAAATGATAAAAATTTATAAAATTATTAATACAATTGTTTTTAACATGATATAAAATCTTGATTTGACTAAATATTATTTAAATGCAAAAGTTTATTTGTTTGTTTGTTATTTATATATTTTTAAACTAATTAATAAATTCACTTATGATTATCATAATATTTCATTTTAATGAAAAATAAAATTTTATTTCTATCTTTATAATATAATAAACAATAAAATATATTTCTATCCATAGAATCTTATAATATAATAAAAAATTAAAAAAATTTATGTTTATCTTTTTTTCTATATAATATAGTTAGAATATTTATTTTATTTGACAACAAATTAAAAAAATCATTTATGATTATTATAACATTTTATTATAATGAAAAACAAAATTTTATTTCTATCTTTATAATATAATAAAAAATTAATATAATTTAATATTTTAACTAATTTCAATTACATAACTAATTTCAAGATACTATGGAGTGTATCATTCATTTAAAAATGAAATTTGACGCAGAGTTGTCATATATTATATATTTTTAAAGTTGTAAATATAATATAATAAGGATTTAAAACTTATATTTGACGAGAAGCTGCCATAAATTTTAATGTAAAATAGTATATATTTCGTTGTTTAGGTTCCTGTCGGAAATTAGTATAAAATAGTATATATTTCGTTGTTTAGGTTCCTGTCGGGAATGAGTATTTAATTTTGTACTTTATGACTAATAATAAT
The DNA here is from genome assembly GCA_021764765.1 of Vicia sativa. Taxonomy (NCBI): domain Eukaryota; kingdom Viridiplantae; phylum Streptophyta; class Magnoliopsida; order Fabales; family Fabaceae; genus Vicia; species Vicia sativa. The sequence goes on from CM038797.1 coordinate 122,165,869, forward strand.
TTATTTGGAAAAAGAGGTGTGCTATATTTACACCAAAGTAGTAACACCTAGCTTTTACACCGTAGCTAACTATACTTGCTTGCATGTTTGGCACATATTCCTAAGCATCTAAATATAATAAAAAATGAAATGAGTAGATTGTATAGTACTTATATACGGTGTATATGTCAAAATTTGGTGTAGTTATATCATTTTTCTTGGAAAAATTATATAAGTAAGTTATCTAATTTGGTGTCATAATCAATTACTCCCTCCGTTCTTTTTTAAGTGTCATTTTAGCATAAAACTCTTCAACTAAGATAGTGCTATGTTAGAGTTAATTTTTCTATTATACCCTCATTTATTTTTTCTTTCCTAATAAATTCACTCCTACACTCTCTCATTTATTGAGAAAGTAAAGGTATAATTGATAAGTTATGACATTAAATTATAAAACGACACTTAAATAGAAACAAAAATATTCTTCTAAAACGACACTTAAAAAGGAACGGAGGGAGTACTACTTTAAAATTCAATATATTCTAAACGAGTATATGATTAATAAAAAATATTGTATAGGTAGATGTGACCGTATCTATATGATACCAGTTGTAATTTGTTAATTTTAATTCTATCTTTTAAATTTTTTTTTGTTACTGTTCTATCTTTTAATTTTTTTTTTTGTTACTGTTTAATATAATTAAAGTTAGATAATCGGTTGTACGATTTATTATAAGTAGTAATCAATGCTCATATTTGTAATTAATGAAATGTTAAAATTGAAAAATATATTCAAACTATATAAATGATAATTTGATAGACGTGTAATCGCGCGGAGTACCATAACAATGAATAGATAGAGATCGTCTATGGATAAGGTTGAGCTAAGCGAGATAGACTTTACAGGCTCTGGATGATCCTATGCTTAATAGATTCTCCAATTCAAATGAAATGCCGAAGGCAAAGTACTTTAAGAAGGGAAGAGCTTGGCCTAGAATGAGCAAGGGATAGAGATGATGTTATGAATGCATTCATCAACAGAAGTTTCATCCTCGGATTCCCACCAACCCACCTCAGACTTTTTCTTACTAGTAAATATGTAAAATATAAAATCTTTTGAGCGCGACAGTTGATTAATTGGGTAAAAATAATTAATTTAAATTGAAAAGATAATTAATTCAATTTACATTTAAAATTCAAATAATTAACTTAAGATGAAAAGATAATTAATTCAATTTACATTTAAAATTCAAAAGATAATTTAAGTTGAAAAGATAATTAATGTCAAATCATATATTCATATTTCAACAAAATAAGTTGCCTTTAAATTCATTTCTTCTCTGATTTTCCTCCACCCTATTTAATATGTTCTTTTTTTTTCTTTCTTGGGATGGCAATGGGGCGGGTCGGAGCCGGGTTTAAACACACCCAAACTCGCATCTGCCACCTAGACTCAGACCCGCATCCGCTTTCAAATCCGTTCGGGACTAAAATTTGTTCACTCACCTCCACTCTCAACAAGAAACGGATTTTTCCGCACCCGCCCGAATAAATTTTTTATTTTTTTTTAAATTTTTATTTTTTCAATAAAGTTAAAAATAAATAATTAAACTAAATAATTAATTATTTTAAAAGTATTTTTTAAGTTTGATATTTTTACCTAAATTTTATTTTCAAAAAATAAATAATAATTTTAATAAACATGATATTATAACATTAAAAAGTATTAAAAAGTGTAAATAGATAACAAAATTATTAAAAATAAATTAAATAAATTAAATTTAGTTGGCGGGTGCAGGACGGGTGTGGGTATTACCATCACCCGTCCCTGCACCCGTAAATAAAAAACGGATTTCTCCCACATCCGTTCCCGGTTAAACTGGATTTTTTCCGCTAATTTCAGGACGGGCGGGGCCCGACAGAGACGGATTTATTTGCGATGCGTATTCTTTCTAAGAAGGTGATAAGGACTAATTGACCTCCTTCAAATTACATGAATCTAGTTGCATCTAAGACAATGTTAGAAATTTAGATAAATCGTTGTTGACTATATTGAAAGGGCAAAAGAAGTTATTTTTCGTCTCTGATTAATTTGTTGAGCAGACAATTTTGCAATTTATCAAAGATTAATCTAATATTTAATGCATTTAATGGGTTGTTGTTGTTGTTTGATTATAATGAATACTGGAAAATAAAAACGTGATCTTTTGAAAGGAAAATGTGGAAATTTTAATAGGGTTGAAATACTGGAGTGATATTAGTGTTAATGATATTAGTGATGGACTGATGGTAAAGATAACAGTTGAGAAGAGGCATGGAGATTCAAAACAAAAAAGAGAGAAGATTGATATAATAATTATTTGTGAAGTGGCCTATAATATTGTGAACGTTTGTTGAAAGTGACTCATGGTGAGGGACTCAGTTATGTCTCATTCTAGAAGTCACCAAATTTATATAATTGAATTAATTATAATTTTCATTGTAAATTAAATATTTTGATTCTAAATTAAATTAACTGTTTATCACAATTTTACATGTGATAAAAAAATGTGTACAAATGTCATAGTTATCATTATTGCTATTAAAAATTGGATGTTATCCAACTTATATATGAAATTTAAATATCAAAATACTCCAAAAAAGACAACTCACAAATTTGGCATCAAAGATTTCATAGTGATCTCACTCATTCTCATCTCTTTGTAACTTTGTTGCACCCTCACTCACACACACCTACACCTACTAAACTGCCACCTGTTTCAACCATTAACGTGTCCTAAAAACAACACATGCAACCTTAAAAAGAATGCACATCACCACCGCGTTCTCTCTATATAGAGACACCTTTTCTAAGTACAGAATCATTCTAGTTCAATACAACTTCTCTATCACTCTTTTGATAATGGAAACTCGAAAAGCTCTCTCACCTTCCTTGTTGATTCTCTTCCTTATTACCATTTCCTTGTGTCAATCAAAGGCACTATCAAGAGAGGAACACAGTACTGTGAAGGCTCATAGAGGACCTGTGGTGCAGAAGGATCAAAGGAAGATATTGTTTGACAATGAAGATGGAGAAATCTCTGCCACTAATGTCATAGATGGACAAAACACACCACATTATCATCTTCAGTTCTTTACATTGGAACCTAATTCTGTGTTTCTTCCTGTGCTTCTACATGCAGCTATGGTCTTTTATGTTCATACAGGTAGGTTGTTACTTCATGTGCTTAACTATGAAGCCCGAATACCAGAAACGCTTGACACTCACACATTTTTCAGGGAGTGGAAAGCTGACATGGGCTAATGAAGATGGTACTGGTACAATGGATATACATGAAGGAGATGTATGTAGCCTTGAAGAAGGATCTGTTTTCTATATACATAGCAACTTGGAATCACACAGGAAGAAACTGAGGATATATGCAATGTTTACTAATACTGATGAAAGCACTTTTGTAAGTGTATTCTTTCTTTTTTTTTACATTAAAGGTTCTAAGCCTTGTTTGGTTGTATTAGTTCACAAGTTAACGAAAAATGCAGGATCCATCAATTGGTGCTTACTCAAGGATCAATGAACTAGTCAGAGGCTTTGATAAGAATATCATTCAAGCAGCTTTTAAGGTATAAGCAAAAGCATAAAATTCAAACATAAATCACTTTTCAATTAAGCTACTTCTAGAAAAAATCAAAATCAATCAATTTTTTTTAAGGTGCCGGAAGATTTGGCTGAGGCAATCACAGACAAGAGAGAGGCACCAGCAATAGTGCATGCAGTTCCAGGGAAGAAGCATAACAATGTGTTGGAATTGGAGAATTCATTTCTAAAATACTTAAGAGGCATTCAATCCATATCCAACTCCAAGAAGCTCAAAGTATACAACATCTTTGATAATGATCCTGACTTCAGAGATGATTATGGTTGGACCTCAACAGTGACCAAAAAGCAAGTCAAAGAATTAAAGCATCACAACATTGGATTTTTCATGGTGAATTTGAACCCGGTCAGTGATTATATTACAAGTTACTATAACTTCATTATTACTTAAAATATAAGTTCAATGTTTTTACTTCATGTTTATGAAGTTATATTGATAAATTTGTTTTGTGAAAGGGATCAATGTTGGCGCCACATTGGAATCCATTGGCAGCAGAAATAGCAGTGGTGTTGCAGGGGGAGGGTATGGTAAGAATAGTATGTGGAAGCAACAATGATCAAGAATGTGAAAACAAGAGGTTTAGAGTTAAGCAAGGAGATGTGTTTGTTGTGCCTAGGTTTCATGTAATGGCTCAAATGTCATTTGCTAAAGGGCCACTTGTTTTTATGGGATTCAGCACTGCTGCACAGAAAAATCATCCTCAGTTTTTGGCTGGTAAAGGATCGGTGCTTCAAACTCTAGACAAAGAGATAGTTGCTACATCTTTAGGTGTAAACAGAGCAGCCATTGACAAGCTTTTGGATGATCCGGTTGATTCGATCATTTTCGGGTGTAGTTCTTGCGCAGAGGAAGAGGAGAGATTAATGGAGGTAGAAAAGGAGAAGGAAAGAGAGGAGGAAGAGAAGAGGAGGAAAGAGGAAGAAGAGGAGAGGAGGAGAGAAAAAGAGGAAGAAGAAAAAGAGAGGGAAAGAAGAAGAGAAAAAGAGGAAGAAGAAAAGAGAGAGGAGGAAGAAAAAGCGAGGGAAAGAAGAAAAAAAAGAGAAGAGGTGGAGGAAGAAAGGAAAAGTGAGGAAGAAGAAGCTAGAAGACAACAAGCAGAGAGGGAAAGGAGAAGAGAAGAAGAGGCTGCAAGGAGAGAGGCAGCAAGGAGAGAGGCGGCAAGAAGAGAGGCAGCAAGGAGAGAGGAAAAAGCAAGGAGGGAGCAAGAAGAAGTTAGAAGAGAGAAAGAAGAAGCTAGAAAACAAGAGCAGAAGGAGAGGGAGAGGGAAGAGGAAGCTGCGAGAGAAAGGGAAGAGGCGGAGAGGGAGCAAGAAGCAGCTAGAAAACAAAAGAAAGAGGAGGAGGAGAGGGAAGAGGAAGCTGCGAGAGAAAGGGAAGAGGCAGAGAGGGAGCAAGAAGCGGCTAGAAAACAAAAGGAGGAGGAGGAGGAGAGGGAAGAGGAAGCTGCGAGAGAGAGGGAAGAGGCAGAGAGGGAGCAAGAAGCGGCTAGAAAACAAAAGGAGGAGGAGGAGGAGAGGGAAGAGGAAGCTGTGAGAGGAAGGGAAGAGGCAGAGAGGGAGCAAGAAGCGGCTAGAAAACAAAAGGAGGAGGAGAAGGAGAGGGAAGAGGAAGCAGAAGCAGAAGCTGGAGAAAAAGCAAGAGAACAGAAAGAAAAGAGAGAAGCAGCTAAAAGAGAACAAGAGAAGAGAGAAAAGAAAGAGGAGGAAGAAATGGAGCTGGAAAGGGAAAAGAAAAGGAAGAGAGAAGAGGCAGAGAGAGAGGAAGAAGCAGCTAGAAAAGAACAAGAGAAGAGGGAAAGGAAAAGAGAAGAGAAGGAAGCCACGAGGGAGGAAGAAAGGAGAAAAAAAGAGACAACAGAATGGGAATGGGAAGAAGATGAGGAAGAAGCTGCCAGAAGGCAACAAAAAGAAAGGGAGAAGAAAAGAGAGCAAGACAGTGGGAGTAGCTTTGAAGGAAGAAGAATTCTGAAGATTAGCAAGTTTGTGTGATTTGTGTCTCAACTTTCAAGAGGGTTCACTACTTATATGATGTGTATTAAAATAATAACTCTGTTATGTTTTCAGCTTGTTTGTTGCAAAACTTTGTTTGGAACTTATGTGTATGTATTAATTAGAATAAGAGCTACTTCATGTAGTCATGTGTATTGCAATAAAAACCTTCAGTGTTTAATCTTCTGTTATTCTCAGGAATCTCTGTTTTGTGTGCCAGTTACAAAGTTGAAGGTCTATGTGTTATGAAGCTTGTAGGACAGTATAAATATGCTTTTGTTACAATGTGCTACATAAATAATAGATAAATAATAGAAATAGTGCACTGATTATGGTAATTCACTACTATTAATACTAAAGGGTTAAGTTTCTATATACTTATCTGCCAAAAAGTTTATCTGTGATAATACAGATTCTCTTTAAAAAGTTTATCTGTGATAATACAGATTCAGATTCTCTTGAAAGAATAAACATAAGAGGGTACTAGTTTTAATTTTTTATTCACTCTGACAGAAGGTTATGTAAAGTATAGGAAACTTATTCACTCTGACAGAAGGTTATGTAAAGTATAGGAAACTTCTATTTAACTTTTGCTTCGGCATGATCAAATTTAGCTGCAGCTTACATGAGAGAAGATAACAGACATTACATTTGACAATAAAACTGAATATGCCTTTTCTTTCTTTAGAGGGTTGCTTTATAGTGCAAACAAGGAAGCCATAAATAACTTTTTGTATATGAAAAAATAACGTATTATGAATGTTGGCAACTAATCTTGGAAATAACCAAGTGATAAAAACTTATTGCTACAGAGGTATAGCCCCGTAGCAGCTATATAAACAAAATGAGGCAAAAATAAAATCGGCAAGAATATCACTCACTGACTGAGCTGGATATGTAAGAAACAACAACTGTTATGTCATCAAGCTTGCCACCATAAAATCGGTATCCAGCCTCGAGAGCAGCAGTTGAAAACGGTGAGTGCCTCTTTTTGTCGAGTGCTCGCTCTTGAGCCAATGCTGCTATCTTTTGAGCAGTTGCTTGTGGTTCTAATCCAGCTCTAGTTGAACTTACAACCACACCAACAATATCATTGTTGTATAAGTTGTCAAATAAGCCATCTGTTCCAGCAACAATGATATCTCCTGGGGCAACAGGTATTGTAAAAACCTGCACACAAATTGATAAACTTGTTTTAAAGAAAAGAACACAATGATCTTGATCTCCATGTTGTGATTTTAATGAGTAAATTTTACCTCGCCGGAGCTGGGTAGATCAGCTGAATTACCCCTCTCCAATTGATATGTGAAGTTGAAGTCGTGTTGTTGAACAGGAGACTTGAAAATTATGCTTCCACCTCGAATCACAATGAATCCACTGTCGCCCAAATTAATAGCATTTAGTGCCTAAGCAAAGACACCAGTCTGTAGTGTTAATATTTCTTACATGAACAGGTAAGACACAAATCATCAGACATTATACTTAGGATTTAATGCATGTCCAATGACCGACGAGTATTAAACTAATATAAGAGAACATGTGTGGTTATATTCGATCACTTTTATTGATGTTTGTGTGTCAATAAGTGTTGTGTCCCGTGTTTGTGCTTCTTACAGGAGAAAATCACCAAAACATGAAGATTGAAGAAAAATTCATATCATAAATCATTGATTCACTATCATGATTTTTATTAAACCAGATAATTAAAATTGTAGAAAAAATGTATGTTGATGAAGAGAAGAAGAAAATAATTCATCCCGTGTTCAGTATGCAATAAAAATGCGTTTAAGACTAAGTTCACCTTCACCAGCAAACCGACAAATTTAAAAAACTGCTTTGATTTGACTGTCATAAGTGTAGCAAAAAGAACTGCAATACCTCATCTGTAAGAGCAATGATACAAGCAGTTGATGAACCCTTGGCCTTTATCTTAGAGTGAGCCTTCTCTAAAACCCTCAAGGGATTAAAAGAACCTTTGGGCTCCTCTTGAACTGCTCTTACTGAATAGGATATAAGTTCCTGGGCAAACAATCCTGCATTAACACCAACATCTGCCCAGCCACCTACACCATCTGCAACGCCAATAGCTTGTTCATCCGAGCAAATAAAATGAGCATCTTCTCCCCCTGTAGCAGCTTTAGCTGGATGTGGTAGGTAACATGATCCAGATAACATCTTCAATGGTTTCCGATGAAGAGTAGTTCTGAAAATACAAGTACTCAATAATGAGGAGAAGTAAATGGTCTGTAAGAAACAGTAGCATAAACCAGTATTTATAAGTGTATTCTTCTGCAACCAAATTATTTAATTAATCTATGACAAAGAAAACTAGGGATCTCACATAAAAGCCTTGACAGCATGGAAAATAGAAACCATGTTTATAAATTGTGGCTCGCAACCGTAACATGAAGTTTTTGGAGGACCTACAGCATCATCGAGACCACAATTGAGGTTGCGGTAGTCCTCAATTTTCTGAGGCATCAAACAATGTGTTATGGTGTCTTGGATCGTGTTGACACAGTCCTAGACACGGTAGAAGCTTTGCTTTGACCTATGGTGAAGGCAAATGCAAACTCGTCCTTAAAAGAGTCTCTTCTTGAATTCACAAGTACTTCTGATGATAAGTATTGATGATTTTTATTATCAATCTGAATGCCTTTAAATAAGCTTACAAAAGAATAAGAGTCCTAATTCAATTAGGTTAGTAACTACTTTTCCCTAAAATTACTATCACTTAAATTTAAATGATAATAGTCCTAATTAATAGAAAAATTAGGTTAGTAACTACTTTTCCCTAAAATCTTATCATAAAAATACTGAGATTCAAATTTAAAAATTCTAATGTGCTAATAAAATAATAAATCTAATTAAAATAACTAATCCTAATAAGAAGAATTAGAGGTCCATATCATAATGCAACGAAACATAACTGCATACAGAAATTTAAAACCTTATAGAAATAGTAAGACTCACTTTTGAATACTAATGCAGAATGATCAACCTCCATTTCAAACACAGTATAAATTGCAAAACTTTCAATGGTAATGGAACTGGTATCTAAATCATCTTATCTAACAACAGTTCATGCAAAAGCAGAAATTGAAATAGAAAGAACACCAATAAAAATCACATACAAGTTAGGCAAAGTAGAGGGATTTTCCAACTGTTCATCACGAGGACTGTTATCAAAAGAGAGATCATGCGCAGCCCCAGCTAAGCAGCAAGCAGAAGAAGAGCTAGATAAATTCTTCAACCCTGGTCCATGAAGCAAACCCGAATTCTGGACCCTCCAATTAGCATCAAAACCTGAACGCCCGAAATTTAAAGGACCATACAAAAGTTGTTGTGTTCTTCTCAAACTCACACTAGCTCTCACAAACTGTTTACGAGTTCTTTCTTTAAAGTACACACCAGCATGTTTTGTTGTTAAGTCTTGAACACTACCGTAGTTTGAAATCAAATCATCAACATAAACATCTCCAAACATAGCATTGGAAGATGAAGAAGCCATTAATTTTCCACCAACTTTCTTCCTATTCAAGCAACTAGTCGAATTTGATAAAAACGAAGCGGCACACAACGACGAAAGAGGCAAAACAGGATTATTATTGAATCCTGTAATTGGTAACACTCTTTGTTTCCTTGTTATTGTTTCATGAATACCACAGTAAATTGTAGCTTTCAGCTTTGAGATATTACCACATAGCATCTTAATTACTCAACCAATAATCCTAATTCAAAAGTGAAAAAGCACATTCCTTTTTCACACCAATACTTGCTTCAAGAGAATTAAACTACACCCAGATTCTGAAAATTTGAAAATTCAACCATTACAATTCAAAGTTAGCAACTTTATATGAAAATAAAACACATAGTGTGGGAAAAATTAGGTTGTTAATAACAGAAAAGCAAAATAAAGTAGAAGATAAGGCAAGAGGAAAGAAAATGAAGAAGATTGAATGAGAATTGATACCAATTGTGAAGGAGGTGAATTGAGAGGTTTAGAGAGAGTTTGCGACTGCATCCACACAAACCCTAGAAAATGGGGATTTGGGGATAGAGTTTTTTTTAGAGTTTTTCAATTTAAAACTATATTATATATAAAACTCCTATTTATTCGCGTTTGGTATTTTAAAATTTAAATTTATTATGATTTTGATTTGATTTGTCCTTTTTTTTATGGCTATTCGGATTTATGTATTTAATTGAATCTATGTATTTGTTGTTGTTGTGCAAGAAGAATTGGTCTGAGAATTAATCGATTATAGAAAGAAAAAAATGTATTCTGTAAAACAAAAGAAAAACGAATGGGGACGATGAAGTTGGATCTGTGGCGGGGACCACATTTAGTCGGGACAGACTCCCAAAAGGGAATGAGGCAAGGGCGGGGGCCCCTTAACATGGAGGGCGAGTGCCTCCCACCTTGTGGCCATGAGGGCGGACTCCTTGTGCCCCTAGGGAGGGCTATGGCGGTATTCCCATGTGGTATGCGCGGGGGGCCACCTGTTTCACTTATTTGAATTGTTTAATTAATTTTGGTAATACATGGATTAATTAACGAGTTTTTGGAAAATTAACTTCTGGTAAATTAATGATTTACTGTTAGATATAGTAATTGTTATTGAAGAGATTAATCAAGGAAGATTGATCAAGAATTATCATGTTATGTTATAAATCAATTAAGACAATAATTAGCAACAGAAGTATCAGAATTGGTAACCGAAGTTAGCATGTTAGCAGCAGTAAGTGATAAAGGATTATAGTATGCAAATTAATATTCTGACAATTAGTAGTAACATATATATATATATATATATATATATATATATATATATGTATGTTTAGATGTATCAGGTGAAATGATAGGAATTATTTTATGGAGTAACAGGATAGTAATGTTAAGCAGAGTTATAGTATTTAGCAGATGTTTATTTTGTGCAGCAGGTTTAGCATAGCAGTGAGGAAGTTGAATAAGTAGGAATTAATTAACAGAAAGTTTTGATTAATTTACAAGAAGTTTAGACGATATCAGCGGTAGCAAGTTAATGTTGATAAGTGTCCTGATATCTAAATTAAGCGGTAAAATTAATTGCTCAAAATTAACCGAAATTTTCCGTGGTAGTTCGTGTTTGTTAGTAGGAAATTATGGTTGCATTTTTTTGTGAAATTATGGGGAATATGCTGACTTGCAGGTACAACTGGGTAAGTTGAATTGTTCGGTTTACGGACACTGTTAATTATAGGTCTTATGACTGATGTTTTATATTGATATTGATTTTGTTGTGATGTTAGTGATGTGAAGATGAATATGTTGTTGTGAATTGTTGTTGATATGTTGATTACGTTGATATGTTGATTACGTTGTAGGCCTATGGCCAGTGTTGAGTTGGGATTACGTTGTTGTTGTTATGTTGCCGTTGAGCTTTCGTTGTTGATTGAATTGGTGTTGTGGTTGTGGTCGCATGCACACATTTGCATATTACGTTAGCCAGTAGGGGAAAAATACGTTGGCCGTTAGGGGCAAGATGATTATGTTGAAGGCTTATACCTTGATGCCTCGGTAAATTGGCGGTTGATTATATTGGGAGTCTTACTCCAAATGGTACCACATGCATGTGCATTGTTAAGAGTCGCATTTTAAGTGGATGATTCGTTGTTGATGATTTTGTTGTGACAAGTGTTGTATTACGTTGATGATGGTTTTGTTGTTAATATGTTGTTGATAACCTTGTGTGAATTTATGCTAACGGTTTGTTGTGACGTGTACTGTTGGGAAGAAGTGAAAATAGTTATTATAACTATCGTTATGATTGTCGTTGTTGCTAATTGTTATTATATTCGTTGTTATAACTGTTGTTTGAGATATGTGAAGTGGTGATATTTGTATGATATGATCTAATATACTGTTTATCATACACTTGTTTATAGTTGTTGATATCTCACCCCTTTCATTTGTTTTCACCGTTGCCTTTATACTGGTAACCTGCAGGTATTCAAGGATGGAAGGATTAGTTGCTGTTAGTTTAAGTCGGTTTAGTTGCTCTGATACGTAGTACTCGAGGGATGTTTGTTTATGTCGTTTATGTTGTTGACTCTTGTTGTTATTAGTATAATTGTTGAATCTTAAGTGAATAAAAATGACCAGTTTTTTTTTAAGTTGTATAACTATGAATTCTGCTGCGTAGTAATAAAAAGAATATTTTATTTTAAAAGTTGTTGTAAGTGCTATGTGATCTCCTGATAATAAAAGTGTTATGTATCTAATTTGTTTGTAGTGTATATGTTGAAATGTGACATTCCATGCTTTGTTGAGATTTTAAAATACTCTGATTTTTCGATATATTTCTGGGTAGAATTTGCGGTGTTACAGCAAGTACATAAATCCACATACTTTGGATAATTTTTGGATCATTAAGACAATTCTTAGGATTTTTGAGTTAACCTCGGATATTAAGGTGGATTTCTCTAATAGTTGTATCTTTGGTGTTAATGTTTCTGGGTTTTTTTGGAATTTACTAAGAGCTTCTTCATTGTAAAGTGAAACTGATTCCTTCAAAGTATTTAGGATTTTCAATGGGAGTTAATTCGAGGACGGAGGGTACTTGGGAGCCCAAAGTTTAGTTGGTAACAAAGAGGTTATCCCAAAAGAATAGGTTTGAAAATATTAGGAGTATAATGATCCTTTTTAATTCGACTTTGAACTTTGTTCTTATTTTCCTCCTTTCTTTTAAGAAGAAACGTAAGTGTTAGTTTGGAAGAAGCTTGTGGGGATGCAAAGGCACTTCCTCTTGAAGGTTCTAATGGTGGGTTCAAGCTTACGCGGGTCAAGTGGGAGGATGCGTGCAAAGCTAAAAATTTGGGTGGTTTGGGAGTTAAGAATTTTAGACTTATTAATTTGCATTACCTAGTAGTTGGCGTTAAAAGATTTTGGAGGTTCATTGACGAGGACACGGAGAACCAATACTTAAATGAAGTAATCCAAAGTTTGGGAGGTCCTATGACAAGGACAAGCACTAGGAAAGTCAATGGTGCTCTAATTTAATTTATGAACAAACCAGTGGGAGCAACAGACCAATTGAAAAGAAATGTCCTAAGATTTATCATTTTGGTCCAAGCTAATGAAGCGGGCATGTCAAGTGGGTTTGTTGACCCATTTTGATGTTTTTAATCAATTTTGTTGTAGTAAAATATGTTAAGGCCCGTCTTGTCAAATTTTTGCCCAAAACACTTTTTTTAAATTAATTTTTGTGTTTTTAAACATTCTAAAGCTCTTAAAGCTTGATAATTTTATGGATTTTCATGTTCCTAAGTAAATAATGGGATAAAGAAGTCAATTGGTCAAGCTTTGAAGGAGGGAGAAAGAGAAAAGTGGAATGCATTAATCAAAGTGGCTATAAATAACTACTCCCTTCGTCCCATATTATTTGTCACAATTGGTCATTTCACACAGATTAAGAAACAACAATAAATGAAAGAGAGAGAATGATAAATTTACTAAATTATCCTGTTCAACCATTGGTTTATTCAAATTAGAATTAATATCAAGTGGAAAAACAATAAATTAAGAATATTTATTAAAGGGTACAATTGGAAGAATAAATATAAAATTGCATTGATAATGTAAAGTGACAAGTATTTTGGGACAATTTTTTCCCTCAAATGTGACACTTATTTTGGGACGAAAAGAGTATTATTCATCAAGGCAATAAATATTCACTTTCTAAAATTTTCATTGTTACAATTTTATCCCAATTCATATTAGACCACTGAATTCATGTACTTATTATATCTTGTAATATTGTTTATAATCACAATTTTCATAAAAATAACAATGACTAAAATAGACAAATCATAAATCGGTTAGTCATCAAGTGATATCAAGAACATGATTCACATTGAAAATCTCAATTTTTGTTATTATTAGCTTGTGTGTGTATGTGTATATATATATACACACACACACACACACACACACACACACTGACAGAGCTAGGAATTTTAGGTAGTCCAGGTGAAGCAACTCGATTTTCAAAAATCATTTAACTTTTAAAAATTAGTGAAATCGCCACCTAATTTTATTTGTTCTAAAAAGAACGGGAAAATATAGATAAAACCCCAAAAATTCAGATAAGGCGCTCTACGACCAAAAAATATGGAATCGGGAGTCAGTTATGTAAGAGGAAGGTATTAACACCTCTTACATCCATCGCACTCGATGGGACCCGTTTAATTCTAAGTGTGTGTGCATATTCGCTAATCTCTAAGTTATAATCGAAAAAAGAAACATAATTTGTTTATTATTATTTTGAGTTTGGCACGGTTTCAGAACCGTGTGCCTACGTATTCCCTTGTGCAATGGGAAAGTCAAAACTCCGTAGTTCCTCTTAAAATGGTTTTAAGTTGGTTGTGTTGATTTTATAAGAAAAATCGTGCATTAGACATTTCAAATGCTTGAACTTGGACTTGTTTAGTTTGTTTGAAAAGCTTAAGTCCTTGTTCGTGTTTGAAGTGGCTATTGCGCACTCTTTGTCAGAAAAGAGTTTGATGGTCGCATATGAGCGATAAAAGAGTTTGAGTGAGTTGAGTTATTTTTATGTGGGAGACAAGTATTGGACCATAAGCGTTCAACGGCTAACGCCCCAATTACTCGGATGAGTGGACAGAAACATCCTAATCATCTTTTTCTACCCAAAAGTTTTGTTAAGAAAAGGTGAGGTGAAACATGGTTCGCGTTAATTAAATTCCATTAAGACACCAAACATACGGCCGAGGGTTGATACTGGACTGACTACCATATGTTTGGGAGGAAGGACAAATAGAATACTTATTTATGAAAGTATTTTTGAAAAGAAACTCGACGTTGGATCGAGGTTTGGAACTTCAATTATGAAAGCATTTTGAGATACGTGCTGAGATGAAATGTGGAATCGGGTTATGATTAATCAAGTATGTGGACTTAATTAATCTCGTGAGGATAGGTGCTCCTATCCCCAACCATGAGACCCTGGTGCATGGAAAATTGGTATATAGACCAATGTTATTTTCGGGTTATGATTGATTAAAGCAACAAGGGCTTTAATCAACCTCGTGAGGATGGTCATGCCCATCCCCAACCATGAGACCCTTCAAGAAATCGGCTTATGAGCCAATCGAAGCGGAATCAGATTAATTTTAATTTTAATTGTGTGTAAAGTGTACAATGGTGAATAAATACTTAATGAGCAAACAAACAGAAAAATATCACACAGTACAATCGGAAATTTAAATAATTATTAGAAATGATTTTTTCTGTTTGATGAAAGATCGACTAATAGTTTAATCGATACATCATCAAATAAAAACTATCAGAGCCAATTACTACTTAGTACATCGCAACAAATAAATTATTCGCATAAAAAAATAAATTAATTGAACGATGAAAGTTTAGAGTTAGCCTGTATTGCAGTGATTCTGGGAGGTGCGAAAAGAAATCCATCTGATCCTTGTACGACTGGTCCGCAAGATTTCAACACGTGCTGGCGAACTGGATGCGTCGGATCTTGGTCTCCAAAATAACCCCAACGGGCAAGGTGGTATATTATTGTATTTACCAAATACTTATATATTTAATATTTTTCTAACAAATAAACTTAACCAAAAAAAAGAAAAGAAATAATAATAATAATAATAATAATAATAATAATAATAATAATAAAATAAATCAAAAGAACAAGGTGGTGACACTTGTCACCACCAGACTAAAAACACTAAAAGAAACAAAAAATATAAATTAAATTGTTTAAAATTAAAATTAAAAAAAAAAGAAATACCCAAATGGGAAAATTGATCTCTCTCTCTCTCTTCCTCACGCGTTCGTTCTCTCATCCTTCTCATCGTTCCCAAATGGAACCCTATCCCTCTCTCACGACCTTCATGCTCTCTGGTTCTCTCACTCCCACGATTCTAACGCATAAACTCTCATCTCTCACTCATGGTCTCTCTGTTCTCTTACTGGAGACCGAAATGGCCGCGCCGAAAATCTCCCCATGGCGGTTCTGGCGGCGGTGTGACCCCTAACCTCCGTGTTTCTGTGTTTTTGCATGTTTCTGACTCTTCCTACTTTGATGTTTATGTTGATTTTGCAGATAAATGAAAAATTTTGGGCGAAATCCAAAGGGGTCTTTTGAAAACCCTAGACCTCTGAGGCGATTCTGGCGATGGTGAGGGTACCTGAGCCTTGGAGACGCGTCGATGGTGAAGGATTGCTTCTGAATTCGTCCCGGGTGAGACTGTTCCAAACTCCTCTTTTCTTTCTCTGTTCGAAATTTGGTTTCTGAAAACTTAACTCTGAAGGTGTTCTGGGGGAAAATGATGATAGGATATTTGCTTGTGTTTTCTGTGTTTACGATTTTCTAGGTTTGTTTCTTTTGGAACCTCAAACTGTGAACAGATATTACACTTGTGCTTTGCTTTTTTCTGGTTTTTTTTTAATAGAACAGATACTAGGTTTGACCTTTGCTATGGTTTAGAACAGATACCATTTGGTTTAGTTGTCTGGTTGGTGTATTTGCTGGTTGTTACAATTGGAACTGAGGTTGGATTTTCTATGATTTCTGCTTTTTTGGTTGGTCTTGAAACAGATGGTGTTTATATTTTTGCTGGGGTTTGAAACTGTGAAGAACAGATTCTTGTGGTCTTAGTTATGGTATTTTTTGAGCAGATACTACACTTCTTGTTTTTTCTTCTGCCTGGTATTGTGTTTTAAAGAACAGATATATGCTTTTTTCTTTCTGATTGGAACAGATCCCCAGCTTGTCTCTTTTTCTGGTATTATATCTTGGAACAGATACTTGCTTGTCCATATCCCTTCTGCCCTGGGATTTTCATCATTAGTGCTAGGTTTTACCCTTTTCACCTTAGGTGAAACAAAATCTTTGGAACCAAACCTTCTCCTTCTATGATACTGCTGCTATACATTTTGCTTGCATTGTTTGGCTTACTTTTGACTCTTATACCTCGCTACTACTTGCTTTTGTGTTATCCTCGCTGCTCCTTTGTGCCTATGATAACCATGTCTTTTGTCTCAATTGCTGCCCTGTTGCTTTTGTTTCTAGTGTTGCCTGTTGCATCTTTGTTGCTTCTTTGCTTCTAATGCTGCCTGTTGCTTCTGAATTGTTGAATTGTTGGAATTATTTGGACTGTTGGATTAATTTGTTGGTTTCTTGAATTGTTGGATTAATTTCTTGGTTTCTTGAACTGTATGATTAGGAATTCTAACTATGATGAATAACTGAGTTTCGGCTTTATTTGTGAACCGAATTAATTTGTGATTTGCAAACAAGCTCTTTTTCACCGATGATTAATCTTGAACAAGATTATGAGGATTAACATTCTAAAAACCTGATTCCCGCCAGAAACTCCTAATGATGAGTTTGAAAACGAAATGTTTTTTCTTGATTTATGTTGATGCTCAATTATAGTTACTAATCATGCTTCTTTTGTTGTTTTTCATGTAACGATGCGATGAAGACGGAGACAATAAGAGGGCAGCCCGGATGTGAAGAATGGCTCGGAGGAAGACAACGATTTGCTCGAACCAAAAAACAAACTTTAGGAACTTATAGCATTAGAGTAGAATTAGGACATCTTGTAACTTTGTAGCTTTGTAATCACATTTGTACTTGAATTTCAATGGAATAATTTGTTTTTTTCCTTTTCAAAATTAAACTTTTAATTCTAAAACTTTGTGGATCTTGAGATGAATGAATACAAACTTGAATATCATTTGCATAGCCTTTCGATCGAATGAACATTTCACACAAAAAAGAAACGGAATCAATCCTAACTTGAGTACCTTTGCTTGAAATGAATGAAACGAGTAACATATCCAATATGAATTGAATAACTACTTGTAACTATTTTTTGCTAGTGAATTCAAACACCAAGAACGGCATCTTTTCCTCCATTGAACTTAAATTCCCCAAGTAATAAAGAATTCCTTCTTAAATTCTAAAATAAATAATTATTTTTTGAATTCAAATTCCAAAAAAAACCAATAATTCCTTTCGAACAAATAATTCCAAACAGTTCCCTTTGAACCAATAATTCGAAACTGTTCCTCTGAAAGAAAATAACTCGAAACCTCTTGAATGATAGTTTGAATCAAAATTGAATCAGTAACAAAACCAAACCTTCCGTCGAAATCTAACACAATTCTTTTCCACGAAAATTCTGAAGCCATAAAGAATGAACGTCTATGCTTGAAACAATGGGGTAAAACAGAGGGGAAATTTTGGGGTGCCACAGTTGCCCCTATTCAATCATCTTAAACCTGGTAAGTGAGAAATATTGATGGCTTTCGAACGTTTAAGGTGGAAGAGGATTGAATACCAGAGAACCCCAAAAATTTGCCCTACGCGGGAAACCAACGCCACAAGAGCGGATAAGATATCTCGACTACAGAGCCAAAGAAGGGACGCCTGATGAGAAAAACTTTTTAAGCAACATCAGAACAGTAGTACCAAGTGAGAAATATCAGAAGATCTCAACACCACTGGGGATAACCAATTTACCGCAATGATTTTAACAATAAGTTTTAATAAAAATGCTATGAGAAGAAAACCGAACTTCTAAAGCGAAAAGAAATAAAGATTGCCGTGAGAAGAAAACCGAACTTCTCAAGCGACAAGAAATAAAGATAAATTAAGGATTCGATGAAATCGAGAATTTGTCAGAAAATCCCGAAAAGTTAAGGAATACCCGCAGACCTTAACGAAAAAAGAAATTGAGAAACTGTCTGAAGATCCCAAAGAGTTAAAGAATACCCGTAAACTTTAACGAAGATATGATCGAAGATTTGTTAGAAAATCTCAAAGAGTTAAGGAATACCCGCAGACCTTAACGAAAATGAAATTGAGAAACTGTTTGAAGATCCCAAAGAGTTAAGAATACCCGCAAACTTTAACGAAGATATGATCGAGGATTTGTTAGAAAATCCCGAAGAGTTAAGGAATACCCGCAGACCTTAACGAAAAATGAAATTGAGAAACTGTCTGAAGATCCCAAAGAGTTAAAGAATACCCGCAAGCTTTAACGAATATATATGGCTAGAACAATATCAAAATTGTTGGTACACAAAGGTACGAGGAGCCATGGCATGCTGAATGTCTTGACCATGTAACTTCCGAGTTACCAGCCGAACAAATTCAGTAGCGCACCCGAGAATACACTTCTTTGGGGATAAACAAATAAATATCTAACACACTGGTGTGATATAGATGTTTATGAAGTCGGTAAATCTTGTTTCCGACGTTTCTGCTGATGAGAGATCTTACTGAACACGTACAAACATGTTGAACAACTTCCAAGTTGACAAGATCTTCAATTTGTATGCAGATAGCTTTACCGGTGATAGAAGAATTAAGTTCAGCTCTTGTGACTGAAAAACTTCTAGGGTAATGAGCTTCGATTTGCAGGCATTGTATAGACAATGCGTTGTAGCAAGTGGATATGTGGAACAATGTCTAAGTTGGAGAAATATACCGAGATTGAATAAACATCCAACCTGGTGGACATTTATTTGTTGAGTAGTTGAGGACTTACTGGGGAAATAAACACGCCAGAAGTTCACTGTAGTTTTCTGAGAACAACTCAGAGAACAAAAAAAACACAGAATTCATTGCCAATAGAATTTGCTGGAAAGATTCTTGTCTGAAAGAAATCTTGAAAATACCAAGAATAACGTTGTAGTAACCCTTTCTAAAGGAGGCTCACTTGGGAGTAAACTAAGCTTCGCCGGGGAAACTTCGTAAGAAAACCGTGCAGAAAATTCACTGGGGATTCCCGGTTGATAATTTTGCTGACATTAGAGTCCATTGAAAGAAAATTGTTTCGTTGGGGAAGAGATCTCGATTGGAGAAACCATTAGTTGTTGAGATCCATGCAAGTATACCACTTGTGCTGGAGAGGGGAGGATAATTATGTCGTCTGAGAGCTTATCCTTCAATTTGATCCTTACGAGGATACCTACAATTTTTTTGGAAAAACCCTGCAAGGGAAATAGCCAAAGTTACTGCATGAGTATGATATGCATAATGATTTTTGATATGCATGGAGATTTTTGTGTTTAATGCAAAGAGTATTGATTTCCTGATACTGTTTAGAAAAGGAAGA
The DNA here is from genome assembly GCA_021764765.1 of Vicia sativa. Classification (NCBI taxonomy): domain Eukaryota; kingdom Viridiplantae; phylum Streptophyta; class Magnoliopsida; order Fabales; family Fabaceae; genus Vicia; species Vicia sativa. The sequence goes on from CM038797.1 coordinate 122,185,643, forward strand.
CATCATTGGGGAATCCAATTGAACGATCCTGTTGTCATAAGAGTTCACTGGGGACGATCAATCACTTCTCTAGGGGAAAAGACTTCACTTGAGAATTGACACCACTGCCACTTATCTTTCAACCAAGCATTCTCCTCTCACTGGGGAGAAAAGCTAGATTACCATCTGTTGCACCCCAAAATCTGCCCTCCTATATCAATTATTACCTGGCTTAGGCTTTGCATTCATTTGCATATGTTTCCATTGGGCCACTCGCTTTAGACATTTATTCGCTCATCACATCTGCATCATTACTTGCATCTGAGGCAATTGGATTTCAAACTCTCATCATTCAATGTTCGGAAAAACTTTTTTTTGCACATACGTGCATTGATGTCTTTGGTTATGGAGTTTTTAGGTTTGGACTGGCTTGAGGTAATTATGTTACAAGATTTAGAAGATGTTTGCTTGTTTTCAGCCAACCCGGGAATTGGGAATGATAAGGGCGGTTTGGATGTTTTGAGGTTTTCTTTAGATCACAAGTTCGGAGCTATCCTATTGTGTATTCATTGCTTTGTTAAGTTGGAAGGAAGATTTAAAAGTTGAACATGTTCAGAAGGTCGTTTTTTTCCAGATGTTTAATTTTCATTCGTGGTGATTCTCAAGGCCTCTTATCTTTTAGAACGCGAATCAAGAGCATACATGAAGTTATGTATGGCAACCATGTCATTGACCGTTTGTTTCAAGATTGTGCACGAGTTTTTGGGTTTGGTTTGAATTTGGAATTAAATAATCATGTTAGCCGGTACTTCACCATGTGGTGTAAATCATTCATATTAGTCACGGTAAGTTTTGTTTCCAACTAATAGTTACGAGTTTATGACAAGAAATTGCATTGGTGATGTGTTAAGATTCAAAATCAAGAACTCATTTTGGTTATTCTATTCTAAACTCATTCATGAACATAGAGCAAGTTTTTGAGCCAATGATTTTCAAGGAAAACTTTGCAAGTTTCAAACTTTTTTTGTCACATAACTTCTAATCCTTTTACCTTCTTTTCAACTCTACAAAGTTTCACAATACCGCATTCAAATTCACAAAGCTTTGTGTTGTGTACAAAATCCATATTGTTATTCAATAATGACAAGTGATTTGTTTCTTTACAAAATCTTTGGAATCTACAAATTATAACTCAAATGTTTGTAATTTTACAAAGTTCCAAACTTCTATCCTAATCCTATTTACAAAATTCAAACATACAAGCAAATGTTACTAATGTCATGCCTAAATCCTATTTTCTATTGGGAGTTTTGTTGTTCTTTGGCTTCCATGCTTTCTTGCTCTATCTTCAAACCTTGCTTTCTTGACCGAAACTTTCCTTCACCACTCTTCCAAGCTCATGCCATAGCTCACATTCATGAAACAAACAAAGAAATAGTTAGCAAATAAACGGACAACAAACAAAGTTTCAAAACAGATTCTTATCTCATCATTAGGGAGTATTGTTTGGGATCAGTTTATGTCAAAGGTTTGTTTATCATTCATGTTCAAGACCCTACCCTTTTGCAAATTACAACACATAGTTGGTTCACAAAAGGGGGGTGTGGTTCAGACACCATCATCACCACTACTGCAGCAAGTACATTGTTCAGGATTCAGAATTTCAGTGTCAGTCCAATACACCAACAGCCAGCATAACAGAAAACAATAACAGCCCAATACATCATAGTCCAGTACAGAAAACACAGGCTGGCATATTCATTTACTGACCAAAAAAGATCAAAAAAACAGAACACCAAAGCCCATTTTCGGTTTTGTTTTCCCAAAGCCCTGTTCCCAAAGACTGACATCAGAGAAAACCCTAATTGAAAGACAATATAAAAGAACTAAAGGCACATTAATCAAGAGGCAGCGAACTGTTCATTCAAAAAACCCAGAAACGCAAGAAAAGCAAGAACATCATACAAAGAACACAAACCCAGAACAGTCAAACCAATACCCAGAAAATCATCATTTCCCAAATCATACCCCCTTCAGAAAACCGAAAATAGCCACGAGAAAGAAAAGATTTGAAAGGTATTACCGATTCAGCAGAGAAGGGAGGAGGTTGCGGACCCTTTGTGTCGCCATCCTTCTCCTTTCCTCACTGTTTTTATATTTTCTGCATCATTACCATCGATGTCATCCCTTAGGGTTAGGGTTTCTCAGTTCCCCTTTTCCATTCCCAAACCTGTAAACACAACAATCAAATGTTTGTTTCAGAAATCAAAATAACAAATAGCGTAATCGAGAGAGAGAGAGATTAGAGAGCAGCGGTGAGGTCCGATGGGACACCGTGGCGAATCGAAGAGAACGGTGAGGAACGGTGAAGAACGGTTGCGAGAGAATAATGATTGAGAGCGACGATGAGAGGACCGCCGTGAGAATCGCGGCGAGTTTTGAGAGCGAAATCGCAGAAGACCGAGAGAGAGAGAGAGATGAGTGCGGCGGCGTTTAGGGTTTGCATGTGATGAGAGTGAGATCGTGAGAGAGGGTTGTTAGGATGAACCGAGAGAAGGTGAGAGTTTTCTGATCGTGAGAGTTTTTCTGTTTGTTTCAAATATTGAGTATTAGTTTAATATAATCAAGTTTTAGTAAATAAATTTTTAGTTTTATAAGATTTAGTTTTAATTTTTTTTATATATAATATTTATTTTATAAAATCTAGCTTAGTTAGTAAATCGTTTTTTTTGTTTATAAACTAATTTTGTTTTTTTTTTAAAAACATGATTTAGTTTTGGGTTTTAAAAAATAGATTCTGTTTTTATTTTATAAATTATAACTTAAGATTAGTTATTAATAGGTTTAGTTTTATTTATGTATTTAAGTTATAATAAAGATTTTAATAAAACTAATTTAGTTTTTAGTTTAAAAAAAATAATAATAATATAATAATAATTAACTGATTTCTGTTTTCACTTTATATCAGTATTAATTTTTTTTATTTAATTAAAGTTAGTATTATTTATTGTTATGATTTATAGTTATACAAGATGGGTTTAGGAGGATATTAGTTGTAAGAATGATTGGTCTTGGTGGTTAGTCCAGGTGGTGACACTTGTCACCACCTGTTTGGTTTATTTCGAAATCTGGTGTATACATGTTTATGGTATCTATTTTACACTCTCCTTCAATGAAGCCATCGGATCCTCCGCCAAAATGATCCATCCATACAAGATCCAAATTTTGGGCTTGGGCTCATTTGCACCCCATTTAAAGCTCCAAAGGCCCATTTCTAACCCTCTTTATTTTTATTATTATGCAAGTTTTTTATGGATGTATTAAATAATAATTAGTATAAGATATTTTTATCTAAATTATCAATTAAATTATTAGTTGATTTTTATCAAGTAGAAAAATCTATCCTAATAATTATTTAAATTTCGGTTATTGTGTGCTTTATTATGTTAATATTTTTATCCCATTCACTCTCATTACATCAACGGATCTCTCATGCCTTGATTAATCATAACCATTAAAAACAATTGGTCCACATACCAATCACTATGCACCGTGGTCTCATGGTTGGGATAGAGCACCTATCCTCACGAGGTTAATCAAGTCCATATACTTGGTTAATCATAACCCGAAACTTCACTTCTCTACGTCCAAATGCCGAAATTTTCAAAACACTTTCAAGTCAAAACAATTAATTGAACTTGTTCTTTTGAAAATCAATTTTTCTACCACAAAAAAAAACATAGTGCTATGGTATTTAATTAAATTGTTGGATGATAGCCCGACGATTTAATTAAAATGTAAAGTATTTGGGCCATTAGAGGATAGCCCAATGACTTAAATACTTTATTCCATACACTTAATAAAAGTGAACTTTGTTTCACCTCACCCTTTTCATAATAAAGATTTTGGATGAGAGATGATCGGTTGACCTCAATCACCAATCTCGAGTATTCGAATCGTTAGATGATAGCCTAACGTTTTGGTACTTGTCATCTACAATTAAAATCAATTCAACCCATTCAAATTCCTTTTCCACTCATACGCGGTCATCAAAAAACATTTTCTTCTAAAATCAACACAACCAATCCAAGACATTTTCAACAAGAACTACGGAGTTTTGACTTTCCCATTGCACGAGGGAATACGTAGGCACGCGGTTTCGAAACCGTGTCAAACTCAAAATAATAATAAACAAACGCCTTTTCTTATTCATGACTTAGAAATTAGCGATTACACACACACAAACACATTTCGAACTAAATGGGTCCCATCGAGTACGATGGACGTAAGAGGTGCTAATACCTTCCTCTTGCATAACCGACTCCTGAATCCATTCTTTTTGGTCTTGTAGACCGCCTTATCCAATTTTTGTGGGTTTTATCTATATTTCCCCGTTCTCTCTAGAACAAATAAAATTAGGTGGCGATTTCATTGTTTTGAAAATTCATTTAAATGATTTTTGAAAAACGAGTTGCTTCAGTTGGCGACTTCACTGGGGAAGTTTTTTAAGATTTTTTTTGACTAAGCGAGTCAACCCTAGTTTAGTTCTTTGCATGTTTGTGTGTTTGTTTACCGCTTTCTTCTTTATGCTTATTTATTGTTTATTGCTTATTGTTCTCTTTACACTTTATATATATTATTCTGTTGATATATTATTGTGATGGAAATTCATGGGCATTGTTACATAGATTAGCCCACTACCCAGGCTTCTAGGTCACCTTTTTAGGAATAGAGGGGTTGCGTAGCCTAGGTCCACCTTGACTCCATTGTCTTGTTGGCCCGAAGGAAAGACTCCGGCTTAGAGTTGGTCGTTTTAAGGAGGTTGTTGGCCCGCGCGATAGCGCAGGACATCAATCTTTGGACAAATGACCTATAACTCTAAGTTTGTTCATGTTATCCAAGCCTAGACCGACCGCTCAAATAACGGATTTCGAGCATCCTTTAAGAGTCGTTTCTTGGGGTATACTTTTACAAATACTATCGCCATGTAGGCCTCTCACGCGATGATAGTGTTTGTAAAAGGGGATCTGAGACCCCAAGAAACATTTAGCCAAAAAAAACATAAGATTAGCCTTACCCGGGGAATTGTTGGGTAGACGTCGAAACCATGACCGACCAATCCTATGAACCAGCTTTATTTAATTTGCAACATGCATTGCATACATTTGCACAAAACAATTTAGCATATAACTTTTATTTTCAGGGAACCTTATAGATTTTGTTGGTGCAGTAAGCAGAAAGGAAGAATGAACCCAACTGTGAAGAGCGTTCCGCATCTCAAATTCAAAGAACTGAAGTTGGGGAGGCTGATAACTCAAAGTGAAAGAATTCCGCCTGTTAGTAGAGCTTATTTTGGGAAAAGTTTTGGGAACATCCTAGATCTTTTGACTACCAATGTGGACATGGAAGCTTTGATGGCTTTGGAAAAATACTATGATCCTCCTCTTCGATGCTTCACATTCCAAGACTTTCAGCTTGTTCCTACAATTGAGGAATTCGAGAGAATTCTTAATTGGCCTTTGAAGGACGACACTCCTTTCCTCAACATAGGGCAAGACTTGGATAAGGCTGATATAGCTGCTGCTTTGTTTCTTCCTGTAAGGGAGGTGGCACCTTGGATTACAAACAAAGGTATTCTTAGGCAAAACTTGGAGGATAAGTTATTAAGTTTGAGTGTTCAAGACGATTGGCCGACTTTCAGCTCCATTCTTGCTTTGCTCATATTTGGGGTGGTTTTGTTTCCAACTAATGAAATTGGTTATTTGAGCCCGTCTGCTATTGGTATATTCATGTCAAAGAACCCTATTCCTGCATTGTTGGCTGATGTTCTTTACCATCTCCATGAGAGACATCCGAAGCGAGGGTGGTTCGTGTTGTTCTCCACGTATTTATGGTTGACATCTCATATCCCTCGAGTGGACCGTGGGAGAGGATCCCGAGAAACTTATCTTGGTCTCAAAATTAGCTTCGCTAAACCGATGGTGTGTGGCATTCTCTGTTGGATTCGTTGATGTTATCACCACCGTGGTGGATATTCTAATGTTCCTTTGATTGGGTCTATGGGTTGCATCAATTATAACCCAAGACTTGCAACAAGACAATTGGGGTATCCGATGGAAAATGAACCAAGGCCTGAGCACTTGGAAAGCTTCATTGTACATGAGCTTGGCAAAAAGGATCGCAACGAAGTATTGAAGATCCGAAGAGCTTGGGATCAAATCCATAGGAAAGCCGAGAGCTAATTAAGAGGGGCGGAATTGATGGAAGATCTTATCGCTAGTGGGTGATAGAGAGAGTTCAAGTCAAGCGCCTTACTTTGTGGAGGTACCTTTTGAGCATCCCGAACCTGCAATCACTCATGTTCCGATAGAGGAGAATATGAGGCTTCAAGAAATCATCAGGAAGATGGAGGAGGAAAGATTGGAGCTACAAAGCTCTAATTCTCGCATTTTCCTCAGAGTTGAAAATTTGGAAGCCAACCTCAAGGAGGTAAAAGAAGAATTAGCAGGAAGAAGAAGATGAATGAAGAGGATGAAGAGCTCCCGATGAGATGTTCAAGACTTGAAGAGTGCGCTAGCAAGGGACTTCACGACAGTTGAAGACCTCAAAGAACAAAGGGACAAGCTTATCTAGATGAAGAAAGGGCCGTTGAGGAAAAGAGAGCATTGAAAGCACATCTCGAAGCAAAGATTTCAAAATTAGAAGCTTCTCTAGCACGAACCAATAAAATGCTAGAAAATGAGATAACTGCAAAGAAAGAAGTCTGCATCGATCGAGAATTGGAAGCAATTGAACTAGTGAAAAGTTCAAGAGCTGAACATTACGAGGGAAGAAAGAGATAGCAATAGGGATGCTTATGAAGGCCTTAGAGAGCAATGTCAAGGTTGGATTGATGAGATCCATTAGCTGAATCGTCTGTTGGATGAAAAGGATGAAATGGTGTCCTTTCTAGAAGAGCGAACGGGCATTTCTATTGAAGTACAAAGGAATGGTTGACATGTGTAACCATTTGATTGTTGACGTACCTTGAGACTCAGTCGGCCCTATAAGACCTCAAGGCAACCAGATACCTCCGCCGTGAGTGAGTTCCTCTTCCTTTGTCAAGATGTGGTGAACCGTTCAAGGCGAAACTAGAGATTCAAGCCTCGCGTGGACAACATTTCTAGTTTTTAGCAACTTGTCTTATTTGAATATTTGAATTTAATGATTAATGTAATGATTTAAATTCCAGTATGAATTTTATTGCTCTGTTTGAGCTTGATCAGCCATGTAGTCGCACCTAACATTTTGGTTTTCTATGAGATTTCGTTGAATTGCAGTTTAATCAGTCTTTTCTATAATGTTTATTGTTAACTAATGAATCTTCAAAGAGTCCCTGAAAATAAAATGTACAAAAACATATCATGGGCATGCATACATACCCCCATAACATATCATACATAACGGTATTGAGATCACCATCTTACTGCTGCTGATTTTCTTCATGCATTTGAGACTACAGTGTTTCGCTGCTCATCGGCACCGACAAGAAGTAACTTGAAGAAACGGATGGAGAAGATGGAAGTCGATATGGCTTCCCTGTGGACAAGAATGGATGCTCGCAGGCAATTGATGGAGATAATTCAAAACATGGCTCGCAACAAGAGGAGTTGAGAGCTTTGGTCAGAGGCCCGCCGGCCATCAAGGAGCCAAGTCGCTCTCCCCCAAGGGAATGCTTTGTCCGGAATTAGCTTGAAGTTAACACCGGTCTTGTGGATCTTACCAGAGAGAATCAGGCTGCTCAAATGAATCACGCTTCGGTGGTTCCTCCTCCGCCTACTGTTCGCGTTAAAAGGTGACATGCTAAAGGATTTGAACGTGAATTCAGATTCTCTGGCTCGAAATGATTTACTCTTTTGATTTGTTTATAAAGATGTCGCGAGCATCAAGCTTTATTATTTTCAACACAAGAAAGATGATTTAATGATTATGAAAAGGGAAAGTCAAATACCCTCAATTGATATTGGTATGCGTAACGACTAGTGCAAACTAGACGTAACGCATTGGGGAGATTCTGAGTAAGGGGGATTGTTATATAAAGGGAATAGATGGAGCACCCTAAATATATACAGTTATCTATAGCTTTATATATGAATATATTTGATATGTTTGTGTGTTTTAATTGCTATTTCTATGATTGGGAAAGTTTCTCCTTTGGGATTTTAAGAAAGATAGATTATGTGGGATTCTAGGTTTTGTTATTATTGTGCTCGCAAAGATCTGTGGATCTTCTGCATACATATCCCTAGTGGGAATCGAGCATTTGTAGCTCGGATCTAGGATCTATGGTTTGTTTGGTCGAGGAGAAAGAAATTTGCTCGGCAAGGATGAGACCTTGTGCCTCACGTATTCTCAAAAGGATGTTGAGAAAGTCGAGCAATCGTAGTTCCCACTTATGCTAGTGGAAAGCAACGGATGTTAGTAAGAGATGACAAATGTCATCTTAATAAAAATGTATCTAATCTATTTCATCACATACATTTTTAAAAAAATCTTTCGTCAGAAGTTGGTGTTTTGCTTGAGTGTACAAGCTACCACTTACATGTTTAAGAAAGATGTTTTGAAAAGATGTTTGAATCTTTTAACTGTAAGTATTGGGTGTTTTGCTTGAGTGTACAAGCGTTACCACTTACAATTTTTGTTTGAAAACAGTTTGAAAAGTTTTTGAAAAGTTTTTGACTGTATGTGATGTGATAGAGGAGATACTTCTTCCATATAGATGATAGATGTCTAAATCTCAAGGAGAAATTGATTGGATTAAAGGGATGCTTTTAAGAAGCCCATGGGTCCTTGTATTGTTAGCCCAAGAGGAGGCATTCCGAGGGTCATCGAGGGTCCTTGTATGAAGCTCAAGAGGAAGCTATAGGGTATGGCTGGCTTTGTGTTAAAAGGGATTTCACCGAGAAACCATCCTTTTGGAATTAAGAGTAATTTCACCGGGAAATTTTACTCTGGGATTTGAAAGTGATTTCACCGGAAACCATCCTTTCGTGGTTCTATCTTAGCGGGTGATTCTTTGTATTGGAAGCCCAATAGGAGGTGTTAAGAGATTTCCTATCTCTTTCATTGTATGATGCCCAAGAGAAGGCTAAACTCAATGAGGAGTTCTTTTGAACGAAGCCCAAGAGGAGGTCGACTCAACAGGGAGTGTTGTCTTATATGAAGCCTAAGCGGAGGCTAAACTCGATGAATGAGTTTTCTTATATGAAGCCTAAGAGGAGGCTAAACTCGTGGGAGAGTTATCTTGTATGAAGCCCAAGCGAGGCTATATTCATGCCGGAGATGAATTATCTTGTATGAAGCCCAAGCGAGGCTACAACCGTGGGGAACCTATTGATTAGACTAATTGTTATGTTATAATTAGACAGTTGTATAAACAAGTGTGTGTGTGTGTGATATGTATTCACAGGAGTTTATGAAGGAAATATAAACAATGCATGATGTTTATTTACGAAGTTTATGAAGTATAAACAAGTGTCCGTGAAACGAACGCTTAAAACGAGCGAACTTGATTATTTACAAGTTTGAACTGTACAAGGAAGTGAATATGTACACGAACGAGTATTTATGTACGAGAAAGATGGATGTACATAGGGGTTGGGACTTACACTATAGGTGGCCCATTGGTTTGAAAGCCACGTGGAATAATGCTCCTTTCAATACCAATGGTATTCAGCGTATATACCGATGAAATAAAAACGAATGATCAAAGTTTATCTGTAAAAGGTATCTGTATTATGTACAGATGAAAGTTTGTATGAAAAAGAAATTGATATGTACAAGGAAAAGGTATGTACATAAAGAATGTTGGTTTGTGTATACACAAGTGAAGTGAAAAACAAACGATCAAGTTTGTCTGCATTGAGTATAAAAAGTATCTCGTATATGTATGATGAAAATTTTGTATATATTTGGAAATGATTTGATATGTACAAAGAAATATTATGTACACAAAAGAATGTTATGGGACTTACACCGTGAGGGAGGCCCATTGGTTTGAAAGCAGTTTCACAGGGAATAATGCTCCTTTCAATACCAATGGTATCGGTGTATAAACAAACGAATGAAAACAAACAAAAGAAATTTGTTTATGTTTAAATATTGACAATGATGATTTGAGTATGTACAAATAAAATAAAATATGTACAAAAAAGGATTGGGACTTACACCGTAAGGGAGGCTCATTATCGATTGAGAAATTCGAGAGAAAACGAATTCGGTTTTATCGTTTAAATCGGATCGATCATGGTAAAAGATGTAAGTTTGATGAAATGTTTTGAAAAATGATTTTTGAAAATGTTTTGAAATGTGAGGTTCATTTATGAAAAGTTTTGAAAAGAATCGGAAGTCGAAAAACTTGAAAAATTCACCTTTTAAGGAGGTTTGAAAAGTGTTCAGAACGTCGTTTTCGGCTCGATTAAAATATGATCAGATGAAAGTTTTTTTTCTGAAAATTTTTGCACTATCATAAAATAGATGTATTCATTGACAAGTGTACAAAAAATCACCTTAAAATAAGGAGTTTTGATTGGTTAAAAAAATTGTGAAAGTTTTGTAAAAAAACATGAAAAATTGGAAAAGTTTGAAAAAGAAATGGTCCTGATGGGAGTTGAACCCATGACCATTGGGTAGCACACGTGGCAGAAAACCTTAAGGGCAAGCTACCATCGACAAACGCACGCTGGTGTTAGTGGACCAAAACACGTGTTAAAATAACATTGGAATATTTAAATTTGAAAAAAGCGCAAGAACACGCGCGAAGCTTGTTCTTCGTGTTTGATCTTCAGATTCATCAATTCCAGCTACAATCTTCGTTTCTCAACGAAATTGGACGAAGTAAAAATGAAACTTGTTCGATTTTGAACAACGAACACGATGGTACTTGTTAATTGTATTTATTTTAAGCCCAGAATGATTTAAGTTTTGAAGAACACTATGAACCCTAAACTGAAAATTTCAAATTAAATGATGCATAATTGATGATTCTTTGATTTTCTTGAGGGCTTATGATCGTGATAAGTGCAGAAAGAGATCGGCCAAGAGTTTTTTTGTTTAAGTTCAAAGAATATGGATATCACAGTTCAAGTTCATACCTGTGCAAGTTGAGATTGAAGAAGATGCAAACGTGTTTCCAGAATGGATTTGAAGATTGTGTGAGCTTCAATGGCATGTATGGAAGCTAAATGGATGGTCTGCACTTCTTGAATCAACTTGGAACTCTCCAGCCAAGTCCACCTGCATCAACTGAAAATAGAAACTCGAATTCGTGTTTTGAGCTGTTACAGATTGTTGTAATGGATCTGGATCATGTCTATGGGGTACATGGAAGGTGTTAGGATGATTAGATCACAACTTGTTCCATTAAAACCATGAATTCGAGCTCTTAGGCAGTTTTTGAAGTTTGAAAAACATGAAATGCAATTCTGATTTCTAGCCTAGTTTATGTTGATTTTAAGTTTTGAACAAGTTTGATAGTGATATTGAAACATGTTTGACACCAAAGATTTCAAAGTTTCTTCACAAATTTTCAAAATGCAAAGTTTCCCAAATATCACTATGTTTCTTGATTTTCAAGTAAGAAGAGAGAAAGCATGGATTTGCATTGCTTTGGTGTGGTTTTATACTTGAAATGTGATCTATTTATAGGCCAAAAGATTCTGAAATGTTAGGCAAGAGTACATGGCAATTGGTGAATCAAGGATGCCTTAAGGGGTAAGAATGACATTTGTAAAGGAAAAGGAAGTTTCCTTTTTTAACCATGTGCTATTTTTACTTTGATCCTATATCATCTCAATTATTACTTCCAAGCTGATATTTATCAGTTCAACAATCCATTTGGCATGGTTGCAAGTGGTCTAAATGAGAAAATCACAAAATGACCTATAATTTGATGTTTTGGATTTTGAAAATCAAGTTTCATGGAGCCTTATGTTTCAATTTCAAAAGTATAGCTAGACTCCATGGATTTGAAAGTTCTTGGAAATTTTGGAAAGCTTGTTTCACAAGCTACAACTTTCATGTTTTGAGTTTTTTCCAATTCAAATTGGAACTAGGCGAAAAAATGGCATGAAGTTTGGAAAAAATAAGAAATTTCAACACTTAGAAATTTTTCTAAGTATAGAAATTTTTGACTTTTTGTTGACTTTTTCAAATTCTTTGATTTTTTATGATCATGATGGATCATTTGAAGTATTTTGATGATTGAAAAAGTTTTGTTTTGAAAAATTTGACCAAAAGTCAAAGTTTGACTTTTCTTTGCAGATGAATTTTCATCAGATGTTTCAGAAATTGACTGATGAAGTATGTGAACTTCTGTGATGTTTTGAATCCAGAAATTAGGTCAAGATGTTGTATCTAAGATATAATGACCAATCTCTATCCAAAAAAGTCATTTTTTGTTCAAAAAGTCAGAGAAAACTCACCGATCAAAACCCTAATTGGTCGATCCTCGATCGATCTATGAGAAAAATGGATATCCAAGATTGAAGGTCGATATTTTGATCAAGATAGATCAAATGAGGTGAGAAAACTCAAACCCTAATTGGTTCCCTTTGAATCGATGAAAATCTGATGAAACCCTAATTTTAACCTGAAATCTACACCGATTAATGTCGTTGAAAGCAATTATGCAAATGCAAATGGGTGGTATATTAGGTCAAAATTTGGGGTATGACACCTACCCCACACATCGCCAGCAGCCGAGCTCGGTGGGTTCCTCCACCAGTGCGTAGGACTATTCGATTCGCCCCCCAAGATGAGGAGGATAACTTTGAAGATTGGTTTTCCAATGTCAAGAACCAATGTGTCGATCGGAAGTCAAGATGCTTGAGGAGCGCATGCAAGCCTTTGAGAATCAAGGAGTTTTGGGTTTCGACATGTCCAACTTGGGATTAGTGCAAGGAGTGAAGATTCCTCCAAAATTCAAAGTCCCAGAGCTTTCAAAGTACAAGGGCAACTCTTGTCCTAAAACTCACTTGAGGTACTACTTTAGGAGGATGTCCGCTTACACGAAGGATGAGAAGATCTTGATGCATTTTTTCCAAGATAGTTTGACTGATGGACCATTGGATTGGTATATGGGCCTTGATGGCTCGCAGGTGCGAACATGGAGAGAGTTGGTTGAAGCTTTTGTTCAACACTATGGCTTTAACACTAATATGGCACCTACGAGAACCCAGTTGCACAACTTAGCTCAGAAGAAAACTGAATCTTTCAAGGAGTATGCACAAAGGTGGAGCGAGGTAGCTGCTAAAGTTCAACCCCCTATGATAGAATGAGAGATGGTGGAAATGTTTACCGGCACACTAGATGGGCCATACTATGCCTCTTGTAGTCTGACCAGTACTTTCGCTGACATGGTGATGTTTGGTGAAAGAGTTGAGATGGGGATCAAGTTAGGAAAGATTCAGGATGTTGGTACTGACAAGAATCAAGTTGGTGGCGCCAAAAAGTCTTTTGGTGGTTACCAGAAGAAGAAAGAAGGCGAGTCGAGCGCACTGTATGAGCGAAGAGGAAAAGAGAAGCGCCAGGAATTCAACCGTCAAGTCGCTGCTGGGACTATTCCTGCTAGTATTCCAAAACAAGATGTTGCTCCGAGACAACACCAACCAAGACCCATGAGGAAGTTTGACCCCTTGCCAATGTCTTATGAAGAGGTATTTGCCCACTTGGAAAGTCTGAATATGATTGAATTGCGCAATCTAAAGATTGACCCTGATAACCTGCCGAAGTACTTCAACGCGAATGCCCGCTGTCTCTATCATTCCAATGCTCCGGGGCATTCCATTGAGAATTTCTATGCTTTCAAATACAAGGTTCAGAACTTACTAGACACTGAGGCAATCAACTTTGGACCTCCTCCTACTCCTAATGTCATTCAGCACCCTTTGCCTCCTCATGGTGGAAACGCTGTTAATGCAATTTGCGAAGATGGAAGTTTGAACCTGATAATGGATGTTAATGGTTTGACCACACCATTGTGGTGGATAAAGAAACAATTGTTGTTGAAGGGAGATTTCCCTGGTTGTGATGATGGTTGTAAACAATGTTTAATCCAAGTTGAAGGTTGTGATAATTTGAGAAACGAGATTCAGCGTCTGATTACTGAAGGGACTCTTCAGTTCGTCCAGAAAGAGCTTGATGTGCAGAATGGTGAAGATGAGGTCGACGTGGTTACTATCCCCGTCACTTCTAGAAGGATTCCCGTAACAATCCCTGTGCCGACTAAGAAACCTCCTATGATCATCACTTTGCCGGGTCCAGTCCCCTACACTAGTGAAAAGGCCATTCCGTGGAATTATGGGTCTGAGTGCTACCGTGACGGCAAGAAATTGAATATGGAGACCTCTGAAGGAAGAAAGTCTGATGAAAGGAAGGTTGAAAGAACTGAGCCTGCAGTGCATGACATTGCGGAAGAAAGTCGGATTACCCGAAGTGGGCGAATCTTCTCTCCACCCAATCTAGTTGAGAAAAGTCCTGAAGCTTTAGCCAAGGCTAAAGCAAAAGGGAAGGGAGTTATGATTGGGGGTGAGTCAACACCAAAGATTTCAGCACCTGTTCTGAGCCCTGAGATGACCAAAGATGTTGAAGAATTGATGAGGTATATAAGGAAGAGCGATTACAAGATAATCGACCAGCTTGGCCAGACGCCCGCCAAGATTTCTATTTTAGCTTTGTTGAGGGATTCTGAGCCTCACCGCAATGCTCTGATGCAGCTGTTAGGGACGTCTTTCGTTCCCCAAGAGATCTCAGTTAACCAGTTTGGAGGTATTGTGAACAATATTTCAGCAAGTAATGGGCTCGGTTTTACTGACTTTGATTTACCTCCCGAGGGAAGGAAGCATAACAAAGCGCTACACGTTTCCGTGGAGATAGCGAGAACTACTTTATCCCGTGTGCTGGTTGACACGGGATCATTCCTCAATGTTCTTCTGAAGTCTACTCTCTTGAAGTTGGACTATGAAGGGGTTGTGTTGAGACCCAGTGATCTGATAGTTAAGGCGTTTGATGGATCAAAGAGATCAGTGTTTGGCAAGGTGGATTTGCCTATTAAGATAGGCCCGCAGGTTTTTGATGCAACTTTTTTCGTCATGGATATCAATCCCTCCTACTGTTGTTTGCTTGGACGCCCTTGGATCCACGTGGTCGGTGTGACATCCACCTTGCACCAAAAGTCAAATTTTAATTAATGGAAGGTGGTCACCATTTATGGTGAAGAAGATTATGTCGTCATCCGAGCAACTTTCGATATGTTGAAATTGAAGGAGAGATCCACGAAACTCCATGCCAAGCTTTTGAGGCGATTACCGATAAGATCCCTTTGCAAAAGGTGAAGTCTCCATGGCATCCTACAAGCAAGCTCAGGCTATTGTCAAGTCGACATCCTGAAGGGTGGGAAGAGTGTTAGAGCTTCCTACCCGACGGATAAGAGGGTTTGGGTTTTGCTCCTAATGAAAGTCCCGCCTCGCCTCAATAAGCGAGGTGTCTCCTCCGCCAAGTTTGTCAAAGGTGGAATCCAGATTGAAGATGTTGATGCAATTGATGGTGAAGCAGACGGTGGCAGTAATGTGGACAAGTGGATCTACCCAACTGTTCCAGGACGTGAGCTTTCAAATTGGTTCGCTGAAGACGCTTCGTGGTTACCCGCTTCAAGAGTAATTTTCTGTTTTTATGTCATGCCATAATTCCTACGTTATGCCTAAGACGTAGTGATCATGCTGTAGGGCCACCATGTTTTTAGCTTTCAAGTTTATCATTAATAAAGGACGTCCTTTTTGCATTCAAATTTTTCTCTCTTTGTTTTTCTTCACTTATTCTTTAAAAGGTGACAATATCAAATTTTACTTTCTTTTTATACAAACTTTTTGTCTTTTTATTTTTTTTAAAAATCAAAAATAAAAATAAAAATAAAAATAAAATTACCAACCACGCAGATGCGATCCTTCGTTGATCCCAGATTTTGTCGACAATGATTCCGCCGTGGCTCATTATGACTTCGACAAACCGATTTATCAAGCTGAAGAAGAAGCCGAAGAGGACCGTGATTTACCTGAAGAATTAGTCAGGATGTTGAGGCAAGAAGAAAAGGTCATCCAGCCGCACCAAGAGACTCTATAAGTGATCAATATGGGAACTGAGGATGCTCGAAAGGAGGTCAAGATCGGGGCAGCATTGGAAGATGGAGTTAAGAAAACGCTTGTCGAAATGCTTCATGAGTACGTGGACATCTTCGCTTGGTCTTATGAAGATATGCCCGGGTTAGACACTGACATCGTTATGCATGAATTGCCCCTCAAAGAAGGCTGCCCACCGGTAAAGCAGAAGCTTCGCAGAACACATCCAGAAATGTCAAGGAAAATCAAAGAAGAGGTTCAGAAGCAGATGGAAGCGGGTTTCCTAAAAGTTGTTTCTTATCCCCCATGGGTTGCAAACATTGTACCGGTACCGAAGAAAGACGGCAAGGTAAGGATGTGTGTTGATTATAGGGATCTGAATAGAGCTAGCCCTAAAGACGACTTCCCTCTCCCGCACATCGACATTTTGGTCGATAATACTGCTCAAGCTAAAGTATTCTTCTTCATGGATGGTTTCTCTGGCTACAACCAGATTAAGATGGCGCCTAATGATATGGAGAAAACTACTTTCATTACACCGTGGGGAACTTTCTGCTACAAAGTGATGCCTTTTGGTTTGAAGAACGCCGGGGCAACGTATCAGCGCACCATGGTTACTCTCTTTCATGATATGATGCATAAAGAGATTGAAGTCTAAGTTGATGATATGATCGCCAAGTCCCAGACAGAAGAAGAACACTTGGTTCACTTGTTAAAATTATTCGAAAGATTGAGAAAGTTCAGACTGAGGTTAAACCCAAGTAAGTGCACCTTCGGGGTAAGATCAGGGAAACTTTTAGGCTTTATTGTGAGCGAGAAAGGGATCGAGGTTGACCCTGCAAAGATAAAAGCGATACAAGAGATGCCAGAGCCGAGGACAGAAAAGGAAGTGCGAGGTTTCTTGGGAAGACTGAATTACATTGCTAGGTTTATTTCTCATCTTACAGCTACCTGTGAGCCCATTTTCAAGCTGTTAAGAAAGAATCCGACGACCAGTTGGAACGATGATTGTCAAACAACATTCGACAGTATAAAGGGATACCTACAAGAGCCTCCAATTCTCTCACCCCCGGTGGAAGGCAGACCTTTGATTATGTACTTAACAGTGTTGGGGAATTCCATGGGTTGTGTGCTCGGTCAGCATGATGAGACGGGCAAAAAGGAGCATGCCATATACTATTTGAGCAAGAAGTTCACAGAATGTGAATCGAGGTATTCATTATTGGAAAAGACTTGTGCGCACTCGCATGGGCAGCAAAACGACTCAAGACAGTACAGGTTGACTCACACTACTTTCTTGATCTCCAAAATGGACCCGATAAAGTATATCTTTGAGAAGCCGGCTCTCACGGGAAGGATAGCCCGTTGGCAAATGGTCCTGAGTGAATATGATATCCAATACACTACTCAGAAGGCTATCAAAGGTAGTGTGGTGGCAGACTATCTCGCTCAACAACCATTAGAAGATGACTATCAGCCGATGAAGTTTGAGTTCCCTGATGAGGAAATTATGTATATCAGAGATTGTAATATTCCTGGCCCTGAAGAGGGACCCGAGCCAGGTTCGCGGTGGACGATGGCATTCAATGGAGCCTCAAATTCATTAGGAAATGGTGTTGGTGCCATTATCACTTCTCCGACAGGTTTTCATATTCCATTCACTGCTAGAATCTGTTTTGATTGCACCAATAATGTGGCCGAGTACGAAGCTTGTATTTTTGGGATTGAAGCAGCCATTGATCTAAGAATCAAAATCTTAGCGGTATATGGAGATTCTGCTTTGGTAATTAGTCAAATCAACGGAGATTGGGAGACTCGCCACCCGAATTTGATTCCATATCGAGATCATGTCTTGAAGTTGATCCCTTATTTCGACGAGATCACTTTTGATCACATCCTAAGGGAGGAGAACAACTTGGCAGACGCTTTGGCTACTCTGTCCATGTTTAAGGTCAGATGGGCGAATGATGCCCCGTCTATCACTATAATGAGGTTGGATGAGCTGCTGCTCGCTATGAAGTAGAATGTGAGGCGGATGAAAACCTTGGTTCTACGACATCAAAAGGTATCTCGAGACGAAGAATACCTCAAGATGCTTCCATCGTTGATAAGAAGGCTTTGCGCAAGTACTGCCAAATTTTTCCTCGGGAGGTGTGTTGTACAAAAGGAACTATGACTGTTTTGCTCGATGCGTGGATAGACACGAAGCAAATAAGATTATAGAAGAAATTCATGAAGGTTCCTTCGGACGCATTCTAGTGGACACACCATGGCCAAGAAGATCCCGAGAGCGGCTATTATTGGTCCACCATGGAGAATGATCACAACCATGCCGTAACTCGCTACAAATGTCAAATCTACCGATAAGATGCATGTGCCGCCTTCATTGAATGTTTTAACTTCTCCATGGCCTTTTGCGATGTGGGGCATTGATATGATTGGAGAAATTAAGCCCACCGCTTCTAATGGACATCGATTCATCCTTGTTGCCATTGATTACTTTACCAAATGGGTTGAGGCAGCATCTTATGCTCGTGTCACTAGGCAAGTGTTCACACGTTTTATCAAGCATAATATCATTTGTCGTTATGGGGTTCCTGAGAAGATCATCACTGATAACGACTCGAATCTCAACAATAAAATGATGAAAGAGCTGTGTGACAGTTTCAAGATAAAGCATCATAACTCTTCTCCATATCGTCCAAAAATGAATGGTGATGTGGAGGCGGCAAACAAGAATATCAAGAGGATTGTACAGAAGATGGTTGTCACTTACAAGGATTGGCACGAGATGTTGCCATATGCCTTGCACGGCTATCGTACTTCGATACACACTTCAACAGGGGCAACTCCCTTCTCCTTGGTATACGGTATGGAAGCAGTCCTACCCATGGAAGTTGAAATTCGTTCCTTAAGGATTTTAACAGATGTGCAACTTGATGAAGCTAAATGGGTTCAGAACAGACTTGATCAATTAAATCTCATTGACGAGAAGAGATTGACAGCTATTTGTCATGGACAGTTATACCAAAAGCGTATGAAAAGGGCTTTCGACAAGAGAGTGTGTCCTCGAAATTTCCAAGCTGGTGACCTTGTGCTGAAGAGAATTTTGCCTCCTAACAATACGGACGCTCGGGGCAAGTGGGCTCCAAATTATGAAGGACCGTATGTTGTGAAGAAAATTTTCTCTGGAGGAGCTATGTTGCTCGCGACTATGGATGGAGAGGATTTCCCTCACCCAATCAATGCGGATGTAGTCAAAAAATACTTCGCATAAAAAGAGACCCGTTAGGTTGACCTGGCCTAAGCAAAATAAGGGCATCCCGACGAATCAAAAGATTCGGGCAAAAGTTAGGGATAAAATATAAAAGATCGTACACCCGGCAAGCCGAAAACCTGAAAGGGCGGCTTGGGCAAAAAAGGGTATCCCGGTGGATCGAAAACCCGAAAGGGCGGTCCAGGCAAAAATTAGGGATTCAAAGCGAACGACTACGATCTGCACGACACCTGGTTTGGTCAACTCTTTTACAATAACTTGATAATCCAGAGAGATGGAGGGTTAGTCTAATCGGAGCATTTTTGGATATCTCGATATTAAGGAATGTTGAAGTTGTGAAGGGCACGGCGGATTCGGGGTTCGACAAAAATCCATGATTTTGTTGTCACCTTTGTTTTCTTTTAACTTTGATGTATAAGCAATTGCCTCTTTTTCAGGAATTGCTTCTTGATGTAAATGCTCATTTACGGGCTAATCAATCAATAAATTTACTTTTATCCAAACTGTGTTCCTTTTTATTCCTGTCTCATTTTCACGTTTTAACTGTTTTGTTTGCAAAAATAACGTCCGATATTTTTTAATAAACTTCGCATATAAAACATCAGTGCCCTACGGCACGTGGCATAATTTTTGAAGTTGCTCGGAATTTCGGGTACACACATTAATAAATGGAACTGTTGATCTCTGTAACAGGAATATTGTTATGTTCCCCGTTTTACAGTTTTTGTTATCCAATGGTTTTAGAATGAAGGCGTGATACGCCTGAGCTTTGGTCACCAACAAAATTTTCCTTCTCTCCAACAAGAGTTATCTATGGCATATGTGTGCCCTTGGATGTTATCATTCTTTTCCCAGACGGGGAAGATCGCAAAGAACGGTTTACACTAGCAAGACCATTTTCAAAGACTCATTTGTGCCAGAAGATGTTGTCGACCCCTCTTATGCTAGAGCTCGCAATCAAGAACTCTACGCAATACGATTGTCATCCCAGATGAATGTTAATCTCTAAGAGTTGCTTCCCCAATGATGTAGATCATTGAAAGTTGATACTTCTATTCCACAATCCCCCTGTCAGGGTCCAGGCTGTCGTCTCTTTGATAAAGACCGGATGATTTATATTCAATTCGTGGATGGTTTTTGCTGCCTCGGCAGCTCACAATTGCCTGTAGTCCTAGACGAAATATCAAAACATGCATCATTGCATTGCATAACATCCTCAAAAGCGCGTAGCATTTCCATTGATATAGAGCATTACGCTAAGAAATAATGATCTCAAACATGCATCTAAGCATAAGCCAGATTAAAGTGTTTTTCGAGTACCTTTTGCGTCTCCGAAGAGAAATCATTCAATTTAAAATCCCCAAGTGGTATCCCCAGTCAAGTTTCCTCAAGATGTATCTTCTTGTTGTTGATATTTGCATTTTTGACCCTGTGTCAGTTACTTATATCATTCAACTCAATTCATTTACCAAGCGTCTTGCTTTTTGCAAATTCTTATTTTTGTTATCTTACCCGTGTTTGCCTCTATCGTTAGAGTGCGAGTAAGAGTTGGTGTCTAACCTTTCTTGCTTCTCAATTGTTTGAGTATCCATACTTGGTGTGTGGTAATTCATATAATTTCCACTCTTGAAGAATTACACCCCGCCTTTGGCCTAAGGGATATTGTATTTCTTGCATATTCGCAAACTTTTGAAGTCCAACATAGCCTAGCAATCCTCGCTAGAGTCTCTTTTGGTTGGCCTTTTCCCCCTAAATTCGTCTTCGATCGATGATTTTACCATTCCATATATCTTCCCCATGAGTCCGCTCCAATGGTCTCCTTCTGTGTGTGTCTAATATCTTTACCCGACATATACTCGTCTGTCTCATTTTTGATCTCACAACTTATCCAAGTATGCTCGCTCCAAAGATCTCTGTTCTCATTTTTGATCTGCAAGCAACTTATTCAAGTATGCTCGCTCCAAAGATCTATGAGTTCTTACCTTTCGATATGCTAAGCAACTTATTAAAGTATGCTCGCTCCAAAGGTCCGTCTGGTTTCGTTCGATATGCGAAGCAACTTATTAAAGTATGCTCGCTCCAAAGATCCGTTCTCATTTTTGATCCGCGGGCAACTTATTCAAGTATGCTCGCTCCAAAGATCTATGAGTTCTTACCTTTCGATATGCGAAGCAACTTATTAAAGTATGCTCGCTCCAAAGGTCCGTCTGTTTCGCTTTACATGCGAAGCAACTTATTAAAGTATGCTCGCTCCAAAGATCCGTCTGTTCTCATTTTTGATCGCAAGCAACTTATTCAAGTATGCTCGCTCCAAAGATCTATGAGTTCTTACCTTTCTCGATCGCAAGCAACTTATTAAAGTATGCTCGCTCCAAAGGTCCGTCTGGTTTCGTTTTTGATCTCGCGGCAACTTATTCAAGTATGCTCGCTCCAAAGATCCGTCTGTTCTCATTTTTGATCGCAAGCAACTTATTCAAGTATGCTCGCTCCAAAGATCTATGAGTTCTTACCTTTCTCGATCTGCAAGCAACTTATTAAAGTACGCCTGCTCTAAAGGTCTCTGTTTCGCTTTCGATCTACGGCAACTTATTAAAGTATGCTCGCTCCAAAGATCTCTCTTCTCATTTTTGATCTCAAGCAACTTATTCAAGTATGCTCGCTCCAAAGATCTATGAGTTCTTACCTTTTTGATCTCAAGCAACTTATTAAAGTATGCTCGCTCCAAAGGTCTGTCTGTTTCGCTTTCGATCCGTGAAGCAACTTATTAAAGTATGCTCGCTCCAAAGATCTATCTGTTCTCATTTTGATCTGAGCAACTTATTCAAGTATGCTCGCTCCAAAGATCTATGAGTTCTTACCTTCCGATCTGCAAGCAACTTATTAAAGTATGCTCGCTCCAAAGGTCCGTCTGGTTTCGTTTCGATCCGCAGCAACTTATTCAAGTATGCTCGCTCCAAAGATCTATCGCCATTTCTAATCAAAGTCGCTTATTTAAGCGCATTCGTTTCTTGATGTACCGAAACCCTTTACAAAAAATAACGTCAAAAAATGTGTATAAAAAAAAAGTCAATACTCAGAAAAGCATAAATATTTCTACTTGTTCTTCGGAGCGCAAATTTTTGGGTTCTTTTAGTATTTAATCTTCTTCAACCTAGAAAGTTCAAAAGGCTAGCGCCAATTTCACTTTCAGGTTTAAGACGATTAAATAGGGGCAGCTGTTGCACCCCAAAATTTGCCCTCCTATATCAATTATTACCTGGCTTAGGCTTTGCATTCATTTACATGTGTTTCCATTGGGCCACTCGCTTTAGACATTCATTCGCTCATCACATCTGCATCATTACTTGCATCTGAGGCAATTGGATTTCAAACTCTCATCATTCAATGTTCGGAAAAACTTTTTTTTGCACATACGTGCATTGATGTCTTTGGTTCTGGAGTTTTTAGGTTTGGACTGGCTTGAGGTAATTATGTTACAAGATTTAGAAGATGTTTGCTTGTTTTCAGCCAACCCGGGAATTGGGAATGACAAGGGCGGTTTGGATGTTTTGAGGTTTTCTTTAGATCACAAGTTCGGAGCTATCCTATTGTGTATTCATTGCTTTGTTAAGTTGGAAGGAAGATTTAAAAGTTGAACATGTTCAGAAGGTCGTTTTTTTCCAGATGTTTAATTTTCACTCGTGGTGATTCTCAAGGCCTCTTATCTTTTAGAACGCGAATCAAGAGCATACATGAAGTTATGTATGGCAACCATGTCATTGACCGTTTGTTTCAAGATTGTGCACGAGTTTTTGGGTTTGGTTTGAATTTGGAATTAAATAATCATGTTAGCCGGTACTTCACCATGTGGTGTAAATCATTCATATTAGTCACGGTAAGTTTGGTTTCCAACTAATAGTTACGAGTTTATGACAAGAAATTGCATTGGTGATGTGTTAAGATTCAAAATCAAGAACTCATTTTGGTTATTCTATTCTAAACTCATTCATGAACATAGATCAAGTTTTTGAGCCAATGATTTTCAAGGAAAACTTTGCAAGTTTCAAACTTTTTTTGTCACATAACTTCTAATCCTTTTACCTTCTTTTCAACTCTACAAAGTTTCACAATACCGCATTCAAATTCACAAAGCTTTGTGTTGTGTACAAAATCCATATTGTTATTCAATAATGACAAGTGATTTGTTTCTTTACAAAATCTTTGGAATCTACAAATTATAGCTCAAATGTTTGTAATTTTACAAAGTTCCAAACTTCTATCCTAATCCTATTTACAAAATTCAAACATACAAGCAAATGTTACTAATGTCATGCCTAAATCCTATTTTCTATTGGGAGTTTTGTTGTTCTTTGGCTTCCATGCTTTCTTGCTCTATCTTCAAACCTTTATTTCTTGACCAAAACTTTCCTTCACCACTCTTCCAAGCTCATGCCATAGCTCACATTCATGAAACAAACAAAGAAATAGTTAGCAAATAAACGGACAACAAACAAAGTTTCAAAACAGATTCTTATCTCATCATTAGGGAGTATTGTTTGGGATCAGTTTATGTCAAAGGTTTGTTTATCATTCATGTTCAAGACCCTACCCTTTTGCAAATTACAACACATAGTTGGTTCACAAAAGGGGGGTGTGGTTCAGACACCATCATCACCACTACTGCAGCAAGTACATTGTTCAGGATTCAGAATTTCAGTGTCAGTCCAATACACCAACAGCCAGCATAACAGAAAACAATAACAGCCCAATACATCATAGTCCAGTACAGAAA
Source organism: Vicia sativa (assembly GCA_021764765.1). Taxonomy (NCBI): domain Eukaryota; kingdom Viridiplantae; phylum Streptophyta; class Magnoliopsida; order Fabales; family Fabaceae; genus Vicia; species Vicia sativa. The sequence continues at coordinate 122,209,821 of CM038797.1, forward strand.
ACACAGGCTGGCATATTCATTTACTGACCAAAAAAGATCAAAAAAACAGAACACCAAAGCCCATTTTCGGTTTTGTTTTCCCAAAGCCCTGTTCCCAAAGACTGACATCAGAGAAAACCCTAATTGAAAGACAATATAAAAGAACTAAAGGCACAGTAATCAAGAGGCAGCGAACTGTTTATTCAAAAAACCCAGAAACGCAAGAAAAGCAAGAACATCATACAAAGAACACAAACCCAGAACAGTCAAACCAATACCCAGAAAATCATCATTTCCCAAATCATACCCCCTTCAGAAAACCGAAAATAGCCACGAGAAAGAAAAGATTTGAAAGGTATTACCGGTTCAGCAGAGAAGGGAGGAGGTAGCGGACCCTTTGTGTCGCCATCCTTCTCTTTTCCTCACTGTTTTTATATTTTCTGCATCATTACCATCGATGTCATCCCTTAGGGTTAGGGTTTCTCAGTTCCCCTTTTCCATTCCCAAACCTGTAAACACAACAATCAAATGTTTGTTTCAGAAATCAAAATAACAAATAGCGTAATCGAGAGAGAGAGAGATTAGAGAGCAGCGGTGAGGTCCGATGGGACACCGTGAGCGCAACCGCGAAGAGAACGGTGAGGAACGGTGAAGAACGAAGCCGCGAGCGAGAGAGAATAACAGATCGAGAGCGACGATGAGAGGACCGCCGTGAGAATCGCGGCGAGTTTTGAGAGCGAAATCGCAGAAGACCGAGAGAGAGAGATGAGTGCGGCGGCGTTTAGGATTTGCATGTGATGAGAGTGAGATCGTGAGAGAGGGTTGAGAGGATGAACCGAGAGAAGGTGAGAGTTTTCTGATCGTGAGAGTTTTTCTGTTTGTTTCAAATATTGAGTATTAGTTTAATATAATCAAGTTTTAGTAAATAAATTTTTAGTTTTATAAGATTTAGTTTTAATTATTTTTATATATAATATTTATTTTATAAAATCTAGCTTAGTTAGTAAATCGTTTTTTTTGTTTATAAACTAATTTTGTTTTTTTTTTAAAAAACTGATTTAGTTTTGGGTTTTAAAAAATAGATTCTGTTTTTATTTTATAAAATATAACTTAAGATTAGTTATTAATAGGTTTAGTTTTATTTATGTATTTAAGTTATAATAAAGATTTTAATAAAACTAATTTAGTTTTTAGTTTAAAAAAAAAAAAAAATATAATAATAAACTGATTTCTGTTTTTGTCATACCCCAATTTTTGACCTAATATACCACCTCACATTTGCATCATTGCATCACTAACAGTTCAAAACAGAATTAATCAGGTGTAGCATTCACAGGTCAAAATTAGGGTTTCATCAAATTTTCATCTGATTCAAGAGGCAACCAACTAGGGTTTGAGTTTTACTCACTTCATTTGACCTATCTTGATCAAAACATCAACCTTTAATCCTCAGATATCCAACTTTTCTCATTGATCAATCGAGGATCGACCAATTTGGGTTTTGGTCGAGCATGAGTATTCTCTGATTTTTTGAGCAAGGAATGACTTTTTTGGCTAGAGATTGATCATTATATCTTAGATACAACATGTTGACCTAATTTCTGGATTCAAAACATCACAAGTTCATGACTTCATCACCACTCGATCATCTGATGAAAATTCATCTGCACAGAAAAGTCAAACTTTGACTTTTGGTCAATTTTTTCAAAACAACTTTTTCCAACATCAAAATACTTCAAATAATCCATCATGATCATAAAAAAAATCAAAGAATTTGGAAACGTCAACAAAAAGTCAAAATTTCCAACACTTAGAAAAATTTTCAAGTGTTGAAATTTCTTATTTTTTCCAAACTTCATGGCGTTTTTTTCACATAGTTCCACTTTGATTTGGAAAAAACTCAAAACATAAAAGTTGTAGCCCTTGAAACACGCTTTCCAAAATGTCCAAGAACTCACAAATCCATGGAGTCTAGCTATACTTTTGAAATTGAAACATAAGGCTCCATAAACATGATTTTCAAGTTCAAAACTTCAAGATTATAGGTCATTTTGCAATTTCTTCTTCTAGAAGCAATGACACCTTGCCAAATTGAGATTAGAACTGATAAATATCAGCTAGAAGTAATAATTGAAGGATAGGATCAAAGTTGGATTTTTAACACATGGTGAAAAAAGGAAGTTTCCTTTTAAGGCAAAATGTCTTTCTTGCCCTCTAAGGCAAGTTTGAATTACCAATGCCATTCCTTTGTGCCTAACATTTCAGAATTCATGGCCTATAAATAGAGGCATCATTTTCAAGTTCAAACACACCAAAGCCATGCAAGTACATGCTTTCCTTCCACTTACTTGAAATTCAAGAATCATAGTGAAAATTGAGCATTCTTGCAATTTTAGAAATCTAGTGAAAACCATGAAGAACTTTGGTGTCTAACAGGTTCTAATGTCCATTTGAAACTTGTCTAAAACTTAAAAGCAACATAGAACAAGCTGGAAATCAGAATTACACTTCATGTCACATAAGCTTGCAAAACTGCCTTAAAACTCGAATTCCATCTTTGGCTTGATTAAATTGAGTTCTGATCATCCAAACACCATCCATATACATCATAGAGATGATTCAAATCATAAACAACAACCTGTAACCACTTTAACCACGATTTCCAATTTTCATTTGAGCTGTATGCAGGTGGACTTGGTTGGATTGATCCGGGGTGATTCGAAGCAAGCAGACCACTCATACATGATCCATAGAGGCCGTTGATGCTCAAACAATCATTAGAACTCAACTGGAAGCACTCAAATCCAGAATTCGATTCCAACTTCAACAGGTAAGAGCTCGAACTTCAATCTCATGATTCTTTGATTCATTTTGAAAAAACTCTTGGCCATTTGTTTTCTGCACCTCTCACGATCATTAACCCTCAATCAATTGGAAAAATCATCAACCATACACGATTTCAATTAGGATTTTCAGTTCTAGGGTTCTTCGTGATTTCTGGAAATTCAATCATGTTTAACTGAAACTAAATGAAATTAATGAGCATCATCATGTTCCTTGTTAAAAAACGACCAAGTTTGATGTTTATATCATTCGTTTTCATCAAGAAACACAAAATCCATGGCTGGTTGAAGATTGATGAAGATGATGAAGGTCTGCGCGCGTTTTTTTGAATTTAAAAAAATCCAATATAATATAAACACGTGGTTTGGATTCAGTACACGAATACATTGTTGCCCCAGCGGTTGCCAGCTTGCTCGTAAGTGTTTGTGCCACGTATCCACCCATCAGGTCCTGGGTTCAAGCCTCCCATGGACCAATTTTTTTTCAAACTTTGTGATTTTCTTCATATTTTTTCACAAACTTTAACATTTTTTTAACCAATCAAAACTCCTCATTTTGAGGTGATTTTTTGTACACTTGTCAATAAATACATCTATTTTATGATAGTGCAAAAAATTTCAGAAAAAACTTTCATCTGATTATATTTTAATCGAGCCGAAAACGACGCTTTGAGCACTTTTCAAAACACCTTTAAAAGGTGAATTTTTTCAAACTTTCGAATCCCGATTCTTTTCAAAACTTTTCATAAATGAATTTTACATTTCAAAAACACTTTCAAAACCATTTCTTCAAAACTTTTTTCATCAAACTTACATCTTTTTACCATGATCGATCCGATTTAAACGATAAAACCGATTCGTTTTCTCTCGAATTTCTTAATCGATCACGGGCCTCCCTCACGGTGTAAGTCCCAAAACATTCTTTTTATGTACATATATTTCTTTGTACATATCCATTTCTTTTATGTACACATCTTTTTACCTGTACATAATACAGACAAACTTCTTCCGTTTGTCTTCATTTTACACTGAATACCATTGGTATTTGAAAGGAGCATTATTCCCTGTGAATTTGCTTTCAAGCCAATGGGCCTCCCTTATGGTGTAAGTCCCAAAAACATTCTTTTATGTACATAATTATTTCTTTGTACATATCAAAATCTTTCTCATATACATACAAATTTTTATCTGTACATAATACAGATACTTTTTACTCAAACACGGATAAACTTCGATCGTTTGTTTTCCATTTCGTCTGTATACAAACTGAATACCATTGGTATTGAAAGGAGCATTATTCCCGGTGAAACTGCTTTTAAACCAATGGGCCACCCTTATGGTGTAAGTCCCAACCCTCTTATGTACATCCACAAGCTCTTGTACATAAATACTCGTTCGTGTACATACTTACTTCCTTGTACACATTCAAACTTGTAAATAATCAAGTTACGCTCATTTCAAACATTCGTTTCACAGACACTTGTTTATATTTCATAAACTCTTGTAAATAAACATCATGCATTGTTTATATTTCCTTCATAAACTCCTGTGAATACATATCACACACACACTTGTTTATACAACTGTCTAGTTATAACATAACAACTAGTCTAACCAATAGGTTCCCCTCAGTATAGCCTCCTCTTGGGCTTTATACAAGATAACTCTCCCCACAAAGTTCAGCCTCCTCTTAGGCTTCATATAAGAAAACTCATTCATCTGAGTTCAGCCTCCGCTTAGATATAAGACAACACTCCCCTGCTGAGTCAGCTTCCTCTTGGGCTTCGTTCAAAAGAACTCATCATTGAGTTTAGCCTTCTCTTGGGCATCATACAATGAAAGAGATCAGGAAATCTCTTAGCATCCTCCTATTGGGCTTCCAATTCAAAGAATCACCCGCGTTAGGATAGAACCCAAAGAGTATAATTTCCCGGTGAAATTGCTCTTAATTCCAAAAGGATGGTTTCCCGGTGAAATCCCTTTTAAAACAAAGCCAGCCATACCCTATAGCTTCCTCTTGAGCTTCATACAAGGACCCTCGATGACCCTCGGAATGCCTCCTCTTGGGCTAACAATACAAGGACCCATGGGCTTCTTAAAAGCATCCCCTTAATCCAATCAACTTCTCCTCGAGATTTAGACATCTATCATCTCTATGGAAGAAGTATCTCATCTATCACATCACATACAATCAAAAACTTTTCAAACTCTTTTTAAACAAAAGCATCTCTTAATTGTAAGTGGTAACGCTTGTACACTCAAGCAAAACACCCAATACTTATAGTTAAAAGAATCAATCATCTTTTTCAAAACATCTTTCTTAAACATGTAAGTGGTAATGCTTGTACACTCAAGCAAAACACCTATAACTTACGATGAAAGATCTTTATCAATCAAACTTTTCAAAAATGTATGTGATGAAATAGATTAGATACATTTTTCATTAAGATGACATTTGTCTGTCTCTTACTAACATCCCGTTGCTTTCCACTAGCATAAGTGGGAACTACGATTGCTCTGACTTTCTCAACATCCCTTTGAGAATACGTAGGCACAAGGTCTCATCCTTGCCGAGCAAATTTCTTCCTCCCTCAAATCAAACAAACCATAGATCCCTTTAGATCCGAGCTACAAATGCTCTGATTCCCATTAGGGGATATGTATGCAGAAGATCCAATGATCTTTGCGAGCACAATAATAACAAACACTAGGATCCCACATAATCTATCCTTCTTAAAATCCAAAGGAGAAACTTTCCCAATCATAGAAATAGCAATTAAAACACACAAACATATCAAACATATTCATATATAAAGCTATAGATAACTATATATATTTAGGGTGCTCCATCTATTCCCTTTATATAACAAACCCCCTTACCCGGAATCTCCCCAATGCGTTACGTCTAGTTCACGCTAGTCGTAATGCATATCATAATCAATTGAGGGTATTAACAGCTTTCCCCTTTTTCATAATCATAATTTCTTGTGTTGAAAATAATAAAGCTTGATGCTCGCGGCATCTTTATAAAAAAATCAAAAGAGTAAATCGTTTCGAGCCAGAGGATCCGAATTCAGATTTGATTCCTTAGCACGACACTATTTAACGCGAACATTTTTCACTTTATATTAGTATTAATTTTTTTTATTTAATTAGAGTTAGTATTATTTATTGTTATGATTTATAGTTATAAAAGATGGGTTTAGGAGGATATTAGTTGTAAGAATGATTGGTCTTGGTGGTTAGTCCAGGTGGTGACACTTGTCACCACCTGTTTGGTTTATTTCGAAATCTGGTGTATACATGTTTATGGTATCTATTTTACACTCTCCTTCAATGAAGCCATCGGATCTGCCAAAGTCCAGATCCAACGCTCCAGAATGGTGGACCACAATATGATTCATGGAGCATCTCATACAAGATCCAGCAGCACTTTTGGGCTTGGGCTCAGTTTGTTGTTTGCACCCCCAGATTTAAAGCTCCAATCAGGCCCATTTCTAACCCTCTCTTTATTTTTATTATTATGCAATTTTTTTTTATGGATGTATTAAATAATAATTAGTATAAGATATTTTTTATTTGCTAAATTATCAATTAAATTATTAGTTGATTTTTTATCAAGTAGAAAAAATCTATCCTAATAATTATTTAAATTTCGGTTTGTATTGTGTGTTAATTTATTTTCTTTTATTATCCGCTTTATTATGTTATTCGTTTATATTTTTATCATGCGATTGTACACTCCACTCATTAATTAACATAAAAACAACAACGCCTCCGATCTCTCATTTTTGGTTACCCACACCAAATTCTCTAAGGGTCTCATGGTTGGGGATGGGCATGGCCATCCTCACGAGGTTAATTAAGGCCCTCGTTGCCTTGATTAATCATAACCCAAAAAAACAATTGGTCCACATACCAATCACCATGCACCAGGGTCTCATGGTTGGGGATAAGAGCACCTATCCTCACGAGGTTAATCAAGTCCATATACTTGGTTAATCATAACCCGAAACTTCACTTCTCTACGTCCAAATGCCGAAATTTTCAAAACACTTTCAAGTCAAAACAATTAATTAAACTTGTTCTTTTGAAAATCAATTTTTCTACCACAAAAAACATAGTGCTATGGTATTTAATTAAATTGTTGGATGATAGCCCGACGATTTAATTAAAATGTAAAGTATTTGGGCCATTAGAGGATAGCCCAATGACTTAAATACTTTATTTCATACACTTAATAAAAGTGAACTTTGTTTCACCTCACCCTTTTCATAATAAAGATTTTGGATGAGAGATGATCGGTTGACCTCAATCACCAATCTCGAGTATTCGAATCGTTAGATGATAGCCTAACGTTTTGGTACTTGTCATCTACAATTAAAATCAATTCAACCCATTCAAATTCCTTTTCCGCTCATACGCGGTCATCAAAAAACATTTTCTTCTAAAATCAACACAACCAATCCAAGACATTTTCAACAAGAACTACGGAGTTTTGACTTTCCCATTGCACGAGGGAATACGTAGGCACGCGGTTTCGAAACCGTGTCAAACTCAAAATAATAATAAATAAACGCCTTTTCTTATTCATGACTTAGAAATTAGCGATTACACACACACAAACACATTTCGAACTAAATGGGTCCCATCGAGTACGATGGACGTAAGAGGTGCTAATACCTTCCTCTTGCGTAACCGACTCCCGAATCCATTCTTTTTGGTCTTGTAGACTGCCTTATCCAATTTTTGTGGGTTTTATCTATATTTCCCCGTTCTCTCTAGAACAAATAAAATTAGGTGGCGATTTCATTGTTTTGAAAATTCATTTAAATGATTTTTGAAAAACGAGTTGCTTCACCATCTAAGAAAAAGTCCTTGGTGCCCGCATTCAACATACTCTGAACAGATCCCAGATTTTGGCGAAGGCTCATGCATGAATGTACCGTGATATGACATGAATGGACGAATGAATAAATGAATAGATGCGTGAATATACTGGTTGATGTATTAGTTTATCAACTGAACTCCCGACACCGCTAAAAATCGAATGAAAGCTACGACTACTGCCAAACCATGATTGCCATCGCAGTGAATCTCTCACAGGGAGAATAACGTCTGATTTCTCACAAACACCATGATGGGTACAGAGGTACTTCCAATTCAAAGGAAAAGGCGCAATACTTGAAAGTCGATCAACCCTCAACATTCCGTAAATCAAAGCGATTTTAAGTTTCAAAACTTTATTGTTTCACCATTTTGAACGATTTTAATTTTATCTAAAACAGCAGCGACATTAAGTTAAACATGCAGAAACAATAAAAAAGTAGGACAAGAAACAAAGTTCAACTGAACAATTCTTTATTTAAAATATGAGAGAAATAACTCATAAGTAGGGATTTTGTACATAAAGATGCACATTCCTTTAGGAAGAACATACAGGAAAGAGTGAATCTATACACATTTCTTAAAACAACAACGAAATTGAAACTGAACTTCATTGAACCAAAACATGCTATTCCCCCTCCTGATTGCTATTCTTAATCACTTCACTTCTAAAGATGGTGATTGAACTAATCCCTTCCATCTGAGCTTCTGTTGTGGCACGGAGACACACACTGCAGCATTATGTCTTTACACACTCCCTAACTTTTGCGTGAACCATCTTCAGAAGATCTTGGTTCACCGGGGCTTTTACCCTTTTTTGCTTAAGCCGCCCTTTCGGGTTTTTAGCTTACCGGGCTTAATTTTTTTTTTTTAGACATAATACTTCTTGACCACGTCTGAGTTGATAGCGTGTGCCAAGTCTTCTCCATCCATGTTGGTGAGGATAAGAGCTCCTCCCGAGAAAACTTTCTTTACCACGTATGGCCCTTCATAGTTTGGCACCCACTTTCCACGGGGGTCTCTGTGTGGAGAGATTATCCTCTTTAGCACCAATTCGCCCACTTTGAACTCGCGGGGACGTATCTTCTTGTCGAAAGCCCTCTTGATTCTTTTCTGGTAAAGTTGGCCATGTCAAATTGTCGTCAACCTCTTTTCTTCGATCAGATTGAGTTGGTCATATCTATTCTGGACCCATTCCGCCTCTTCCAACTCCGTTTCCATCAGAACTCTGAGAGAAGGAATCTCAACTTCTATAGGAAGTACTGCCTCCATGCCATAAACAAGGGAGTAAGGTGTTTCTCCTGTCGACGTGCGAATAGACGTTCGGTACCCGTGCAAAGCGAATGGCAACATCTAGTGCCAATCCTTATACGTCTTCACCATCTTTTGAAGGATCTTCTTGATATTCTTATTAGCTGCTTCAACAGCGCCATTCATCTTTGGTCTGTAGGGAGACGAGTTGTGATGCTCGATCTTGAATGTGTCACATAACTCCTTCATCATCTTGTTGTTCAGATTTGTCCCATTGTCAGTGATAATCTTGCTAGGAGTATTGTTCGCGTTAAAAGTGACGCGCGAGGGAATCGAATCTGAATTCGGATTCTCTGGCTCGAAACGATTTACTCTTTTGATTTGTTTATAAAGATGCCGCGAGCATCAAGCTTTATTATTTTCAACACAAGAAATTATGATTATGAAAAAGGGGAAAGTTGTTAATACCCTCAATTGATTATGATATGCATTACGACTAGCGTGAACTAGACGTAACGCATTGGGGAGATTCCGGGTAAGGGGGTTTGTTATATAAAGGGAATATATGGAGCACCCTAAATATATATAGTTATCTATAGCTTTATATATGAATACGTTTGATATGTTTGTGTGTTTTAATTGTTATTTCTATGATTGGGAAAGTTTCTCCTTTGGATTTTAAGAAGGATAGATTATGTGGGATCCTAGTGTTTGTTATTATTGTGCTCGCAAAGATCATTGGATCTTCTGCATACATATCCCCTAATGGGAATCAGAGCATTTGTAGCTCGGATCTAAAGGGATCTATGGTTTGTTTGATTTGAGGGAGGAAGAAATTTGCTCGGCAAGGATGAGACCTTGTGCCTACGTATTCTCAAAAGGATGTCGAGAAAGTCAGAGCAATCGTAGTTCCCACTTATGCTAGTGGAAGCAACGGGATGTTATTAAGAGACACAGACAAATGTCATCCTAATGAAAAATGTATCTAACCTATTTCATCACATACATTTTGAAAAGTTGATTGATTGAAATCTTTCATCGTAAGTTATAGGTGTTTTGCTTGAGTGTACAAGCATTACCACTTACATGTTTAAGAAAGATGTTTGAAAAATGATTGAATCCTTTAATTGTAAGCATTGGGTGTTTTGCTTGAGTGTACAAGCGTTACCACTTACAATTAAGAGATGTTTTTGTTTGAAAAGAGTTTGAAAAGTTTTTTGATTGTATGTGATGTGATAGATGAGATACTTCTTCCATAGAGATGATAGATGTCTAAACCTCTAGGAGAAATTGATTGGATTAGAGAGATGCTTTTAAGAAGCCCATGGGTCCTTGTATTGTAAGCCCAAGAGGAGGCATTCCGAGGGTCATCGGGGGTCATCGAGGGTCATTGAAGGTCCTTGTATGAAGCTCAAGAGGAAGCTATAGGGTGTGGCTGGCTTTGGCTTTAAAAGGGATTTCACCGGGAAACCATCCTTTTAGGATTAAGAGCAATTTCACCGGGAAATTATACTCTTTGGGTTCTATCTTAGCGCGGGTAATTCCTTGTATTGGAAGCCCAATAGGAGGCTATTAAGAGATTTCCTGGTCTCTTTCTTTGTATGATGCCCAAGAGAAGGCTAAACTCAATGAGGAGTTCTTTTGAACGAATCCCAAGAGGAGGCTGACTCAACAGGGGAGTGTTGTCTTATATGAAGCCTAAGCGGAGGCTAAACTCAGATTAATGAGTTTTCTTATATGAAGCCTAAGAGGAGGCTAAACTCAGATGAAATGAGATACCTTGTACAAAGCCCAAGAGGAGGCTATTTGTGGGGAACCTATTGGTTAGACTAGTTGTTATGTTATAACTAGACAGTTGTATAAACAAGTGTGTGTGATATGTATTCACAGGAGTTTATGAAGGAAATATAAACAAATGCATGTAAATTTTATTTACAAGAGTTTATGAAGGGGATATAAACAAGTGTATGTGAAACGAACGTTTAAAACGAGCGTAACTTGATTATTACAAGTTTGAATTGTGTACAAGGAAGTAAGTATGTACACGAACGAGTATTTATGTACGAGAGGATGTGGATGTACATAGGATGGTTGGGACTTACACCATAAGGGTGGCCCATTGGTTTAAAAGCAGTTTCACCGGGAATAATGCTCCTTTCAATACCAATGGTATTCAATGTAAAATGAAAACAAACGGAAGAAGTTTGTCTATCCTTGAGTATTTACAAAAGACGTCTGTATTATGTACAGGTAAAAATTCGTATGTATATGAAAAGAATTTGATATGTACAAAGAAATAATTATGTACATAAAAAAATTTTGATACGTAAAAGAATTTTGGGACTTACACCGTGAGAGAGGCCCATGATCGATTAAGAAATTCGAGAGAAAACGAATTCGGTTTTATCGTTTAAATCGGATCGATCATGGAAAAAAAGAGTGTAAGTTTGATGAAAAGTTTTGAAAAATGGTTTTGAAAGTGTCTTTGAAAGATGAAATATACTTGTGAGAAGTTTGGAAAAGAATCGGGCTTCGAAAGTTTGAAAAAATCACCTTTAAAAGTGTTTTGAAAAGTATTCAAATGTATCGTTTTCGGATCGATAAAAATATAATCGGACGAAAGTTTTTTCTGAAAATTTTTGCACTATCATAAAATAGATACATTAATTGACAAGTGTACAAAAAATCACCTCAAAATGAGGAGTTTTGATTGGGTTTTGAAAAAGTCAAAGTTTGTAAAAAAAATACAAAAGTTTGGTAAAAAATGGTCCCAAGGCTGCTTGAACCCGGGACCTCAAGGCAAGGTAAGGTATAAATGACTTAAGAGTGAGCTGGCAACCGCTGGGGCGGCAATACATCCGCGTATTGAAGTCAAACAATGAAATTATATTTTAAAACGGATATTTGAATTTAAAAAAACGCGCGCAGTGTTCATCTTCCTCCTCCAATCTTCATTCAATCCTAAATCCTTCGTTTCTTGATGAAATCAAAAGATGTAAACATCAAACTTAATCGTTTTTAGCTTAGGAACATGATGATGGCCTTTAATTTCATTTATTTTAAGCCTAACATGATTAAATTTCTCAAGAACACGAAGAACCCTAAAATTGAAAATCCTAATTGAAATCGTGTATGGTGAATGATTTTGTCAATTGATTGAGGGTTATTGATCGTTGATAGTGCAGAAACAAAACGACCAAGAGTTTTTTGGACTGGAATCAAAAAATCATAGAGTTTGAAGTTCGTGTTCTTACCTGTTCAAGCTGAGATCGAATTTGATGATGGAGTGTTTCCAGTTGTGATTTTATGATTCCTTTAGCACCAACGGCCTTCAAGGAATGTGTGATGAAGGTCTGCTTACTCTGAAATTGCTTGAATTGTTCTGACCAAGTCCACCTGCATATGGTTCAAAGTAAAACTCGAATTTGATGTTAGAGCTGTTACAGGTTGAAGTTAATGGTCTGCATCATCCATATGGAGTATGTTGATGATGTTTGAATGGAAAAATTACAACTTGCTCGAGCCAAACATGGAATTCGACAGTTAAGGCAGTTTTGGGCAAGCTTGGAAGTGTGAAATGCAAATCTGGTTTCTAGCTATTCTTAGATTGATTTTAAGTTTCAAACTAGTTCTATTAGATGTTTATGATATGTTAGACACCAAATATCTCATGTTTCTTCACAAATTTTCAAAAATGCAAGATTTCTCAAATTACACTATGTTGCTTGAATTTTAAGAAAGAAGAGAGAAAGCATGTTCTTGCATGGATTTGGTGTGTTTTGAAATTGAAAACAAGACCTCTATTTATAGGTCACAAGTTCTGAATGGTAAGTACAAGAGATTGGCTTTGGTATTTACAAGTTGCCTTAGAGGGCAACGAAGTCATTTTTGCATTAAATGCAAAAGGAAGCTTCCTTTTAACCATGGTTAATTTTTCAACTTGATCTTATCCCATCATAATTACTCTCCATCTGATTTTTTATCAGCTCTAACTCACTTTGCAAGGTGGCATGGCTTCTAGAAGAAGAAACTCAAAAAAATGACCTATAATCTTGAACTTTGTACTTGAAAATCAAGGATGTTGGAGCTCTATGTTTCAAAATCAAAAGTATATCTAGACTCCATGGATTTGAGAGTTCTTGGACATTTTGGAAAGCTTGTTTCAAGGGATACAACTTTCATGTTTTGAGTTTTTTCCAATTCAAAGTGGAACTATGTGAAAAAATGCCATGAAGTTTGGAAAAAGTATGAAATTTTAACACTTGAAAATTTTTCTAAGTGTTGAAAATTTTGACTTTTTGTTGACTTTTCCAAATTTCTTGATTTTTTATGATCATGATGGATCATTTGAATTATTTTGATGATTGAAAAAGTTTTGTCATGAAAAAGTTGACCAAAAGTCAAAGTTTGACTTTTCAGTGTAGATGAAATTTCATCAGATGATCCAAAAATTGGCTGATGAATTCTGTGAACTTCTGTGATGTTTTGAATCCAAAAATTAGGTCAACATGTTGTATCTAAGATATGAAGATCAATCTCTAATCAAAAAATTCATTCATTGATCAGAAAATCAGAAATTGCTCCCCCTCGATGAAAACCCTAATTGGTCGATCCTTGATAGATCATGAGAAAAAATTTGATATCTGAAGATCAGAGGTTGATGGTTTGATCAAGATAGATCAAATGAAGTGAATGAAACTCAAACCCTAATTGATTGTCTCTTGAATCAGATGAAAAATTGATGAAACCCTAATTTTGACCTGTAGAAGCTACACCCGATTAATTCTGTTCTGAACTGTTAGTGATGCAATGATTCAAATGTAAGGTGGTATATTAGGTCAAAAATTGGGGTATGAAAAGTACCGTAGCGACAAATTATATTATTCTTGATAAATCGGGTTACCACTTGTCGTGTCACATTCGCATATGAAGCAGCCTCAACCCACTTGGTGAAATAGTCTATGGCGACTAGTATGAAGCGATGTCCATTGGAAGCTTTCGGTTCAATCATTCCGATCATATCAATTCCCCACATAGAGAATGGCCATGGAGAGGTCAAGACATTCAGAGGTGAGGGTGGCACATGCATCTTATCAGCATGAATCTGACACTTGTGACATCTCATTGCATAAACAACACAGTCTGTTTCCATGGTAATCCAGTAGTAACCAGCCCTGAGAATCTTTTTCTCCATTGCATGCCCGTTTACGTGAACACCAAAAGAAACTTCATGAATTTCTTTGATGAGTTGATCTGCTTCGTGTCTATCCACGCATCTGAGCATGACCAAATCAAAATTCCGCTTGTACAACACCCCACTACTCAAGAAAAAGTTAGCAGATAACTTCCTCAAAGTCTTCTTATCAGTGATAGATGCCCCTTCTGGGTACTCGCCCTTTTCTATGTATTTATTAATATCATAGAACCAGGGTTTACCATCAGTCTCTTCATCAACCATCATACAATAGCCTGGTTGGTCTAGACGCTCGATAGTGATGGAAGGTGCTTCATTAGCCCACTTGACTTTGAACATTGAAGACAACGTGGCTAAGGCGTCGGCTAATTGATTTTCCTCTCTAGGAATGTGATGGAAAGTGATTTTGTCAAAATACGGTATCAGCTTCAAGACATGATCTATGTACGGAATTAACTTTTCATTGCGAGCTTCTCACTCCCCTTTGACCTGGAAAATGACGAGTGTTGAATCTCCAAAAACTTCCAGGATTTTGATCCTTAGATCAATGGCTGCTTCAATCCCGAAGATGCAAGCTTCATATTCCGCCATATTGTTGGTACAATTGAAACAGATTCTGGCGGTGAAGGGAATATGAAAACCTGTTGGAGAAGTTATAATTGCCCCTATTCCGTGACCGACTGCATTGGATGCCCCATCAAACACCAGCGTCCATCGGGATCCTGGCTCAGGTCCTTCTTCTGGTCCAGGAATGTTGCAATCTCTGATAAACATGACGTCTTCGTCTGGGAAGTCAAATCTCATAGGTTGATAGTCCTCCATAGGCTGGTGGGCGAGATATTCTGATACCACACTTCCCTTTATAGCTTTCTGAGTTACATATTGAATATCGTATTCAGATAGTAACATCTGCCAACGTGCAATCCTTCCAACCAAAGATGGATTTTCGAACATATACTTGATAGGGTCCATATTGGATATCAGCATTGTAGTGTGACACACCATATATTGTCTCAAACGACGGGCGGCCCATGCTAAAGCACAACAAGTTTTTTCTAACAGAGAGTATCGACTTTCATATTCCGTGAACTTCTTACTCAGATAATAGATTGCATGCTCCTTTCTTCCCGTTTCGTCATGTTGCCCCAGGACACAACCCATAGATCCTTCAAGTATGGTGAGGTATATTATGAGAGGCCTTCCGGGAACAAGCGGTATCAAGATAGGCGGTTCTTGTAAGTACTCCTTGATCTTATCAAATGCTCGCTGACAATCATCGTTCCATATAATGGTCCGATCCTTCTTCAACGACTTAAACAAAGGTTCGCAAGTAGCTGTCAAATGTGATATGAACCGGGAAATGTAATTCAAGTGTCCCAAGAAACCACGAGTTTCCTTTTCCGTTCTTGGCCCAGACATATCTTGAATAGCTTTTACTTTGTCAGGGTCCACCTCGATAGCTCGTTGGCTCACTATGAATCCAAGTAACTTCCCGGACCGGACTCCGAAAGTGCACTTGTTAGGATTCAATCGAAGTTTGTACTTCCTTAATCTTTCAAACAGCTTTCTGAGATGAACAATATGCTCTTCTTCAGTCTGAGACTTGGCAATCATATCATCCACATAGACCTCAATTTCTTTATGCATCATATCATGGAAAAGGGCTACCATGGCCCTTTGATAAGTTGCTCCCGCGTTCTTCAATCCAAAAGGCATGACCTTGTAACAGAAGGTGCCCCACGGGGTGGTGAATGTCGTCTTCATCATATCGGTCGGGTCCATCTTGATCTGATTATATCTGGAGAAACCATCCATGAAAGAGAAAACTGAAGACTGAGTTGTGCTATCGACCAAGACATCAATGTGGGGCAAAGGAAAATCGTCCTTCGGGCTGGCTCGATTCAAGTCTCTGTAGTATATACACATCCGAACCTTTCCATCCTTATTGGGGACAGACACAATGTTGGCAATCCAATCTGGATATACCGACACAGCAAGGAAACCGGCGTCAAACTGTTTCTTGACCTCGTCTCTAATCTTCTTAGCCATCTCGCGTCTTCCTCGGTCTTTGCTTTACGGGCGAGCATTCGGGCCTTAGCGGCAGCTTGTGCATAACAATATCCGTGTCGAGTCCGGGCATATCCTGATACGACCATGCAAACACATCTACAAACTCTTGCAACAAGTGGACCAACTCATCTTTTATCTCCTGCCCCAAAGCAGTTCCCATTTTGACTTCTTTTCGATCCTCTTCAGTACCCAGATTGATCACATCCACTGGTTCCTGATGAGGTTGGATCGTCTTCTCCTCGTGCTCAACCAGACGTGCTAACTCTTCAGGGAGTTCGTAGTCTTCCTCACCGTCATCTTTGGCTTGGTTGATCAGGAAATCGAAGTCAAAAGGAGTTATAGCATGGCTATGTTCAATAAGCTCAATTTCAGGTGATCTGCATAAATGATTGATTTTATCTTTTAGATATGT
The DNA here is from genome assembly GCA_021764765.1 of Vicia sativa. Lineage (NCBI taxonomy): Eukaryota > Viridiplantae > Streptophyta > Magnoliopsida > Fabales > Fabaceae > Vicia > Vicia sativa. Next base: position 122,226,457 of record CM038797.1, read on the forward strand.
ATGTTTATTTTAGCAAGAATAACAGTGAAATGTTGTTGTTTTTATTAAGATGCATTGGAAAGAAAAAGTAAAAACAATAAAAAAGATCTCAAACTGAATAACAAAATGCGCTTTTCATTGAAGATAAAAATTCATTCATTAAACGGAATAAGCCCTACAAAGCAATCCTTTGTGCCTTGGGCAAAGCACATGATTTTTTTTTAAAACAAGAAATTACTTTGACAGTGAAATGAGAGGGGTAACGTCCTTGACGATCCAATTCTTGAGGGTCACACCAGGAGGAGTACGGAACACCGTCTGAGAAAGCTCCACTGCACGCTCATCATCTTTAATGGCATTGATAGCCTTTTCGGAGCGGAAACCCTTCGCAACAAAAGTATCCTCTAAACGAGGGATCTTCCCTTTTCCTATCCCTGAGCCTTCACTGATCCTGGAGGATGGTTGATAGCTGAGTCCGCTCTTGTCCTTCTTTTCTGCCACATTTATCACTGTTCCCCAACCTTCAGGATTCCCGGCATCGATAAGGGCCTTGACGTCCTGCCAACGGGTCATGTTACCTTTAGGCTTTTCAGCAGTCTTAACTTCTTTTTGCACATTACCAAGAATCTCTAAAGCTTGAAAGAGAGTCTCATGCACCTCGTCTCCAACATCCACATACTTGAACTCATACAAGTGACTAACCAAGTAGTCTTCTTCACCATTAACCTCCACCACCTGGTTATTCAGCAAGAACTTCAATTTTTGATGGAGAGTTGAGGTGACAGCCTTAGCACCGTGTATCCAGGGCCTTCCTAATAAGCAGCTATAAGCCGGAAAGATATCCATCACTTGAAAAGTAATGTTGAATAGTTGGGGTCCAATAAGTACCGGGAGATCAATCTCTCCCACTGCCATCCTGCGGGAACCATCGAAAGCCTTTACAATCAGAGAACTAGGTTTCATGATTGCCCCTTCCACTTGCAGTTGGGCCAGTGTTGTCTTCGGGATCACATTCAAAGCCGAGCCTGTATCAACCAAAACTCTAGCAAGAGTCGTTCCACCACAGGTAACAGAAATGTGAAGAGCCATGTTATGATTACCTCCATTTGGAGGGAGATCCACATCAGTGAACGATAAACAACTACCATCATTTAGACTTGAAATTGCAACATCCAATTGATTAATTGTGATATCTTCAGCCACATATGAGTTGTTGAGGAACTTCAACAAGGCCATCTGTGATACGGTGAACTGACTTTGTAGGATTTTTGTATCCAAATGTGCGGATAGCAAGAGTCGCCACCGACTTTTATTTTTATCCAATTAAGGGAAGGTAAAAGTAACAGAAAAAGACCTTCGTTAGATTCTGAGTTCGGGAGAATGGTTATGAAAAGGGAAGGTATTAGCACCCCTTTCCATCCGCAGTTTATTCTACGGGCTCTTAGTTGCTCTTAGATAACTTTTAAAAATTGCTTTCTGTGTGTTTGACAAAATGTTTTGAAAAGGCATTTCGCTTTGACTTTGCAATGACTCATGTAGGAGTGTATACAAAGTGTTCGGAAATGTTTTTGTTTTGAAAAGAATTTGAACTTCGAAAAAAAAGTGTGTGGTGTGAAAAGCATTTGATTTAGAGCAAGCAACTAAAAGACTTATTTACCCACTCAGAATTGGTCATTTTCGTACTTCTACGTTCCTTTAGAATAGCGCTAGCCATACCATTAGTTAGTAGGTAGCTCCATTCGTTGGATGTAAGCGGGACATTCGAAGGGACATCGGATGGTCATAGAAGGCAACTTGTAGGAAGTATCCTAGCACATTCGAAGGGACTATCATCATTTTTCGTAGGCGACAATCGAGGGTCAAGATCATGTATTTGGAGGCGACGTCTTGGGTCTTATGATCTTTGTATCGAAGGGACTATGATGATTTGTTTTGAAGGCAACGGTGCTAGAATACCTCTACGTTCGAGGGACATGACCATAGGCATCGAGAGAGAATTACCCTAAGGGGTGTGTGTGTGAAAGAAGTGTGTTGATTTCAGAATATATTATCTTGAAAGATTAGTGTGAGCTATGTCCAATTATTATCTTGCCATACACGCCTAATTACTAGCAATTGATAAGGGTGCGGAAAGTAAAAGTGCGGAATGTAAAGTGCGGAAAATAAACCTACGCTATTACATGGCTTTGGGGCAGATACATAATTAGGAGTGTGGAAAGTAAAAGTCCTAAATTAAACTATTACAACCCATGAGCAATTACATTATTGAAAAGTAAAATAAAAACGGAAGAATCGTCTGAATCGGATCAACCTGTGAAAGAATGGGAAATCGGAAAATACGAGATGAATTGAATAAGAGGAAAAATGTTAGAAAAAATGCAATTTTTAATATGAGAAAATTAATATGTGCTGGAAATAAGATAAATAAGTTAAAATAATTTTTTGGAAAAGATTTAATAATTAAAATGCAATTTATAATGATTTAAATGCTAAAATATAAATAAAATAAATATGCATGCAAAAATTATATTTTTTAATTTATTAAATTAAATAAAGATTTTTACGAAAATAATGTAAAAAGAAAAAATGTTTTTGGTAATTTTTTAATGCAGAAATAAAATATAGAAAAGAATTAAAATATGATGAAAATATTGAAAATAATGAAAATATGGAAAATATTTGAGTTTGGAAAATTGCAAAAAGGGATTGTCTGAACCAGGAATCGAACTGGAGACATCCCTTTCAAACCTTGAAAACCAATGCCTTTGCCATCTGAGCTAGCGTGCATCCGTGTCATGGGATTGGAAGCATATGTTTATAAGCGTATACGTGTCCTGGGAGTGTTTGAAACACAGACAGCAAAGTGGACCCCATCGTTTATGAATGAGCGAATCAGAGACGCCCGTTGTGCCACGCCAGTCCCTCGCCGGTCAGAGAGAGTCAACGACGCCGGAGTTAGGGCTCCGGTCGTCTTCTCCGGTAGCTCCGATTCTGGGATCTGCAAAAATCACGCAAATAAATAGAAAAAGGATACCCTACCCCCCTAATTGGATGGCTGCGAGTTCAATGGCATAGTTCTCTTGCCCTGAATCGTCCTGGATAAGCCGGTTCGAAGCTTCCAGTTCAGAAAACCCTAAAAATGGCAAATCATGTTTCTAACGTGCAAGCATTAAAACGATGGCCCAGATCAGTCCATTGGAACCTCATGAACACATAGCAAACGTTAGAATCAATTAAAACATGCTGATAATAAAAATACGAATTCAAGAAAAAATCAGTTATGTATGCATGTATATGGTGCGATTCAGCTTGCTTTGATCCATGGCAAGAGTGTATTCTTACTCATACTTACCTCCTGAAGGCAATGGAGTGGTTTTGAGGGTGAAACGGCGAGTTTGAAACTCGAATTTTCAAGAATGTATGAAAATTTTGGCAAAATAAGGGCTTGTTCTTTGGCTAGGGTTTCGTCCTTGATCGGCTATGATGCTTGATATTTATAGAAGAAAATTGGATGGCAAAAGAGTAGAAAAAAGATTGATTCTTGAATGTGCAAATATTTTCCATTTAAAACAAATCAAATATTGGAAAAAATTTGATTTTCTCATGAATGCAAGGCTATCACGAATTTGGAAAGGGTCATGGGCCTTCTTGGACATTTAGAAAGATATAAAATCATTCCTTTTGAGAAAATGTTTAATTTTCATATTTTATATAATTTATTTTTGAATTAAATGTTATAAAATTCAAATATAAATCATAAAAATAGAAAATAACCAAGGCCAAGCATTTATGGGTCAAGAGTAGCATCATGAACAAGTTTGGATCAAAAGATTATAGGCCCATTTGGAAAATTTTGCAATTTGACCAATATGTCCTTTTGCAATTGTCCAAAATTGCCCAACTTGAATAGTGTATCTTGCTCAATTTTCCACATTTTTGAGTGTTCTTGGACTTTTGGAAAGCTCTAAGAGTCCTTTAACCAATGTCTTTGGTCTCATCTCAATTGGAGTTACCATGCTCAAAATATCTTCAAAACAAAAGTTGACTTTTGTTGACTTTGAAAATGACCGTAATGTTTTGAACTATACCTCTCAAATGAAGCATTTTTGGACATTCTTGTGAGACATGAAGTTGTAGAGAATTGAATTTCCTTCAAAACAAGAGGTGGTGGAAAAATTTCTGAGAAAGCATGAGAAAGTTATGATCAGTCAAAGTTCAGTTGACTTTTCATCTAGAAACCCTAATTTAGAAAGTTTGACTTTTGGGCAAATCTTGAGTTTTCTTGATGAATCATGATCAACCCTTGATCAAATGATGAATGTAACTTCAAAATGAGGATGTTGACCAAAAATCAGAAGTTTTGACTGTATGTTGACCACAGTTGACTTTTTGTCCAATACACCCGATTTTCAACCATCTGAACAATTGTCTGAGGAAACTTGACTTGTGAGGCTTGAAACTTGACATGGAGAATCTTTGAAGCATATGAGGAGGCATGAAGGCCATTGAAGATGTTGGAAATCCATCTTGACTTGAGAGATACCAAACCCTAGTTTGGGTTGATTGTCTAGGAGAGAGTTTGTCTGATCAACTCTTGAGGAATCCTTGAGTATGGATGTATGAGATCTCTTGAGTAGATGGAGGGCAAATTTTGGGGTATGACAGCTGCCCCTGTTCAATCTTCTTGTACTGAAGGGTTAGATTGACATGCTTGTCTTTCGTGACCTGGAGGTAGAAGATGATTGAACACCGAGTACACCAAAATTTGCACTCTTGGTGGATGATGCGGAATGGGCTTCAGATGCCATTTGGAGAAGTTGGAGACTTTCTTTGACGAGTCGTACGCTAGACTCGAGGTTGTTAATAGGAGAGCTGACAGAGATGGGCTTAAGATGCCATCTAGAAAGGTCGATGCTGGAGGGTGAGTCGTACGTTTAGACTCTGTAGATGTTCTTGGAATGGAGAGGAGATGGGCTTAGGATGCCATCCGAAGGGAGTCGTACGTTAGACTTCGTGTTCACTTTGAATGAAGTTATTGGTCTGTATTGATTTTTAACCATATATGCAGCATTCTGATAGTGAAGAGATGTTGACAAATAGTCGGAGATGGGCTTAAGATGCCATCCAAGGCAACTGAGTCGTACGCTAGACTCTGTAGTTGCTGTTGATAATCAGAATAAATCTTCGCGCTGATTACTCTGAGAGAGATTGTAGTTGGCCAGAACGTGGATAGCTTCCCTGTTGTGCATCGGGTGTTGATCCATTGCCTGTTATCGGAGGATAACCAGAGGTGGTCTTTCGGATAGTTTTCCCGTCGGCTCGGGGCTTAATCCTGGACCTGTTTGCGAAGGCGGTCTTTTAGATAGTTTTCCCGTCGGCTCGGGGCTTAATCCTGGACCTGTTTGCGAAGGCGGTCTTTTAGATAGTTTTCCCGTCGGCTCGGGGCTTAATCGGACTGTTTTGCGAGGTGGTGCACTGCTTTTGAGAAAACAAGAGAAACTTTGATAGAATATTTGTTAGTCTTATGCAAAGTATGATGCGTGACAGTGTATATGAATGACTTATGCATGAATTATGACTTTATGAGTAATGTATGAATGATGAATGTTGTGATATTTCAAAACATATCCATCTTGAAGAAGATGCGGATATTCTGTTTGAAGATTTCTGACTTCTGCCTGGGGAATAGAGTGGGTGAGAACCCTGCTTTTGAAGGAGAAGAAAGATATCCTGGATTCTTCCGATGCACTATCTGACTAAGTCTTGGGCCTAGACGTTGCTGAGGAAGGTAGAGATTTGAGAGGCTCGTTGTCGGAGATCTTCATATATAGACCCTGCTGAGGAGAATCTGGGAGCCGATCCGTTGGGGACCTTGTATGTAGATCCTGCTGAGGAAATTTAAGAGATGCTCTACTGGGGATTCCGAGTGTAGATCTCGCTGGAGAGCATTTGATGGTTACTGAGAGACCGGGCTTGAAGAGTCTGGAGTCCGTTGTAATCTCTGGTTGGGGAATAAAAGGGTGTATGCTTCCTCCGATGCACTATCTGACCAAGTTTCGAGTCTGGATACTGCTGCCGGGAAAAAAGGGGGAGGATTGAGAAATATCCGCTGGGGATGAAGTGTTACTGCTTGGAGACTGATGTAACGTTGCTTGGTTGAGTGAAATTGTTGCTCGTGGATTCCCTTATACTCCGCTGGGGAAGGTGTGTTGTGGGTGACACCTTTATGCTCTGTGGGGAATTGTATGGGTGACTTTCGTCGTCGTCCCAAATCCTAGAGCCTGTAGTAAGTACTTTTGCATATTCCCTTTTCGTATGTTTGCAGAGAGATTTTTATTGTCAAATGCGTATAGTCATTCAAAGCAAACGTTGGACTTATTGCAAATAACAACAACAGAAATTGTAAAGAAAAAGAAGCTGTATTTTTTTTGGAAGGTGGCGTATGGCCAAGTAGTTTGTACACAAGAAAGGTAAAAAGCTATGCGGAAACAATCTCGTTAAGTCCCAACTGTGCTAGTACTCATATATTTCAACTATCTCATCTCCTTGCAGAAAGTGAGTAGACGATCTTCGCCATTTGAATTTTGAATGCCGATAGTAGTCGAAACAGTGATCTGAAGAGACATAGTCGACGCTTAAATCCCTAACTTTGCCTAGACCGCCTTTTCGGTTTTCACCTCGATACCCTTTTTGCCCAAGCCGCCTTTTCAGGTTTTCGACTTGCCGGGTGTACATGTTTTGTATATATCCTTTATTTTTGCCCGAACCTTTTGGTTCGCCAGGATGCCCTTATTTTTGCCTAGGTTCGTCGACCTAGCGGGTCTCTTTATGCGTAGTATTTTTTGACTATGTCTGCTCACGTGGTGTGGGAAGTCTTCACCATCCATGGTGCTAAGTATCATAGCTCCACCGGAAAACACTGTCTTGACTACAAACGGTCCCTCGTAAGTGGGAGTCCATTTGCCCCTGGGATCACCTTGTGGAAGAATGATGCGCTTGACTACTAGATCACCAACTTGGTAGACTCGGCTTGACCTTCTTGTTAAATGCTCGATCATTCGTTTCGATAAATGTCCATGGCGGATGGACGCGAGTCGCTTCTCATCGATCAAGTTAATCTGGTCAAGCGGTCAACCCAATCGTCTTCGCTAACTCGCCTCGGAGGACTCGGTTGAGGGTATCTGAACCTCGATGGGTAAGACGGCTTCCATACCGTATACAAGAGAGAAGGGGGTTGCCCCTGTTGATGTTCACGCTGAAGTGCGATAACCATGAAGAGCGAATGGTAACATCTCATGCCAATCTTTGTAAGTCACTGTCATTTTGTATAATCTTCTTAATGTTCTTATTGGCGGCTTCCACTGCGCCATTCATCTTAGGCCGATATGGAGAAGAGTTGTGATGTTTGATCTTGAACTGCGTGCAGAGTTCGGTGATCATCTTGTTGTTGAGATTGGAACCGTTATCTGTGATAATCCTTTCAGGAGTGCCATACCGACAGATAAGATTATGTTTGATGAATCGAGCCACAACATTCTTGGTAACAGATGCATACGAGGCTGCTTCTACCCACTTGGTAAAGTAATCAATTGCCACAAGGATGAAACGATGTCCATTGGAAGCTGTGGGCTTAATCTCTCCAATCATGTCAATACCCCACATTGCAAAAGGCCACGGAGAAGTTAAAACATTCAGAGGTACTGGAGGTACGTGCACTTTGTCGGCATAGATCTGGCATTTGTGACAAGATCGAGCATAGCGGTGACAATCAGCTTCCATGGTGGACCAATAGTAACCTGTTCTCAAAATCTTCTTAGCCATAGTGTGTCCACTGGAGTGGGTACCAAACTCGCCTTCGTGTAACTCTTCCATGATACGCATTGCGTTTTCGTCTACAATAGCACAAGTCGCGGTTGCGCTTGTATAAGATGTCGTTGCTGAGAAAGAATTTGGAAGCAAATCTTCTCATGAACTTCTTATCATTAACAGATGCCCCTGCGGGATATTCCTGCGTCTCAAGATACCTCTTCACGTCATAGTACCAAGGTCTCTCTCTATCAAGCTCATAACAATACGGTTCGTCAAACCTCTCAATGATGATCCGGGAGCCTCGTTGTCCCATCTAACCTTGAACATAGACGACATAGTAGCCAATGCGTCTGCCAACTGATTCTCTTCTCGTGGGATGTGATTGAAAGTGATCTCTTCGAAGTAAGGAATCAAACTCAGAACATGCTCTCGATATGGAATGAGATTCGGATGCTTCGTATCCCACTCGCCTTAATCGACCGATCACTAAAGTGAGTCTCCATACACTTGTAAGAACTTGATTCTTAAGTCAATAGCGACTTTGATACCCATGATGCACGTACTCGGCCATGTTGTTCGTGCAACTGAAACATAATCTGGCGGTGAAAGGCGTATGTCCGCCTGTAGGGGATGTAATGATGGCGCCAATGCCATTACCAAGTGCGTTTGAAGCTCCATCAAAACCATAGTCCATCGGGATCCTTGTTCGGTCCTTCGTCTGGCCTCGGTTCCTCGCATCTAACTAGTAGAACATCTTCGTCTGAAATTGAATCATAGATTGATAGATCTCTACTTGATGAGCCAAATGATCGGCTACCACACTTCCTTTGATCGCTTCGAGAAGTGTCTGGATGTCATACTCGGTCAAGATCATTTGCCATCTTGCTATTCTTCCGGAGAGAGTGGTTTCTCAAAGATGTATTTTATCGGATCCATCTTAGAAATCAACAAGGTAGTGTGAGTCAACATATCTGTCTTAGTCGGCGAGCAGCCCAAGCCAAAGCGTTGCAAGTTTTCTCAAGTCTGAGTATCTTGTTTCACGTCGGTAAACTTTTGCTAAGGTAGTATATTGCATGCTCTTTTCGACTGACTCGTCATGTTGCCCCAACACACACCCATTGAATTCTCTAGCACCGCCAAGTACATGATAAGAGGTCTTCCTTCAGACGGCATCGGGATGGGAGGATTCTGAGGTACTCCTTGATTTTGTCAAAAGCGATCTGGCAATCGTCGTTCCATTCTACCACTTGATCTTTCTTTAGTAACTTGAAGATTGGCTCGCAAGTAGTAGTTAGGTGTGCAATGAATCTGGCAATGTAGTTCAATCGGCCCAAGAAACCTCTGACCTCCTTCTCGGTGCGGGGAGCTGGCATCTCTTGAATGGCTTTAACCTTGGCAGGGTCAACCTCAATACCTTTACCACTGACAACAAACCCTAGGAGTTTTCCGGATCTGACTCCAAAGGTGCACTTGTTAGGATTAAGTCTCAATCTGTACTTCTTCAATCTGTCAAACAGTTTCTGCAAATGATCAAGATGTTCTTCCTCAGTCTGCGACCGAGCTATCATGTCGTCGACGTAGACCTCTATCTCGTGATGAATCATGTCATGAAACAATGTCACCATAGCACGCTGATAAGTGGCGCCTGCGTTCTTCAGTCCGAACGGCATAACCTTGTAGCAGAAAGTGCCCCACTGTGTAACGAAAGTAGTCTTTTCCATGTCTTCAGGAGCCATTTTGATCTGATTGTAACCGGAGAAACCATCCATGAAGGAGAAAACCTTATGTTGAGCGGTGTTGTCAACCAGAACATCAATATGAGGAAGTGGGAAATCGTCTTTCGGACTTGCTTTGTTTAGATCTCTGTAGTCCACACACATTCGTACCTTACCATCCTTCTTAGGCACGGGTACCACATTTGCAACCCACTGGGGATAGGAGGTAACGGCTAGAAAACCAGCGTTGAACTGCTTCATAACTTCGGCTTTGATTTTCTCTGACATCTCAGGACGCATACGACGAACCTACTTTCACCGAGAAAACCTTCTTTTGTCGGCAATCGGTGTACCACAATATCACTGTCTAAACCCGGCATGTCTTCGTATGACCAAGCAAAAACCTCAATATAGTCTCGTAGCATCTGAATCAACCTTTCTTTAACACTGTTCTCAAGACCCGCTCCTACCTTGATCTCTTTTCCTTCGTCGGACCCAAATTCACAACCTCAACTCGCTCTTGTGGTTGTATAACTCGCTCTTCCTGCTGTAGATCTGGCAAGTTCTCCTGGCACTTCACAATCTTCCTCACTTTCGCCTTCGGCTTGGTAGATCGGATTATTGAAGTCATATTTAGCACTAGCATAGCTGTTATTAACGAGATTCGGAGTGATTCTGCAGTGTACCACGTGGGTGTGTGTAAGAAACACATAGCCTTTTGAAGGGGTGATAAAGTAAAAAGAAAACAAACAATTGAATGCAAAAGTCCAACGAATTTATTAAATGAAAATACGCAAACGACAGATAAAAACCCTCGCAAACGAGCCATGACGCCCCGGGCAAGGCACCAGGCTTTCAAAGTTTATTGTTCGAAACATAAAGAAATACGAAAAGTAAAACAAAGCAAGAGCAATTACTCCTGACTAAAGGAGATTGGTATGACGTCTTGATCTTCCAATTCTTGAGCCCATGATCCGAGTTGGGAAGATCCACTTGCGATGTCAAGTCGTTGTCATCGTCTTCTATAGCATGGATTCCACTCTAATGCGGAAAGGAAGTTGGCCGGCACGTTCGCGGCGTATCATCTTCTGACCCTTGATGGTGAAGCCTAAACCAGTCTTGTCAAATTTGAAAGGAAGATCAGGGAGCTGTCCCCAAATAGCACTACCTCCTTGTTCAACAGTAGCTTGAGCGTCTTTCAGCGAGGCCATCCTAGGCGGAGCTTGTGTAACCTCAGGAGTGACAGGAGAGTCAACAGGCATGACTCTGGGTATTGTTTCAAAAGCTTGACAGGGAGTCTCGAAGAATTCACCCTCCATCTCAAGGTAGCGGAATGACTGTAGATGACTGACCATATACTCTTCTTCACCACACACTGTAACAACTTTCCCTTTCACCGGGTATTTCAGTTTCTGATGCAAAGTAGAGGTATGACGCCCATGTATCCAAGGGCCCGAGTAGGCAAGAATAAGGGACGGATGTCCATGACAAAGAAAGTGGAATCAAAAGTCCGGGAACCGACTTTAACAGTGAGCTCTCAAGTACTGTGCGCTTAGAACCATCAAAAGCTCTCACAATAATGTCACTGGTCTCGAACCAACCCTTCGACATCAAGCCTATCAAAAGCGTCTTGGTAGGATATTCGAGCGAACCGTATCAACAAAACATGAGACAATGTAGTGCCTTTGCATTCAACAGAGATGTGCAAGGCTTTGTTGTGTTTCTTTCCGGAAGGAGTCAAATCAGCATCAGAGAAGCCTAGGCCGTTGTTGGCAGCCAGGCTAGCAATACAAACTTCGAACTGATCAGTGGTAGTGTCTTGCGGCACATGAGCATTCTTCAGAAACTTCACCAAGGCATTAGCATGAGCCTCGGAGCACAAAAGCAAAGCGAGCATGGAAATCTTGGACGGAGTCTGTCCTAACTGTTCCACAACATTGTAATCACTCCTCTTGATGATCTTCAGAATTTCCTCCATTTCTTGTTTGGAGGTGTCTTCAGTAACTTCCTTTGGTACTTCGGTGAGGATGAGTCCCGGTTCTTTCCTCTAGGATATTGATTGAGTAGCTGGAATGCGAGCTGGAGTCGCAGTGTCTTTTGGAGGAGAGATCTCTGGAGAGAATACCCTTCCGGTTCGGGTCACCTTACTTGATCCGGTGACGTTGTCAATGTCAGGAATGGTAGCTTCGGCAGTACGATCTTCTATTGTCAGAGGGTCTTGCTTGACGCCATGATAGTAAACATCCGCTCCATAGTTCCAAGGGATAGCTTTGTCGAGGAATATGGGCGGGAGAAGTGAAAATGAGGGGTGCCACCCAGGAAATCCTTATTGTGTTAACATCGGATAGTCTTCGGAAATCGTCACCCCATCCGGCCTTAACATCTTCAATAGGAATCTTGTAGCTTTCAGGAACAGTGTACTTCACCATATAATCATACTTTCCACTTGGCTGCCCCAAGGTATCCCACACAGATGGTACAGTTTCGTTCGCATTGTCAATCTTCAACTTAGACATTTCTTCACACACACGCACGGTGGTTTCGAAATAGTATCTCACGGTTATCCATCATGCACTGAACACGTCTTCTCAACCAAGCACAACCATCAGGTGCAGACGAGCACCAACGACAACTCTCTGGGCATCCTGGATTGACACCGACTTGCAACAGATTCTTCTTAACAGCCATCAGAGGAATGGTCAAGTCATCTATGTGGAAAACATAAGTATCGTCACCAACAGCATTGGAACTCTTGTCATGGTTAGGCATAGGAGCATTGATCACATTCGAGTCTCAGCGGAGGATCAAACTCAATGCTTAGCTTCAATCATATCCTGAATCTTGTTTTTCAGAGCCCAACAATTGTCAGTGTCGTGCCCTGGGCTATTGGAATGGTAAGCACACTTAGCATTTGGATTGTACTTTGGAGAGGAAGTGTTGACATTCTGAGGAGGATCCCTCAAAGTAATTAGCTCTGCTTTCAACATGTGTTGCAAAGCTTGCGACAAAGGCATGTTGATCTTCGTAAACTGTCTTCGTGGCGCGTTACGCTGTTGTCTCGTGAGGTTGTGCTGATGTAGGATTGGAGATCACAACTGCCCCCACAGATTGAGCACGGTCGGTCTTGGCTCGGCTTTTCTGACCATACACAGCATTGGCTTCTTTCTTAGCACCAAAAGATCTCTTCGCAGCATTTGAAGATGTCTCTACCTGAATCTTCCCACTTGATACCGGCGCCGTCAATATCAACTCGGTGAATCCGGATGAAGAATTTCCAATCAGATGATTGAAGAACGGGCCTGTCAGTGTCCCCATGAACATATCAACCAACTCCCTATTGGACAAGGGTGGTTGAACTCTGCCTGCTAGATCTCTCCACTTCTGAGCATACTCCTTGAACTTCTCGTCACGACCTATAGACATGCTTTGTAGTTGCATGCGAGTGGGTGTCAATTGACATTGTACTCATATTATGCAGAAAGCATCACCAAATCACCCAAGTACGGATACGGTCATTCTCTAGTGATAGTACCATTCCAAGCGAGTTAGGACAAACTCTCTTGAAAATAGTGCATCCACAACTTTCATCATCGGTGTGGGGTTGATCTTACGGACATAGGACTTCAAATGCGACTTAGGGCAAGACATGCCATCATATTTGGAAAAAGTAGGAACTTTGAACTTGGGAGGAATCACTACACAGAACAAGACTCGGATCATCAAAATTCAGTCCGGACATCTTCAGATTTTCCACAGCATTCAGACGATCTTCAAGTTGCTTGTACTTGTCATCTTCCTCAGAGTGTTGGCTATAATCAGACTGGTCCTCTCCTCCTTTCTTTGGCTCACGCTGATCACCTTCATCACCCTTGGTACTCCCCTCGGTATGGACACTTCCTTCAGAGAGCTCAATACGGCTGACCACTTTAGGACCCCCTTTGAAACGTCTACCCATGTTGAGGAGACCAACAACCTTCTTCTTCTTGTTGATGAGCTTCTTCAGATCTTCTTGGCCTTGGACCAAGCTGGTAAACATCTGCTGAAACTGAGCATTCTGAGCCTGGAGATCTTTGACAGTCTGTTCGAGAGCCATTTCTCCTAAAATAAATAGCGAGCAAATGAGAAAACCAATCTCCAATGTACCTGTGATGCAATGTTTATGCTATGCTATGCAATGTTTATGCGAATGCAATGCAATGTTTTCAAGGACCTAAGAGATTTAAATTTGTTAAACAAGCAATGAACAAACATTTATTAGTACTTCTCATTATTATTCCTCTTTCTTTTTTTTTTAAGTACAAGGGATAGTTCAAAGCAATAAATGAAAACATAAACATCCTAAAGCTCTAAGTCTCCCATGGGCGCTTCCTCTTGGTGCCGATGTAAGCGTTGATGTTTCGCTCCTCGTGAAGTAGCTTGGTCAACTCTAGAACTTTCTTCTCGCTTGCATAGCACTGAGCTTCAAAGGTATCCCTTTCTTCTTTAAGCTGAATCCAGGATCTCTTCAAGTCTTCAAAATCAGTAGGCATGTCAGGATGGAGAACAGCATAGGGTACGTCACCTATAACAACAGTTCCATAATTCTTGGTAAAGCAGTGAATGGCATCATGAGGTTTTGAGCTCGAGCTCGCACCCATTTGAGGTAAGGTTCCCAAGGAATGGAGTTCGGTGCCCCAAAGTCTTGGTATCGTCTTCTTTACCATGCCCCAAGCATGTATAAACCTTAAATCGTAATTCGGAGATCGTGATTGTAGTCGAACACAATATCTTGGAGAAGCATATCATGTGGACCATCTCTTGAGCAAAACCAAACCGACGTAGAGCTAGAGAAGGGTTGTAAGTAATACCTCCCTTATACCAAGGAGTGGTACATTAGGGAATTCTCCACAACGCTCAATGAGCGTGAAGTCCTTTTGAGAGAAAAGATTCCAACGGATATCCGAATGAGAGTGACATCAATCTTTGAGACCATCTCAACCTTTGTTCATTCTTCAAAACTGATGGAGGAAGGTGCGAAATAAACCACCTTGAAAGTAACGGGATACAACACATGAGAGTTCCTTGTCGCTTAGTAGTACGAGTGCGGAGGGAATGTAGAATGTCTCCAAGTAAGGTAGGCACTGGATTGCGGGTAAGAAACAATTTGATGGCATTGACATCTATGAATTCATCCTAGTTAGGGAATAGAACCAAACCATAAATTAGCAAGGCCACAATGTTCTCAAATGCATGGAAACTCATAACTTTGAGGAATTCTCGGGCTTTCTTGATTAAGAACTTGGAAAGTAAACCCTTAACTCCACTTCTAGTTTCCCAATTGGCTTCAATGTCTGAGCGCTTAAGATGTAAGGCGGATGCAATGTCTTCGAACTTAGGGACCTTTTCTAAACCGGTGAATGGCATTTGATCAAGAATAGGTACCCCAAGTAGCTTAGAGAACTCTTCTAAGGTAGGAACCAACTGATAATCTGGAAATGTAAAGCAATGGTGTTTCGGATCAAAGAACTGGAATAGGACATGCATCATATCTTCTTCAAAACCGGAGATAACCAAGTCAAGTAGATAACCATGTCTTTTGATGAACTGAGCGTGGTCGGGAATTTCTGAAACCAATTCTTTGAGTTGAGAAGGGATACCCATGAAGTTGATTCGGATAGTCTTTCTAGAAGCCATAATCCCTACAAAACAGAGCAAAGATAAATCCCTAGGTCCTTGAAATAGTTAGAAATGATATGCAATGCGAATGATGTCATGATGTCATGTTTAGCACGCACAAGCAATTCACACAATGAGCCTAGGTTAAGGCTTGCATGAGGTATAGGTGATTACCCTACCAAAAAGTTTGAGTTGGTTCATCCTGTCCTATAATAGTAACCGGGTTCTAGGAATCTCATATCATAGATCTTTCTCGTAGGCGCTTATTTCAATACGACGGCCAAGTGGTCGATCGAAAATGTCCCAAAAGTCGGATCTCAATGAGCGTAGCATCGAGTATCAACCAACCTCGGTCTACACCAAAGCCGGCCATCTCACTACCTTCTAATGGCCAAGATGGGTCAATTAAGGTTCTAAAAGTTTAGTTAGCGCTTGATGACACCACGCAGAAGCCAAATACTTTCTTCAACTTGGGAATGAAGAGTATCGGGGCAACCAAAGTGTCACGCTAACGTAGCCATCATGTTGACCGTGTAGTTATACGTCTAACGGTCGCGATGATCTAATGCTACTTACCTAAAAGGAAACCCGGATCCGGGTGTAGGATCCCCCAACAATATAATACCCAAGCAACCCTTAAAGATAAAGCATACAAGTCAAACAAAAAGCAATAAAGGTTATCTAGAAATCCCTAAGGCAATTCTCTCTTTTAGGGTGTTTCCCAGCAGAGTCGCCAGTTCTGTGATACGGTGAACTGACTTTGTAGGATTTTTGTATCCAAATATGCGGATAGCAAGAGTCGCCACCGACTTTTATTTTTATCCAATTAATGGAAGGTAAAAGTAAAAAAAGACCTTCGTTAGATTCGAGTTCGGAGAATGGTTATGAAAAGGGAAGGTATTAGCACCCTTTCCATCCAGTTTATTCTACGGGCTCTTAGTTGCTCTTAGATAACTTTTAAAAATTGCTTTCTGTGTGTTTGACAAAATGTTTTGAAAAGGCATTTCGCTTTGACTTTGCAATGACTCATGTAGGAGTGTATACAAAGTGTTCGGAAATGTTTTTGTTTTGAAAAGAATTTGAACTTCGAAAAAAAAGTGTGTGGTGTGAAAAGCATTTGATTTAGAGCAAGCAACTAAAAGACTTATTTACCCACTCAGAATTGGTCATTTTCGTACTTCTACGTTCCTTTAGAATAGCGCTAGCCATACCATTAGTTAGTAGGTAGCTCCATTCGTTGGATGTAAGCGGGACATTCGAAGGGACATCGGATGGTCATAGAAGGCAACTTGTAGGAAGTATCCTAGCACATTCGAAGGGACTATCATCATTTTTCGTAGGCGACAATCGAGGGTCAAGATCATGTATTTGGAGGCGACGTCTTGGGTCTTATGATCTTTGTATCGAAGGGACTATGATGATTTGTTTTGAAGGCAACGGTGCTAGAATACCTCTACGTTCGAGGGACATGACCATAGGCATCGAGAGAGAATTACCCTAAGGGGTGCGTGTGTGAAAGAAGTGTGTTGATTTCAGAATATATTATCTTGAAAGATTAGTGTGAGCTATGTCCAATTATTATCTTGCCATACACGCCTAATTACTAGCAATTGATAAGGGTGCGGAAAGTAAAAGTGCGGAATGTAAAGTGCGGAAAATAAACCTACGCTATTACATGGCTTTGGGGCAGATACATAATTAGGAGTGTGGAAAGTAAAAGTCCTAAATTAAACTATTACAACCCATGAGCAATTACATTATTGAAAAGTAAAATAAAAACGGAAGAATCGTCTGAATCGGATCAACCTGTGAAAGAATGGGAAATCGGAAAATACGAGATGAATTGAATAAGAGGAAAAATGTTAGAAAAAATGCAATTTTTAATATGAGAAAATTAATATGTGCTGGAAATAAGATAAATAAGTTAAAATAATTTTTTGGAAAAGATTTAATAATTAAAATGCAATTTATAATGATTTAAATGCTAAAATATAAATAAAATAAATATGCATGCAAAAATTATATTTTTTAATTTATTAAATTAAATAAAGATTTTTACGAAAATAATGTAAAAAGAAAAAATGTTTTTGGTAATTTTTTAATGCAGAAATAAAATATAGAAAAGAATTAAAATATGATGAAAATATTGAAAATAATGAAAATATGGAAAATATTTGAGTTTGGAAAATTGCAAAAAGGGATTGTCTGAACCAGGAATCGAACTGGAGACATCCCTTTCAAACCTTGAAAACCAATGCCTTTGCCATCTGAGCTAGCGTGCATCCGTGTCATGGGATTGGAAGCATATGTTTATAAGCGTATACGTGTCCTGGGAGTGTTTGAAACACAGTCAGCAAAGTGGACCCCATCGTTTATGAATGAGCGAATCAGAGACGCCCGTTGTGCCACGCCAGTCCCTCGCCGGTCAGAGAGAGTCAACGACGCCGGAGTTAGGGCTCCGGTCGTCTTCTCCGGTAGCTCCGATTCTGGGATCTGCAAAAATCACGCAAATAAATAGAAAAAGGATACCCTACCCCCCTAATTGGATGGCTGCGAGTTCAATGGCATAGTTCTCTTGCCCTGAATCGTCCTGGATAAGCCGGTTCGAAGCTTCCAGTTCAGAAAACCCTAAAAATGGCAAATCATGTTTCTAACGTGCAAGCATTAAAACGATGGCCCAGATCAGTCCATTGGAACCTCATGAACACATAGCAAACGTTAGAATCAATTAAAACATGCTGATAATAAAAATACGAATTCAAGAAAAAATCAGTTATGTATGCATGTATATGGTGCGATTCAGCTTGCTTTGATCCATGGCAAGAGTGTATTCTTACTCATACTTACCTCCTGAAGGCAATGGAGTGGTTTTTGAGGGCTGAAAACGGCTGGAGTTTGAAACTCGAATTTTCAAGAATGTATGAAAATTTTGGCAAAATAAGGGCTTGTTCTTTGGCTAGGGTTTCGTCCTTGATGCTGGCTATGATGCTTGATATTTATAGAAGAAAATTGGATGGCAAAAGAGTAGAAAAAAGATTGATTCTTGAATGTGCAAATATTTTCCATTTAAAACAAATCAAATATTGGAAAAAATTTGATTTTCTCATGAATGCAAGGCTATCACGAATTTGGAAAGGGTCATGGGCCTTCTTGGACATTTAGAAAGATATAAAATCATTCCTTTTGAGAAAAATGTTTAATTTTCATATTTTATATAATTTATTTTTGAATTAAATGTTATAAAATTCAAATATAAATCATAAAAATAGAAAATAACCAAGGCCAAGCATTTATGGGTCAAGAGTAGCATCATGAACAAGTTTGGATCAAAAGATTATAGGCCCATTTGGAAAATTTTGCAATTTGACCAATATGTCCTTTTGTGCAATTGTCCAAAATTGCCCAACTTCTGAATAGTGTATCTTGCTCAATTTTCCACATTTTTGAGTGTTCTTGGACTTTTTGGAAAGCTCTAAGAGTCCTCTAACCAATGTCTTTGGTCTCATCTCAATTGGAGTTACCATGCTCAAAATATCTTCAAAACAAAAAGTTGACTTTTTGTTGACTTTGAAAATGACCTGTAATGTTTTGAGCTATACCTCTCAAATGAAGCATTTTTTGGACATTCTTGTGAGACATGAAGTTGTAGAGAATTGAATTTCCTTCAAAACAAGAGGTGGTGGAAAAATTTCTGAGAAAGCATGAGAAAGTTATGATCAGTCAAAGTTCAGTTGACTTTTCATCTAGAAACCCTAATTTAGAAAGTTTGACTTTTGGGCAAATCTTGAGTTTTCTTGATGAATCATGATCAACCCTTGATCAAATGATGAATGTAACTTCAAAATGAGGATGTTGACCAAAAATCAGAAGTTTTGACTGTATGTTGACCACAGTTGACTTTTTGTCCAATACACCCGATTTTCAACCATCTGAACAATTGTCTGAGGAAACTTGACTTGTGAGGCTTGAAACTTGACATGGAGAATCTTTGAAGCATATGAGGAGGCATGAAGGCCATTGAAGATGTTGGAAATCCATCTTGACTTGAGAGATACCAAACCCTAGTTTGGGTTGATTGTCTAGGAGAGAGTTTGTCTGATCAACTCTTGAGGAATCCTTGAGTATGGATGTATGAGATCTCTTGAGTAGATGGAGGGCAAATTTTGGGGTATGACACCATCTTGTGGGCTTCAGAACTTTTCAACAAAGACAAGATCGAAATTTTTGCGAGAGTCTGACTAAGCTGATCAACCACTTTATAGTCACTCCTTTTGATGATTTTCAAAGTCTCATCACTTGGCTTAAAAATATCCCTCAATTCTTCTGCACTCAAATCAACAACTCCATCTTTCGTCGGAGGAACAACTGACACCTTCTCTGTAACTCTGTTCTTTATCGGATCTTGATGGTAAATTCGACCACTACGGGTCATGCCACTCATACCAGTGATGTTCTCAACAGTAGACTCTCCCAAAACCATTGGCTTACCACCCACAATGACTTCAGGTTCGTAGTTCCATGGTACAGCTTTTGTATCTTCATAAGGAATTGGGATGGGCGGGTAAACCATCATTGGTTCTACTGTCGTAACAGGTTCTTCTTCTTGTATAGGGACCATCGGAGATACATGAAGTCTCCTATTATTGATGAGAGGGACCACCACATCTACTTTAACTTCAGTATGAACTCGACTAAACTGAATCAAGTGTTGACATATTAATCCTTGTAGGTACATCTTGAACTTTGCACAGTGTTCTGGATTGTCTTGGCAAATCAAACAACTATCATGACCTCCTTTCAGTAAACCGACATTTTTCAACTCCTCAAACACCTTTTTTAAAGACATCTTCAATTGATCCACCTCCATAACCAGACCTCATTCTTCAACCAATGCATTTACTGACGATGACCCATGCCTCGGCAATGGATTATTAGCAATGTTGGGGATGTCAGCGAAAGTTAACAGCTTGCAGTCAATAAGTTCCTGGACCTTGCACTTGAAAGTGAAACATTATTCTATGGTATGCCCGGGAGAATTAGCGTGAAAAGCGCATCTAGCATTCTCATTAAACCATGGTTTAGGAGGCCCCGGAATAGGCTTTAATTCCCTCGGCACTACTCTTCCGTCTTGAATCAAATATGGTAACAAACTAGTGTAAGTCATTGGAATAGGTTGAATTTCTTCCTTGGTGTACTTGTGATAATGCGGGCTCTTCTGTTGAACCAAACCCTTGTTCGGACCCTTGACTTGTTGTTGTTGTTGTTGGGAAGCTTGATTCTGAGGAACCTGAGTTGAATATGGCATCGACACCTGCATAGGTTGCTGATATGGCATACCAGGAAATTGCATAGCAGCCACATAAGGATACGACATATACGGGACCTGAACAGGAGCAGGCCTAGCTGGTTGTCTTCCTCTTCCTCTTCCCCTTGCTTCATACACAACATTGGCTTCGACTTCCTTCCTCTTAAAACCATTCAACGGCTTCTTTGTTGTAGAAGTTCCCGCATTCCCTTCGGAAATCTTACCGGTCTTCAAACCTTCCTCAATCTTCTCGCCTACCATTACTAGATTGGAGAAATCAGAGAAAGTACTTCCAATCAGTCTTTCATAATATTGCACAGGCAATGTTCCCATGAACAAATCATTTAACTCTCTTTCTGCTAAAGCTGGTTGAACCCTCGAGGCTACCTCCCTCCACCTCTGAGCATACTCTTTAAACGACTCTCTTTCCTTCTGAGACATGTTTTGAAGTTGCACACGATTGGGGGCCATGGTGGTGTTGAAATGGTACTGCTTGAAGAAAGCGTTAGACAAATCATCCCAAGAGCGGATGTTCGACTTCTCTAGTTGCATGTACCAATCTAAGGATGCCCCTGAGAGACTATTTGAAAATAATGAATCATCAGCTTACTATTCTTAACATGCGCCGCCATCTTACGGCAATACATCCTCAAGTGAGTGTCGGGACAGCTTATTCCCTTGTATTTTTCAAAGTCTGGTACTTTGAACTTTGGAGGAATGACAACATCAGGGACAAGACACATGTCCACAACACTCATGCCAACAACATTCTTTCCTTTCAGCTCCTTCACTTGCTCGGCTAGCTCCTTGCACATCTTCTAGGCGGCCATGTCTTGGAAAGGAGTCGGTTTACCCACAGGCGCCACGTTCTGATAGAACTGTCTCATGTAATCGTCTTGTTGATCTTCCTCACCTTGAGGAGTCGTAGACCAAAGATTCTCCTGCTCATCCTCCTCTTGCTCTTGCTCATCATTTCCCATAGTTTGGGTAGCGGCGTGGGCGGAAGCAACATTCCCTTGGTTATCAGCTCTGTTGAAGAAGTCAGCCGACATCCCATAAAATGGAGGATTAGGTGTCTATACCCCTGGAAATGGAGCATTGCCACCACCTTGAAGGGTTATCACGTTTCCGGTAACAACAGGAGGAACAGTAGCAGTTGCGTTGTTAGTTGTAGCGGCAGCGATGGCGGACAGTTGCAGCGGCGATGCTGGCGCGGCTTCTTCCTCTCTCACATGTTGAGCCGTGAGCATCTCCATCAGTTGATCCATCTTGGACTTCAAGGTGTCGATGTCATCTTGCATGGCTGTCTGTCTCGTCTCGTACTGATCCATTGCTCTTCTTGCGTTAGCCCTGGTTCTGTAAGGGTGTTGGGTAATCAGCTTGAATATGGCGACAGGAAACGTAATGAGCTTGGCGTTCTCTTTTTTAATAATATGCATGATTATGTATGATTAATGCAAAATGATTATGATTGTGTTCCCCTTCTTAAGGATCTCTATCGGGATCATTTCACCAAATATGATATTGGACATCAAGACGATATGACGTTTCATCGGCTCTCGCAGATTATAACTCTTGAATCTTGAGCTAGTTCTTGTAGTCTGTTACGTGTCAAGCGAGCTTATTATTTGAGGCGAGTTTGTGCCAAACTGATTCAATGTTTCTTAGTGCTTTCAACTCTTGGATCGAGTGGTAAGAGTTGTTTTCAAATCTAACTTTGCTTTGATAGCTCGTTTCTCTCGGGTAAGCTTGCCCTTTGTTGTTCCGCCTTGGCTAGCTTACGGTTGAATTCGCAACTCAAAATTTGTTGCATCCAGTTATCTTTTACGGAACTTTTCTTTTTTTCCTTCTCTACCTTCTCTTGGCTCTTCAGGAGCTCATCATCTCTTTCCTTGAGGCTTTGCATCAAATCATCCCTTTCTCGAGCAACACGAGTAAGGATTGCTTGTTGTCGCCCTTCTTCAGCTCTCATCTCTGTAATGGTGAGCTTAAGCTTGTTGAACTCCTCAATAGGGACATGAGTGACTTCAAGTTCTGGAACCTTGACGGGAACCACCAGAGTGTAAGGAAGTTTGACCTCTTTGACTCTACCCATCACCCACTATTTATAGGGTTCTTTGGCTACACAATCTCTTTTTCCCAACTCTCTTCCCTTCCTATGGATTCGAGTCCAAGCACTTCTGATCTGTCTTAACAATTGAGGATTTTCTTTCCCAAAGTCCTCCAAGAGGAGCTCCTCTAATATTGCATCATTAGGCTCAGTTTCCAAAGGATAACCCAACTGTCTTAACGCCAACCTAGGGTTGTAATTAATACAGCCTTGAGACCCCATCAACGGGACATTAGGAAAATTTCCACAGTTAGTAATAACTTCTCTCACATTCCAATTTGGTAAGTACCAAACCACAGCATCTGAAGTGAGGCAAGCCAATGTCTGAGCCCATGACAAATCTTTCAAAACATCGTACCACGGGCCTCTAGTAAGTAAGTGAGACAAAAACCAAGAGTACAACAGAGGGGTGCAACATAGAACCACACCTCTCTTCTTCTCATGCCTTATATGAAGGTGATAAAGCACATCTGCCACAAGAGCTGGAACAAGATTCTTTTTGGAGACAAACACATTAACGGCATACTCTTCCAAGAACTCTTGTTCCCCACTTGGAAACATGACAATCCCAAAGATGAGCAGAGCGAGCACAGTATAAAAAGCATTTATATTACCCGATTCTGCCAATTCTTTCGCCTTGCTCTCTAATGCCTTTCGGGGAATCCCTTTAGCCTTGCACAAAGGCGCCACTTCTCTGACCGGAAGATACAACACTTCAGCTAACCTGTCACATGTTACTCTTTCTCCCAAGCTGGTGAAGGGGATGCCACCTTTCAAAGGCCATCCTAGCAAAATCTCAAACTCTCCAATGGTTGGAGTCAGTTGAAAGTCTTGAAAAGTGAAACATCGGAGCGGAGAGTCATAGTACTGGTACAAGGCAACCATAGCACGTACATCAACATTTGTATCCAAGAGCTTCAGAATGTGACCATATCTTCTGGTGAAAATGGTCATATCAGCCTTCTTGATCTTTTCCTTCAAACGTAACAAAACCTCCAACTTTGGGACCTTGACCTTGATCGGGTTGGTATGCCTTTTGTCATCCATTTGTTAACTGTTTGCTTATGCGAACCAAGTCCTTAGGATTCCTACAAAACTGGAACAAATAAATGTTGATGATTAATTCATGCATGATGGATGCGATGTAATGTGATGCAGAATTAGCATGTGAAAGTTTTTTAGAACGGCCGGGTATATTTTTGACGTCTACCCAACAATTCCCCCTGGATGGCTCTTAGGGTTTTTGATACAACAAACACAAATTCTAATATTGAAATGCATCGCAAATGATACTTGCAACGCTACAATACTTTTTTAGGAGAATTTGGTTTGAGGGAGAGTTACGTATTACCCGAATAGACAAAGCAGGTCTAATGATCTAACAAACGTAACCCTCAATACCAGGATCTGAACGGGATACTCAAAATCATTGATCCCAACTTGGGTATACCATTTTTACCGCAAATAAATTTGTGATTAGATGATATACCTAAGAACGTCTCATTTGAGCATTCTTAAAGCCCAAAGGTTAGGTTTCCTTAAAGGTCAAAACTAGGGGAAAAATCCCTTCTAACAACACTATCGTCAACGTAAAAATAACTTGCAATCGGCGATAATGTCTTCGAAAGAACCTCCCCTAGGTGTGGTCTTCGCACCAACTTACAAGACATTTCTGTCTAGCAAATCAATACTACGCAACCACTCTAATTTATGTGTTCTATAGCCTTGGTAGTGGGCTTTTCCTATAGTCCCATCCATTATTCCCACACAAGATAATATATTACAAGGTAATAATTAAAGCAAAAGGAAATAAATGGCTATATTATAAACATAAAATAGAGTAATAAAAAAGAAAGCGAAAATAAACACACATACGAAGAGCTAAACTAGGGTTGACACGCTTAGTCAACTTCCCCAGTGAAGTCGCCAACTGAAGCAAATCGATTTTCAAAAATCATTTAATTTTCAAAAATGAGTGAAATCGGCACCTAATTTTATTTGTTCTAAAAAGAACGGGAAAATATAGATAAAACCCCAAAAATTCGGATAAGGCGGTCTACGACCAAAGATATGGAATCGGGAGTCGGTTATGTAAGAGGAAGGTATTAGCACCTCTTACATCCATCACACTCGATGGGACCCTTTTAATTCTAAGTGTGTGTGTATATTCGCTAATCTCTAAGTTATAATCAAAAAAAGAAACAGAATTTGTTTATTATTATTTTGAGTTTGGCACGGTTTCAGAACCGTATGCTTACGTATTCCCTTGTGCAATGGGAAAGTCAAAACTCCGTAGTTCCTCTTAAAAAGGTTTTAAGTTGGTTGTGTTGATTTTATAAGAAAAATCGTGCATTAGACATTTCAAATGCTTGAACTTGGACTTTTTTAGTTTGTTTGAAAAGCTTAAGTCCTTGTTCGTGTTTGAAGTGGCTATTGCGCACTTTTTGTCAGAAAAGAGTTTGATGGTCGCATATGAGCGATAAAAGAGTTTGAGTGAGTTGAGTTATTTTTATGTGGGAGACAATTATTGGACTATAAGCGTTCAACGGCTAACGCCCCAATTACTCGGATGAGTGGACAGAAACATCTTAATCATCTTTTTCTACCCAAAAGTTTTGTTAAGAAAAGGTGAGGTGAAACATGGTTCGTGTTAATTAAATTCGATTAAGACACCAAACATACGGTCGAGTCGATCTTGGGACTACCATATGTTTGGGAGGAGGGAGAAATAGAATACTTATTTATGAAAGTATTTTTGAAAAGAAACTCGACGTTCGATCGAGGTTTGGAACTTTAATTATGAAAGCATTCTGAGATACGTGCTGAGATGAAATATGGAATCGGGTTATGATTAATCAAGTATGTGGACTTAATTAATCTCGTGAGGATAGGTGCTCCTATCTGACCATGAGACCACGTGCATGGAAAATTGGTATATAGACCAATGTTATTTTGGGTTATGATTGATTAAAGCAACAAGGATTTAATCAACCTCGTGAGGATGACCATGCCCATCCCCAACCATGAGACCCTTCAAGAAATCGGCTTATGAGCCAATCGAAGCGGAATCAGATTAATTTTAATTTTAATTGTGTGTAAAGTGTACAATGGTGAATAAATACTGAATGAGAAAACAAACAGACAAATATCACACAATACAATCGGAAATTTAAATAATTATTAGAAATGATTTTTTCTGTTTGATGAAAAATTGACTAATAGTTTAATCGATAAATCATCAAATAAAAACTATCAGAGCCAATTACTATTTAGTACATCGCAACAAATAAATTATTCGCGTAAAAAAATAAATTAATTGAAAGATGAAAGTTTAGAGTTAGCCTGTATTGCAGTGATTCCGGGGGGTGCGAAAAGAAATCCATCTGATCGTTGTACGACTGGTCCGCAAGATTTCAACACGTGCTAGCGAATTGGATGCGTCGGATCTTGGTCTCCAAAATAACCCCAACGGCCAAGGTGGTATATTATTGTATTTACCAAATACTTATATATTTAATATTTTTCTAACAAATAAACTTAACCAAAAAAAAGAAAAGAAATAATAATAATAATAATAATAATAATAATAATAATAAAATGAATCAAAAGAACAAGGTGGTGACACTTGTCACCACCAGACTAAAAACACTAAAAGAAACAAAAAATATAAATTAAATTGTTTAAAATTAAAATTAAAAAAAAGAAATACCCAAATGGGCAAATTGATCTGTCTCTCTCTTTCTCACGCGTTCGTTCTCTCATCCTTCTCATCGTTCCCAAATGGAACCTTATCCCTCTCTCACGACCTTCATGCTCTCTGGTTCTCTCACTCCCGCGATTCTCACGGATAAACTCTCATCTCTCACTCATGGTCTCTATGTTCTCTTACTGGAGACCGAAATGGCCGCGCCGGAAATCTCCCCATGGCGGTTCCGGCGGCGGTGTGACCCCTAACCTCCGTGTTTCTGTGTTTTTGCATGTTTCTGACTCTTCCTACTTTGATGCTTATGTTGATTTTGCAGATAAATGACAAATTTTGGGCGAAATCCAAAGGGGGTTTTTGAAAACCCTAGACCTTTGAGGCGATTCCGGCGATGGTGAGGGTACCTGAGCCTTGGAGACGCGTCGATGGTGAAGGATTGCTTCTGAATTCGTCCCGGGTGAGACTGTTCCAAACTCCTCTTTTCTTTCTCTGTTCGAAATTTGGTTTCTGAAAACTTAACTCTGAAGGTTTTCTGGGGGGAAATGATGATAGGATATTTGCTTGTGTTTTCTGTGTTTACGATTTTCTGGGTTTGTTTCTTTTGGAACCTCAAACTGTGAACAGATATTACACTTGTGCTTTGCTTTTTTCTGGTTTATTTTTAATAGAACAGATACTAGGTTTGACCTTTGCTATGGCTTAGAACAGATACCATTTGGTTTAGTTGTCTGGTTGGTGTATTTGCTGGTTGTTACAATTGGAGCTGAGGTTGAATTTTCTATGATTTCTGCTTTTTTGGTTGGTCTTGAAACAGATGGTGTTTATATTTTTGCTGGGGTTTGAAACTGTGAAGAACAGATTCTTGTGGTCTTGGTTATGGTATTTTTTGAGCATATACTACACTTCTTGTTTTTCTTACGCTGGTATTGTGTTTTAAAGAACAAATATATGCTTTTTTTCTTTCTGATTGGAACAGATCCCCAGCTTGTCTCTTTTTCTGGTATTATATCTTGGAACAGATACTTGCTTGTCCATATCCCTTCTGCCCTGGGATTTTCATCATTAGTGCTAGGTTTTACCCTTTTCACCTTAGGTGAAACAAAATCTTTGGAACCAAACCTTCTCCTTCTATGATACTGCTGCTATACATTTTGCTTGCATTGTTTGGCTTACTTCTTTTGGCTCTGCTATACCCTACTACTACTTGCTTTTGTGTTATCCCTGCTGCTCCTTTGTCTTTACAGATAACCATGTCTTTTGTCTCAATTGTTGCCTGTTGCTTTTGTTTCTAGTCTTTTGTTGCTTCTTTGTTGCTTCTTTGCTTCTAATCTTGTTGCTTGAATTGTTGAATTGTTGGAATTATTTGGACTGTTGGATTAATTTGTTGGTTTCTTGAACTGTTGGATTAATTTGTTGGTTTTGAACTGTTGGATTAGGAATTATAACTATGATGAATAAGCGAGTTTCGGCTTTATTGTGAACCGAATTAATTCGTGATTTGCAAACAAGCTCTTTTCACCGATGATTAATCTTGAACAAGATTATGAGGATTAGCATTCTAAAACACGATTCCTTGAAACTCCTAATGATGAGTTTGAAAACGAAATGTTTTTCTTGATTTATGTTGATGCTCAATTATAGTTACTAATCATGCTTCTTTTGTTGTTTTTCATGTAACGATGCGATGAAGACGGAGACAATAAGAGGGCAACCCGGATGTGAAGAATGGCTCGGAAGAAGACAACGATTTGCTCGAACCAAAAAACAAACTTTAGGAACTTATAGCATTAGAGTAGAATTAGGACATCTTGTAACTTTGTAGCTTTGTAATTCACATTTGTACTTGAATTTCAATGGAATAATCTGTTTTTTTCCTTTTCAAAATTAAACTTGTAATTCCAAAACTTTGTGGATCTTGAGATGAATGAATACAAACTTGAATACCATTTGCATAGCCTTTCGATCGAATGAACATTTCACACAAAAAAGAAACGGAATCAATCCTAACTTGAGTACCTTTGCTTGAAATGAATGAAACGGGTAACATATCCAATATGAATTGAATAACTACTTGTAACTATTTTTTGCTAGTGAATTCAAACACCAAGAATGACATCTTTCCCTCCATTATACTTAAACTCCCCAAGTAATAAAGAATTCCTTTTTAAATTCTAAAATAAATAATTATTTTTTGAATTCAAATTCCAAAAAAAACAAATAATCCCTTTCGAACAAATAATTCCAAACAGTTCCCTTTGAACCAATAATTCGAAACTGTTCCTCTGAAAGAAAATAACTCGAAACCTCTTGAATGATAGTTTGAATCAAAATTGAATCAGTAACAAAACCAAACCTTCCGTCGAAATCCAACATAATTCTTTTCCACGAAATTTCTGAAGCCACAAAGAATGAACGTCTATGCTTGGAACAATGAGGTAAAACAGAGGGGAAATTTTGGGGTGCGACACCAGGCAAAAAATTTAACTGCCCCTTGGCAGTGTATATACCCTGTATTTATGTTATAACATAGTTTGGTTCTATGTCTTTTTAAGAAGTTTTGATGATAACAAATACAATTAATAATATCCATTTTCTGACTCTGATTGATAAATATTTTGCATAGAACATTTTTGCTTTCTAATATTTTAACGAAATATACATATGAAATTTTGATTCTAGATGAAGAAGTTCTGATTGATAAAGAGGAATGACACTCTAAGAGAAATCATAAGAAAAATAGCATATGAAAGCGACCTTGATTATCAAGCTCATTAGAAGAAGTTACGCTATGTTCAAGTCAAACTTGAAAGCACCATGCTACATCACAAACTCGATATTTATATTCGCTGCATTTCATACCTTAGTTACGATGCGTTACAAGATTCACAAATGGAAATTATAATAGTAACGTTGGTTGCTAACGAGATTTGTATTTATGAAAATGAGCACTTAATGCATTTCTCAACATTCCATTTGCACATTCGATGACTCTAACGGTTCAAAGCTATGCCTATTTAAAGAGATCTCATCATCAAGCTTTGGTTGCGAATCTCACTCTATCTAAAACAACTCTAAAGCTTTCATCGTATTTTATTCAAAGTTGTTTTTATAATTTATGTGTCAATATTGTGTATACATCACGGTTGTGATAAATCTTGTAAGAAGCATTGCTAAACACATTATTCTATTGAAATTATTACCTTGAGAAACCAAGTTGTGGTTAAATCTCAAGAAGACGTTGGCGTTGTCATCGTGTTTGAAATCAAGATTTGATTAGTGGATTAACACCTCATTGAGAGAGACAAATCACCTTGACGGGTGGACTTGAGTAGTTTGAGTTTAAACGAACCAGGATAAAAAATATTTGTGTATAACTGTTTTTAATTTTAAAATCCAAATTCAAACCCCCTTTCTTGTGTTTTTCAACCTTCACTTTATCCTTGATTTTATTAATTTTGCTATTGATTTTACTAATTTTGCCCCTGGTTTTATTTAAAACAACCCTTTGACAATGTATATACCCCTGTTTTTATCCCTGGTTTTATTAATTTCGCCATTGATTTTATTCATTTTGTCCATAATTTTATCTAAAAATAGGCTATCAAATTGGGGGAAATATAAAGAAACTAGAGTAGAGCTCGGGTGTGCGATATATATATATATATATATATATATATATATATATATATATATATATATATATATATATATATATATATATATATATATATATATATAATCGGGGAAAATTGAAACAAAAAATAAATTGAATAAAAAATCAGGAAAAAAAATCATATATATTAAAAAAGTATTCTAATGTTGTTTAGGCTTGTGATTATCCTTATTGTTTTATTTGTTGCCACATACTAGTTTACATTGTTAATTTTCTCCGTCTTAAATTTTTCTCCTTTAGTTCATTGTTTTTTTTTATTTTCTTTTTATTTCCATCCTTTTGAGTATTTATCATCATTTGAATTATGGGATGCTTGTTAATAAACAAATTGAGGTCTGTTTTAAATTGGGAAATGTGGGGAGGCGGTATTGCGTGATGTAGTGTCGACGGAAGCTAGTCATTTATTATTATGGAGGCCTTGGCAATTTGATAGAAAAGCCAATCATGATGGATACTTCAATAAATACTTTTTTATGTATCAAGGTCAAAAGATCAATCTTGTACCATTAAATCCTTGCGATGTGAGAGAAGATCAAAAGAAAATGAGAAAGAAATGATCAAGAAAAAAAAAGAATGAAAAAGAAAAAGAATGATAAAAAAGAGAAAAAAAACAAAGTTTAATTGAAAAAAAAGAGATGTGAAGAAAGCAATTGTGTCACACTAGCCGTTATACTTGCTCTTTCGCAAGAAGGTGCCTTTACTGACCACCATTTCTAATGAAAAAAAATTCCAAATTGTGTTGAGTCTCGTTTGTAGGAATTTAAAGAATTATTTTTGAAAGAGGTGACAATTAGATTACCACATATAAGAGGAAATGAGCATCATATTGATCTCAATCCATGAACATATTTGCCTAAAAGACCAGCATATAGAAGCAATCCACAACAAACTCAAGAGATACAAAGACAAGTTACATAATTGATAAGTAAAAGATGGGTAAAAGAAAGTTTAAGTCCTTGTAATGTCCCTGTTATTCTAGTCTCTGAAAAGGATGGTATTGAAGGGTGCGCACAGATTGCAAGGCCATTAATAATATTACCATTAAATATAGGTATCTCATTCCTAGACTAGATGATTTGCTTGATGAATTGTTTGGTGCATGCTTATTTTCTAAAATTGATTTGAAAAGTGGATATCACCAAATTAGAATAAGAGAAGAGGATGAATGGAAAGTCAATGGTACTCTAATATAATTTATGAACAAACCAATGCGAGCAAGGGAGCAATTGAAAAGAAATGTGCTAAGACTTGTCATTTTTGTCCAAGCTAATGAAGCGGGCATGTCAAGTGGGCTTGTTATAAAATGTGTTAAGGCCCATCTTGTCAAATTTTGGCCCAAAACACTTTTTTTATTTAATTTTTGTATGATTTTTAAACATCCCAAAGCTCTTAAAGTTTTAGAATTTCGTAGGTTTTCCTGTTCCTAAGTAAATAATGAGCTAAAGAAGTCAATAGGTCAAGCTTTGAAGGAGGGAGAAAGAGAAAGGTGGAATGCATTAATCAAAGTGGCTATAAATTGTTATTATTCATCAAGGCAATGCATATTCACTTTCTCCACTACCTTTAAGTGTGAGACCTTTCTTTCCCAAACCATTATTGATAAGTTATTGGGCTGAAGTTGTAGAGTTATTGTTGTAAGCTACCCTTTACCTATAAATAGGGAATAAATCTTGAATGGAAAATCAAGTTGAATTTTGTTAAACAAACACTTTGTGTAATTTTGAGAGCATTTCTCCTTTGGTTAATTGAACCATATTTTGATATTATCAAGAAACCAAGTTTATTTTATGATCCTCACTTAGCATTATCATCCTTTATAAATCATAGAAAGAGTGTGGCGCCTCATTTCTATCATTTCTATCAAATTCTTTCTAAATTTTTCATTGTTACAATTCTGTCTCAATTTATATTCGACCTTTGAATTCATGTACTTAGTCTATCTTATAATATTGTTTATAATCACAAGTTTCATATAAATAATAAAGTATGATTAAAATGGTGGAATCACAAATCGGTTAGTCATTAGTCATCCCTCGTTGTGAAGGGATGTTATTTTTGAGTGGCATGACTCCTCGGCGGTGAGGTTCCATATAGAGGAAGAGAACAAGGTATTAAAAGTGATTTTCATCATTGGAAAAATGTCTCACTGCTCTAAGGTCGTTGAGCCGTATTATTGTTTCAATTCCTTTATCTACAATACTCATTTGCTAGTATAAAAATAACTCATTTTTAATGTAAATCACAATACTGAATGAAAGTTAAATGAGAAATCGTAAGCAAGTTGAATGAAGCTCTTACTGGGGTAATGAATCGTACACAACTTGAAAATAAAAAAATCCTCTATATTAGAATTTATGTTCACAACATGATATGACTCTTGCAGCTCCCAAGAGAATTAATATTGTCGTTGAGAGACTTACTTCAAACATTTGATTTAGATGTTTGTGAAACCTTAAAATCCTAACTCTGAGATGCAAGTTGAAGGGTCTAAGAAGAAGGAGAATGGAAGAAGGTTTAGGGTTAGAGTTTGGGAGGAGAAGATACACATGACAATCTTTATTTTAGCTTCTGAAGAATCGTACGATAAGGATTTTAATGAGTTTAGGAGGGAAGAATTTTCACTTTTAGCACTATGATTTTTCACTTTTTATATTTGCTTTAGTGCTAGAGTAATTTGTTTTAAATGTGAAGAAGGGCGAGTAACATTGTTTTAGCACAAGAAGAAGAAACGACTAATATTATTATAGTGTTTTTAGCAAGAGCCATCAATTCGATTCTAATAAAAGGAATTTTTCACAAAACCAATCATAGAGAACAGTCTCATAATAAATAAATATATTTAAAAATAAAAAATTATATGAAAACGGTTTTAACACGTTGCAGAAAAAATCGTTCTCTTTATCTTCTAAAAGAACGACTTCTAACCGTTGCATAAGATTTGCAACAACAAAAAATATGCGCAGTTGAATATAAAATTCGTTCATATTATATTCTACGAGAACATTTGTTTTACCTCCAAAGGCGTTTACTCAAAATGTTCTAGTGATCATTTAAAAAATTGTATAATAGAAATTTTGAAGAGTGTTTATGATCAATTTATTTCAAAAAAATTTACAACAATTTTTATAATATTAAATAATTTTTTATAAAAAATTTATAAATTTTTATTTCATAAAAGATTCAAATAAAATTTAGTTTGAATAATTATTCTTAAAATATTATTTTAAATATTTCATTTGAAATATTTTTTTAGATATTTAAATTTTAAAAAATCACTTAATTTTAAAACCATTTTAATTATTTTTCATAAAAATTATTTTAAAAATACAAATTTTAAAAAAAAAATTTGTAATTTCAACTATATTTTGATCATCAATAATTTGTGTATATTATAAGATATTAAAATCAGTCTTTTAATTTAAAAAGACAAATATAAATAAATTTATAATTTTTTAATTTTTTAATTTTTTTTTATAAAATTCACTTTTAAAAATACAAAGTTTTTTTTAAAAAAACAAACATGTTATAAATCTAACTTATTTAAATATATAAATTCTATAAATAATTTGAAGCAGCTTTAAATAGAAGCAACCATAAACCCTATCAGAAGTTATGGACTATTCTCACCTCTATCATCAAATAAATATCACTAACCTCCAAGAAGATAGTCTTTGACCACAATAACTTCTGTAAAAGATAATCTTATCTTCTCTTCTCTGATACACGATGGCAATTACAAACTGCACGCTAAAACTGAATTGATATTTCATCCGTTTTAAAATTTAACATAAGTTAAAGACTATAATAAGTATTATAATTGTATTTTGTTATATTAACTTAAAAATATATTAGAAATAGTGTAGAAAATAATAATTAAAAAGTATAATTAAAAAAATAACAATTATTTATATATTAAAAAATGAGAATGATAATTTTTTAAACGAATTTTATTTATTAAAATGATATTTATTTTAAAACGGATACAATATAAACATAAATTAATGGACAGCCGATTCATATTCTTAATCACTGAAAACATTAAAATCACCATATTCGGTGGGTATACCTATAAGACAGAAGCAAATTTTTCCACAGAGTCCTAATTTGCACTAAATTTTAAGAAATCAAGTGATCATAAATTGACCTAACCTCATAAGAACCAGAATTATGAAAGTTTCAGCTCCACTAAATCAATCTATATGGATTTAAAGTCACACAAAGGGCAATTAATTGAGCTGCGTCTTTAGTTTATTCATACTAACTCAATCAAGTTTTCAACAAAAAGAAAATACTCAATTGCAACTTTTTTGTTGAAAGTCAAAATTTACTACTCCCTTTGTTCAAGTGTATTTTTTAGAAAACAATTGTTTTTTTTAAGTATCACATTTTAAAATTCAAGATAGTATTTATTATGATTTTGTTAAAATTATCTTAAATTATTATGAGAAAAAAATTTAAATAAATTATTAAAAAATTAAAAATATTATTAAAAAAAGATTATTATTTAATAAGTAATCATAATATTTATATGTGTAAAAACTTAAAAAGTGGCCATTATAAAGAAAAGTTGAGAGAGAATAAGTTGTCTTAGATGCATGTGTCTATCGTACATGGATTTGATAATCCTAATATTAAAAAAATATAATAAAAATATAATTAGATTAAGCATCAAATACTTTTTATCTAAAGACACCAATTATTACCAAGCAATATTACATTGTTTTAAAAATTAAAAAATTGGTCGTGCATGTTTACATGTTAATACTTTGTTTTTCTTTAAATAGTTGATTGGTTTATTTAATTTAGACTTTAACATCACTATAGTACCAGACATCCTATAGACAAAATTCTATCTGAAAGATTAAGTGGTCAATTACACTTAATTAGGGGAAATTAGGATAAAGCATTGAGATTTGAGTGCTAACACTTTTTCATTATAAATTTATTTTTTTCCTTTTTGGCCATTTTTTTTAAATAGAAAAGACATTAATTACAACAGTAATACTCAAATATTTTATTATAAATTCAAATATAATATTTTTAATTTACATTGGAAAATAAAACTCCAAGTTTCAATAAAATTTATGTACAGTATACAAGTGAAATCTAATGAAAGGACTGAAAGGAGTTACACTTTTGCTTAAAGCAATTTGAAAATGGAACCAATCCATACTGAGACTGAGACCTAAGTGGGTCAATGAATTCACTCAAAAGTCCTTTCACCGAAAATAAAATTCTGAATTTCAGAACTATACACTGCAGGATTAGGAATCCAATTAGACGTAACTAATTATGATTTGACCAAGAAACAAGACATAAAATGATGAAAATTTTAAAATAAAATAAAAGTCCAAGTAATACTATATTTGCACATCATATTTTGTGAATGTGCAACAATGTTGATACTACAGTTGGTGTCTCTCCTAATTAAGTAGGTAGTTCAAGGTAGAATCATTAAGAGTTAAGGGTAAGATTTCAATCTACACAGTTTTGTTTTATTTTATAGTAAATCTGATATAATATGAAATTTTATTTTAAGATTTAATTTTTGTTGTAATATGTGTTAAAAAATTTTTTTTGTTGTAATATGTTTTAAAATCTCGATTGAGAAAAGAGTAAGAAAAGAGATATATTTCAATTATGATAATTTTAAATTTATTTGTGGCAGTGTTTTAAAAATTGAATTGAATTGGTCGGTCGGACTGGTCGAATCGGAAATCGACTAGGTAATTGGTCTGATTTAATTGTTAGATCGGATATGTCATTAAACTGATAAGAATCGGTAAAAATCGGCGGATTTTCAAAATCGGTGATTCAACTGCATTTTTTAATTTTTTACTCAAAATTTTAAATTTTTAAAAATTTGCAGTTTAATATTATTTATTTATTTTATTAAAATATTATATTTAAATTTAAAAAATATAATAGACAACGAAAATATTGCAGATGGATTGATTTTGCTGCAGATAATTTTGATATTGAAAAAGAATATTTCAATATTAAATCAATCTTTTTTCTTTGAAACTAAATGTAATAGACGATGAATTCTGTTATAAATTATTCAATTATATTATGTTGTAATTAGACTTTGTCATTTTATACAATTTTATTATATATGATACCTATATTTAAAATTAAAATTAAAATTATTATATTGTAAATTTATCATAAATTTATGATATGATATTTCAAAATGTTTAAAATTTAAATTTAAATTATCAAATTATGAATTTATTTATGATATGATATTTAAAAAAAATAAAATTCTAGTTATATTTTGTATAGATTGAGTCATCTGGTTCGACAAGTTTTATACCTATATAGTTTTGTTATAAAGACCGGTGTGTTCAATCGAATTATCCGTTTAATCCGGTTTAATCATGCGGTTCGACCAGGAATCGTGGTTCGACTAATAAATCAGTGACCCAGTATCTTCACCGATTTAATATTCGCTTCGATTTTTAAAACACTATTTTGTAGATAAGTTTGTTAATGGGTCATAGGGGGTCATAAGGATCCGTTAATATTTTTATTGATTATAAATATGAATTTTCTTTCATTTGTTAAGTGGAAGTTGTATAAGGTAGAAAATATGATTTAGAAATAAACGAAAACTTTTTAGGTTTTGTTTGGATGAGAGGAGAAGTTGTAAAGAGAGAATCATGTGAGAAAGAGTATGAAAAGAGAGAAAATAGTGAGAAATATAATAGATTTGTTGTATTGCTCTATTCCTTTATAATTGTCATTTTTTGAGTTTTTACATATATCAAGAAATATAATAATTATTGTTATTTTTTAAACAATAATTTTATCTTACGTATAATATTTTTAACTTTTTATTATTTTAATTTACTTTTTCTATTTCCATAACAAAAAGTAAGTAATTTTAGTTAAACAATAATTATCACTATCTTGAAATTTAAAAGTGACAATTAAAGAGAAATAATTTTTTTCTTAAAAATGACAATTATAAAGGAACGAAGAAAATATAAGAGAATAAAGAGAAGAAATAGAAAAAAAAGAAGTGTGTTATATTTTGAAAAGACAAAAATACTTTTAAATTGATCCATTTGTAAAATTATTATTATAAATTTTAATGTGTAAATCATTAATATACTCTAATAAAAATTGTTTTATAAATTAGTTTAATTTTAAAATTTAATTTTTTATTAGTTTGATTATTATTTTACGTTTAAAAAGTATGCATTTATATAAAATGTAATTAATTGTGACCATTATTCATCCATAATGAAATAAGGGTATACTTGGAACAAAATATCAAAAGTGGTTAAGGTTGTATTTCTTCTCATGTATGAAGAGAAAACATAAAGGCGTGGGACCCACTAAATTTTATCACTCGTCACTGATTCTTTTATGTATAAAGCAGGAGAAATAATCCATTTCTCATCTTATTCTCTCTGATACTTCTCTGGTATGCAAATCACTTCAAACAAACACAGCGTTAGAATTATCTAGAAGACTCAGATAATAGTTCTTGATAACTACTTTTTGATTCGTATGTCGGAATTTTGTCACTGGGCCCTGGTAACTCGCAGGACTACGTGTTAAATGCCTAAGCGACTTAGTACGTTTAGGCATAAACTTCCCAAATTTAAATCGGTTTTGGAGGTAGGGAGTATTCAGCAGTGGCATAGGTGGAACACGAAACACGCTTCTAAGAACAAGGGTAGAATTTTTAGGCTTATGTCGGTTTGCATTCTGATCCTGGTATAGGGATGATGGATGAATCTCTGTTGGTCACTCGCGGAGGTGGGACCTTTTCGGTATAGGGAGGGTCAAGGGGGGAGACGGTGGTTGAGGAGGGTTTTGACGATGAAGAGGTGATCGGTTCCAACAATAGTAAACAATGAAAATTCTTGGAGAGTTTCAATGGAGGTAAACTTTGGGAGGCGATTGAGAAATTGGGTGTAAAGGGGGAGAATTCTAACAAAAACCCTACTTCGAGGATAGCGGAAATGGAAAAAGTAGATATGAAGAGGAAGTTGAAATAGAAGGAGCTTCCCAAATGTTTAAAATGATATTCGGTTCTATGAATATAAGGGGGGCTCTTTGAAAAGGAGAAGACTTAGCTCGACCATTAAAAATGGGAAAACGGATCTTTTCATGATTCAAGAGTCCAAATAATCGAACGTTAGGAGGAGGTTGTTAGAAGTATGTGGAGCAATGCTAATATTGGTTTTTCTTTTTCGAACTCTTGTGGTTTGTCGGGTGGCTTAATCATTTTATGGAAAGAAGAGTCGGTGGAGGTGATTCATAGTTTCAAGGGAGATGGTAATTTGGGTATAAAACTTATGTCGAAGGGTTTTGTGT